>CM056052.1:252619540-252994540 GCA_029574335.1 Rana kukunoris | reverse complement strand
TTTCGGTACTGCGATATTATGGCGGACACATCGGACACTTTTGACACATTTTTGGGACCATTGGCATTTTTATAGCGATCAGTGCTATAAAAATGCATTGGATTACTATAAAAATGCCATTGGAAGTGAAGGGGTTAACACTAGGGGGCGGGGAAGGGGTTAAGTGTGTTCCTATTTGTGTTCTAACTGTATGGGGGGGGTGGACTCACTAGGGGGAATCACTGATCTTCCGTTCATACATTGTATGAACGGAAGATCAGCGTTTCCCCCGCTGACAGGAACGAGCGCTGTGTGTTTACACTCACAGCTCTCGTTCCCCACTCTGTAACGAACGAGCGCGCGTGCCCGGCGGCGATCGCGCCCGCCGGGCACGTGCGCGGGACTCGGGGGCGAGCGGGGGGCGCGCACGCGACCCCTAGCGGCCGCGAAAGTCCCGACGTAGAGCTACGGGCTCTCGCCCAGGAGAGCCGACCTGCCGCCGTAGAACCACGGCGGCTGGTCGGCTAGTGGTTAACTTAAATGTTCAGGCCCTTAAGCCAGATGCTCCATCCGCAGCTCTAGAAGGCTGACAGACAAAGCCCCCTTGGAGCATGACCACGTTCCCTGTCCCGTGGACTCTTCCAGGCATGGATTCTATCTCTAGAGGCCAGCCCTCGCAACCTGCTCCCAGGTAACGGGTATGAAGGATCTTCCCTTCTGTCAATCATTCAGTTAAAAACCCTCAACTGAAATTCCAGCATATCCCTGGGCCCAGACTCCTAGGATAATGCTAGGTTAGGATCCCCTTGTTTCAGGCCGACAGAACAATGTCTATATCAGCTTTGATTAAAACTGAGCATAGGGAACTGTCTCTGAATGAAGCCAGCATATTCCCACTAGACTGGGATCCTTACCCAGGAGTTCCAGATATAACCATGCTGGACTCCCCAAGGCCCAACCATGCTACTGACTGATCTGTCAGTAGGAGTTTGCTTCGGTATGCCATTACTGCTATACCCTGGGCCCTTAGGTAGAGGAAGGACCTGCCAATGGCTCCTCATATGTGCATGTGGCCAGCTTTTAAAGGCCATATGCCTCTATGGAAGCGTGTGTACATGGAAACATGAAATCATGCAAATATGTTTGCTGCCAAAAAAACTAAAAGGGGGCGTCCTGCATACACGCATCCATATAGCATGTTAGCTATGAATAAGCATCTTGCAAACAAGTATGCGCTATGAACGTGTACCCCTGCAGACCCGAATTCCTATATAAGGCCAAGGAATCCTGTATAATTAAGGAAACTTAATTATCATGCCTCATAACTCAAAATTTAGGCAAACATGCATCCTTATGCGATTCAGCAATTTTTATGCGATCCAACATTTTAAGCACATTTTAAGCACTCCTGTGCTGACAAGTACCCTTGTGTGACCAAGGATTCTTGTATGATCGAGCACCCCTGTGCGATCCAGCATCTTTATGCACTTAAGTCTTCTAATGCGATTTTTAGCATTTCTGTGGCTCTCTGTGTGACCAACATGCCTGAGTAATCCAGGACTCGGGTGATCAGATAACCCAGTGTGATCCTGCATCTTTATGCCTTCCAGCATCTTTATGGGATTTTAGGCATTCCTGTGGAAACAAGCCTCTCTGTGTGACCAAATATCCTTGGGTAATCCAGGACTCGGGTTATCAATTAGTCATGTGTGATCCCGCATCTTTATGCCCCTAAGCATTTTTATGCGATTTTAGGCATTCCTGTGGAAACAAGTCTCTCCCTGTGATCAAATATCCTTGGATAATCAAGGACTCGAGTTATCAGGTAACCAAGTGTGATCCCGCATCTTTATGCACTAAGCATTTTATGCGATTTTAGGCACTTTGCTGTGAATAAACCCCTTATGTGACCAAGTCACATCATACAAAAAACATGTATATTTATGTGATCAACAATAAAACATGCTTTGTTACCTGTTTTACCCCAGAGGCAGTTATGCACTGCAGATATGCGATCTCGCCAACGTGCAACATTAGCCATGTGCAGAGCAGCAACTGTGCACCCTCCCGTTGTGCATTCGGTTAGCCTGAAGCCAACACCAGGATGAGGACCTTATAGAGACAGAAGCTTTGGCCATCTAGGCTGAGGGAATTGCTGCTTGAATCTCTGATAAGACTGCACCTGCAACCAGAGCCTGTGGGGCTTCCGATAGATTTCCCCTCATTAGGCTGACAGCTGCTATTGTTCTCTGATAGTGAACCTTCATCCTCAGGTCTTCAATCCCCTGGTTTGGGGATTTAAAACAGGGAAAGGGTCACGCCCTGCTTCCTGCTTGTGAGGCTGTGAAGCAGTAAACCTCTTGTAGACCCATAGATGCAATGCAATAAAACATATGCAGAGAGAAGGGAGATAATACTCTTGCGCTATCTGAAATGGACACCGGGGGGCACTGCTGCAAACACCAGGGTAGTCTGCCTAACACAGAGAATATGCAGATATAGGTAGGTGATGGTGAAGCGCTGTGAATCCTAATAGGGTATATAACCAAAGGGTAAATACCAAGGGAACCCCTGAAGAAGTCACGTGACGTGACGAATACATATGGGAATAGGATTACAGAGCTGACACAGACCGACGGCGATGTAACGAGCTCGTTGCTCGTAGGTGTTTTGCTGCTGCTCCAATTTTAAATGTGAGTTTTTACTTTGCTATTTGTTTGTACCTCAATAAACTTTTATGGAATACTGCACTATGGGCCTCCCTCTCTCTCCTTTTACCCTGCATTGCCTGAGCACCTGTTGATGCCAAGGTTAAGAGGTGGAAGTTACAGAGGAATTTCAAGTGGGAGTTACAAGTCTGTCAGTGATTCCCCAAGCACATCAGGTCCAGATACGAACGCGGCGTTCGTGGAGATAAGTCCACCATCCTCAGCCTCAATGTGAGTGCGTGCTGATGTGATTTATTAATTTCTAGGTCTTTTTTCAAGGTTACGTCACTTTCCATTCATTTCTGCCTTTCATGTCTGTATGAGCACCTGGTGTAGAAGTTCTCCATTTCAACCTCAATAAGTGTGGTTGCACCCCAGTAACTACTGTTTGGTACTTTGGGCCATCCGTGCTATGGCTCTGAGGTGAGCATTTTAGTACCACAAGAGGTGTGCGCACCGAAGTCTGCCTGCTTTCACACCGTAGCTGCTTTCACACCGTACCACTTTTTGGGCTTTGGAGTCTCCATTTTTTTATGGACTTTTCACGTGTTTATATGCTTTACACCTAGCCGTGTGCTGTCACGCACAGCTATTTTCATTTGTGTTTTTTATTCACAATTTTTTTTTTTTTGGTTCATATTTTGTATATTGCATTTTATTTATTCCATTGTGTGTTTGGTACATTTCACATGTTTATTTATTTGTTGCTTATTCACCTCTCTGTTCACCATACAGTCACTTAGCTTATCTCACTTGGTATTTACCCTTTGGTTATATACCCTATTAGGATTCACAGCGCTTCACCATCACCTACCTATATATGCAGAGAGACTTCACTGTTGGGGAAAGCTACAACACCTGACAGGGCTGATCGCTCATTGTGTGAGCTTTCTCCTAAGCCAAAACAAAGGAACTTAACCCTGGTGCATCCTTAGTCTAGCAAATAATGCCTGCTAATCTGCGCAGCCAGGTGCTGAGTAGGTGTCTTAAATGAATCTGTATCCAACATCCACAAGGTGTTTTAAGTGCCCAGGCTACTGTGCCCCACTGTGCCCCCCTGGCTTTACCAAGCTCTGACGTCTGGGCCTATCGAAGGGGCTGCCCTGCGTCTGCCACATCGCCGTCTGCCCCCAAAGCGCGCTCCCCCTTGTGCACGCGCGCGTAGTGGAATGGTGAAGGCGGGGGGAGAGAGGAATCCCCCAAGGGGCGCCGTGGATCCGGACTACGAGGGACCCCCCCCCCATCATGGCAGAGCCTGAAGCGGAGGAAGTAAGCCGCACCAAAGATCAGCTAACCTTGAGCTTCCGTTCTGGAAAGCATGGTAAGTGAAACACCAGGCATGCCCTTTTTACTGCCTTTAGTAGTGGAGAACAGATAAGACATGCAGCTACTCATGGCCATCCAGCCCTCTCCAGGGGAGACATATGGGTACTACAGCCATCCTGTCTTTAATAGACAGTGGTCTCCTGCTCAGGCGCACCAGCATTATAGGCAAGACCCAATAGCCCCCACAGGAGAGGACTAGGACCAGTTTGGGGAGGTATATGGGTGCTAGAGCCATCCTGTCTACAAAGACATAGTGGTAAAGTTGCCCATGCATAGAAGCATTATACAGGCCACCCCATAGACCCCGAAAATATTGAAGGACTTACTGTCAGACCAAGTCCCGTAGGCACCTTCACTTACCTCTCCACGCTGCAGGGTGTTGCTTAAGCAAGAGGCCCAATCTTCACCCCTCACCGTGGGTTTTGTCAAAGACCTTCAGGGACCGGGGTCCATCAGTAGGAACACCACTCCCCTGGACCTATATAGCACCCTGGCAGCAGAAAACGTTTAGCCGTGGAATAGACCAAAGTACTAGGCCCAGAGTCCAGCTCTCAAAGAGAAGCATTATAGGCCAAACCTCGTTCTTCCAACCGAGGCCCGGGTACCGACCACTTTGACTATGAAGCACTTTGGACGGATCCGGATTTATGGAGGCTTTTTACATCCAGCATGGATCCCTCCAGTGGAGCTCCTAAGAGCAAATGTTTATTCGTGAGCAACACCTTCAGACACTGATGAAAAAACTGAGGTACTCCCAGTATGGGAGGGGTTATATAGGGAGGGAACTTCTTGTTTAGTTGATTACACCAGTGTCCAGCACTTTAAGGTAGGATATATAGAGTGCCTGTAGCATTATTGGCAGAATACTGTGCTGCAATGCAAGTTTGTCAGCAAGACTGCGTAATAAAGTGTGTTCCAGTAACACCTACGTTACAGACGCCACATGTGAATGGGTCCTCTAGATTTTTCTGCAAGTACAAAATCATGAAACAACATTAACCAATTAGTGTGCAACATGTAAGTGAAAAAAAAAATGTGTAAAATATATATAAAAATATAATGAATAATATAGTGAAAAAACTGACAACAGTTCAATATGCAATCAACCATTGGATAGGTGCATATATGGGTGAAAAAACATAGAGTCCCATAGGAGTTTCCTGATGCTTGATATTCCTCCTTTGTGACACTCTAACACTTGAATCGATCCGGACAGCAAACTAAAATCCTTCTACTAGTAAGTGAATGGCTGCTTACCAGATCCAGAAAGGGTAAAGACACCGTACGAATCTCTCGCTGCTCGGGTCAGGACGCTCTCACTGGCTCCTCGTCTCCCTCAGCTGATTGCAAGGATCATGAGATCTCCACACAGGTTAGTTGGTGATTTGGATCCGCAGACAAAAAAGATATTCAAAAATGGTGTTGGGGAAATAAAAGAGGAAAGGCTTCATAGTGTAGTATTGTATTAAAAAGCGCTTTTATTCCACTCGATTGAAATAAACACTGACATCCATAAAACCATCCATAGTCAGCAAGGAAAAGGATTCCGGTACAAAAGTAAAAAACCAGCGTCGGGGACACCCGATCAGCTGGAGGTGTGGTGACGTCAGCTCCTGATGCTGCACCCGATGTAACGTTTCTCCCTTTTGGGCTTCAACTGGGAAAGGAGGCATAGAGGCAAACGTCACACACCACACATAGATATACTCATCGGCAGGTGAGTAACACCTGATGCAAAGCAATCATAGCAGAGCCGTGCACATCAGGGTCATTAGTATATACTAGGCATTACAAGGAATACTAGCGTAACGCGCAAATACAAAACATAGAAAGTAAATAAAAAACTACATGTCTAAACTGTCAGACCTTAGGTCCCTAAGATTTAAACAAGACATATTGTTACAGTTAGACAAATGAATCAAAATATACATTTAAAATACCAAAATTAAGGTATAGTACATAAAATACCAATATAATGTTCTAAGCCGACATGTGCCTCATCTGTGAGTGCCCCGATCCACAGAGCGGGGGACCCCCCGGGCGAGTGGGTAAGAATGGGGCATGTAGGAATAGCATTACACATCTTAAAATAAATAACACATCTTAAAATAAATAACCTTATCAGAGACAACTCATTGATACATTATTAAGTACAGTGAGTCCTGAGGTGGACCCACGCAACATTAGTTAAAAATATTTGACATATAAACCTACTTGGACCCACCCCAGTGTCAGATGATTCCTAGGTATATATAATTCCAGTGGACAAAAAATGATTATCTCTACTGGTCAACAATAGAAGGAAGAGGGAGAAGTGGAAGGAGGGGAAGAGGGGGAAAAAAAGTGAGAAAGCTAACAAGGGGAAGAACATATGGTGGAAAAACACCCAAGGGGGGGTAATAAGACAGTATTATTACTCGATGACACTTTGTGACCACTGGAGCTAGGACTATTAAAACATGCGTCTTCTCATCACAAGTCACATCTCGCACGTATACCATTTCAGAGTTCATTACCTGTGACACTAAGGGGGTTATATATTTGCTTAAATGCCCGTGTGGCCTTCAGTATATTGGGCGGACCACTAGGGCCCTTAAGGTCAGAATTAGGGAACACCTATCATGCATCCGTAGGGGATTCAAGGAACATAGTGTATCCCTGCACTTCCGGAAGTGTCACAACAAAGATCCTTCTGTACTGGAAGTGGTGGGGATAGAGAAATATACCCCAAATTAGAGGGGGAGTGATCTGAAGCGTAGAATTTCACGCAGGGAGACCCGGTGGATATATGATATGAAATGCTATACCCCTTGGGGACTCAACATAGAATGGGACATCAATTGTTACATTAACAACAGCTGAGGAGGTTTTTGTTCACAAAGTGTCATCGAGTAATAATAATGTCTCATTACCCCCCCCTTGGGTGTTTTTCCATCATATGTTCTTCCCCTTGTTAGCTTTCTCACTTTTTTTCCCCCTCTTCCCCTCCTTCCACTTCTCCCCCCTCCTCTTTCTCCTATCGTTGACCAGTAGAGATAATCATTTTTTGTCCACTGGAAGTATATATACCTATGAATCATCTGACACTGGGGTGGATCCAAGTAGGTTTATATGTCAAATATTTTTTACTAATGTTGCGTGGGTCCACCTCAGGACTCACTGTACTTAATAATGTATCAATGAGTTGTCTCTGAAAAGGTTATTTAATTTAAGATGTGTTATTTATTTTAAGATGTGTAATGCTATTCCTACATGCCCCATTCTTACCCACTCGCCCGGGGGGTCCCCTGCTCTGTGGATCGGGGCACTTACAGATGAGGCACATGTCGGCTTAGAACATTATATTGGTATTTTATGTACTATACCTTAATTTTGGAATTTTAAATGTATATTTTGATTCATTTGTCTAACTGTAACAATATGTCTTGTTTAAATCTTAGGGACCTAAGGTCTGACAGTTTAGACATGTAGTTTTTTATTTACTTTCTATGTTTTGTATTTGCACGTTACGCTAGTATTCCTTGTAATGCCTAGTATATACTAATGACCCTGATGTGCATGGCTCTGCTATGATTGCTTTGCATCAGGTGTTACTCACCTGCCGATGAGTATATCTATGTGTGGTGTGTGACGTTTGCCTCTATGCCTCCTTTCCCAGTTGAAGCCCAATAGGGAGAAACGTTACATCGGGTGCAGCATCAGGAGCTGACGTCACCACACCTCCAGCTGATCGGGTGTCCCCGACGCTGGTTTTTCTTGCTAAGGATGGTTTTATGGATGTCAGTGTTTATTTCAATCGAATGGAATAAAAGCGCTTTTTAATACAATACTACACTATGAAGCCTTTCCTCTTTTATTTCCCCCAACACCATTTTTGAATATCTTTTTTGTCTGCGGATCCAAATCACCAACTAACCTGTGTGGAGATCTCATGATCCTTGCAATCAGCTGAGGGAGACGAGGAGCCAGTGAGAGCGTCCTGACCCGAGCAGCGAGAGATTCGTATGGTGCCTTTACCCTTTCTGGATCTGGTAAGCAGCCATTCACTTACTAGTAGAAGGATTTTAGTTTGCTATCCGGATCGATTCAAGTGTTAGAGTGTCACAAAAGAGGAATATCAAGCATCAGGAAACTCCTATGGGACTCTATGTTCTTTCACCCATATATGCACCTATCCAATGGTTGATTGCATATTGAACTGTTGTCAGTTTTTTCACTATATTATTCATTATATTTTTATATGTATTTTACACATTTTTTTTTTTCACTTACAGGTTGCGCACTAATTGGTTAATGTTGTTTCTTGAGCCTCATACTCAGGCTTTTTTTCCACGTGCAGCACCAATTTTTGGTTTATCACCTACTTATTTGTTCACTATTACTTATCCCCAGGTGGTTTGTATACCATCATCAGCACTTGATTAGTAGGGTTAACGCGGATTGTTCCTTGTTTTACAAGTACAAAATCATGCCAAAATGATTCAAGCTGCATGTGGATCTACGGATAAGACTTTTTATTTTGTTAAAATCCTTGAAATCAACATAAACAAAATGCTTTGATGCATTTTACTGAAGCAGCTTAATTAGGCAAAAATGCTGTAAACTATTCTCATGTTAAAATTCACAAGCACAGAAAGCAAACTATGTTTTTTTTAGCATTTCCTCATTTAGAGAGTGGTTTAGAGAGTGGTACTAACTAATATACTAACAGATACCTGGTACCCAGTCACAGCGAAAAAAATGCATCAAGTCACTTTGTCAAGTTTCTTGCTGTGACAGTGATGAAAGCATTATTTTAAAATATATAGTGCACATTGTTAAATTAGTGGTCTGCCTAATAGAATAACCATATCCAGGAATAGCAACACCCTAAATGAGCTTGTCTAAAATAAATGAACCACTGAAACACGCGTGGGTGAGAGGTACACACACCTTGCTATGCATTTCCCAAATCTTCTCAAACTGCATGTGAGGCTCCTAAATAAAAATCTTTTTTTTTTTTTTTTTAACCAGTGAAGATTACAATAACAATAATATGCTGGCAAAAAAGCAAAATGGAGATCACTTGTCAGACATTCTGTTAATAATGTTCATCATCAGTACCTTAGTTCCAGAGGCCTTTATCTTTTCTACATAATCCCAAACAGTCTGTGGCGAAATTCTTCCACCCACTTGGATACTTTCAGGGAGGTCCTATGTGGGATGCACATTTTTAAATGAGTTTTCAGAATTGTTTAGCACAATCAAAAGAAAGAATATATACAATCTGTACATTGGAGGTTACATAGAATGGAATTGACTTAGAAAGGGTTCCTATTGTACACTTCAGTAATGAAATACAGTGGTGCCTTGGATAACGAGCATCATTTATTGCAGGAGAATGCTCTTAATCCAAAGCACTCGTATATCAAAGCGAGTTTTCCCATAGATGTCAATGGAAACTCGGATAATTTGTTACACAGTGACTTCTATTGTATGTAGTATCGCATGTGGCCAGAGGTGGGTGGCACCGGAGACACCTCTGGCCAAATGTGGTACTGCACACCCCAGAGGCTTGAATCCAGCTCATTTTGCGAGACAATGCTCGCAACCCAAGTCAGGATTTAAAAAAAATGATAGCTCGTATTGCAAAACGCTTGTTAACCGCGTTACTCACAATCCAAGTTTTTCATGCTTAGCAAATAAAGATCACCATCTTAAAATTAACCTATATTTTTTTTTTTTTGGGTGTACATTTGAATGTAAATAGAGCAATCTGTCTTATCAATGGGTATTCAAATATATAGTGTCCCGATACCACTTTTTTAGGACCGAGTACAAGTACCGATACTTTTTTTCAAGAAGTCGCCGCGTCCGAATACCGATACTTTTTTTAAACGTGTCCCCAAATGCAGCCATGTGTCCCCCCACATATTGCTGCCATGTGTCCCCCCACATATTGCTGCCATGTGTCCCCCCACATATTGCTGCCATGTGTCCCCCCACATATTGCTGCCATGTGTCCCCCCACATATTGCTGCCATGTGTCCCCCCACATATTGCTGCCATGTGTCCCCCCACATATTGCTGCCATGATGTCTGCAGTCTCTGCCCATCTGATGTACCATGTCTGCAGTCTCTGCCCATATCCAGTACTATGCCTGCAGTCTCTGACCTTCTCCTGTAGCATTTCTGCAGTCTCTGATCATCTCCGGTAGTATATCTGCAGTTTCTGACCATCTCCTGTAGCAGGTTTACAGTCTTTGCCTATCTCCTGTATTAGGTCTGCAGACTCTGACCATCCCCTGTAGTAGGTCTGCAGACTCTGACCATCCCCTGTAGTAGGTCTGCAGTCTTTGACCATCCCCTGTAGTAGGTCTGCAGTCTTTGACCATCCCCTGTAGTAGGTCTGCAGTCTTTGACCATCCCCTGTAGTAGGTCTGCAGTCTTTGACCATCCCCTGTAGTAGGTCTGCAGTCTTTGACCATCCCCTGTAGTAGGTCTGCAGTCTTTGACCATCCCCTGTAGTAGGTCTGCAGTCTTTGACCATCCCCTGTAGTAGGTCTGCAGTCTTTGACCATCCCCTGTAGTAGGTCTGCAGTCTTTGACCATCCCCTGTAGTAGGTCTGCAGTCTTTGACCATCCCCTGTAGTAGGTCTGCAGTCTTTGACCATCCCCTGTAGTAGGTCTGCAGTCTTTGACCATCCCCTGTAGTAGGTCTGCAGTCTTTGACCATCCCCTGTAGTAGGTCTGCAGTCTTTGACCATCCCCTGTAGTAGGTCTGCAGTCTTTGACCATCCCCTGTAGTAGGTCTGCAGTCTTTGACCATCCCCTGTAGTAGGTCTGCAGTCTTTGACCATCCCCTGTAGTAGGTCTGCAGTCTTTGACCATCCCCTGTAGTAGGTCTGCAGTCTTTGACCATCCCCTGTAGTAGGTCTGCAGTCTTTGACCATCCCCTGTAGTAGGTCTGCAGTCTTTGACCATCCCCTGTAGTAGGTCTGCAGTCTTTGACCATCCCCTGTAGTAGGTCTGCAGTCTTTGACCATCCCCTGTAGTAGGTCTGCAGTCTTTGACCATCCCCTGTAGTAGGTCTGCAGTCTTTGACCATCCCCTGTAGTAGGTCTGCAGTCTTTGACCATCCCCTGTAGTAGGTCTGCAGTCTTTGACCATCCCCTGTAGTAGGTCTGCAGTCTTTGACCATCCCCTGTAGTAGGTCTGCAGTCTTTGACCATCCCCTGTAGTAGGTCTGCAGTCTTTGACCATCCCCTGTAGTAGGTCTGCAGTCTTTGACCATCCCCTGTAGTAGGTCTGCAGTCTTTGACCATCCCCTGTAGTAGGTCTGCAGTCTTTGACCATCCCCTGTAGTAGGTCTGCAGTCTTTGACCATCCCCTGTAGTAGGTCTGCAGTCTTTGACCATCCCCTGTAGTAGGTCTGCAGTCTTTGACCATCCCCTGTAGTAGGTCTGCAGTCTTTGACCATCCCCTGTAGTAGGTCTGCAGTCTTTGACCATCCCCTGTAGTAGGTCTGCAGTCTTTGACCATCCCCTGTAGTAGGTCTGCAGTCTTTGACCATCCCCTGTAGTAGGTCTGCAGTCTTTGACCATCCCCTGTAGTAGGTCTGCAGTCTTTGACCATCCCCTGTAGTAGGTCTGCAGTCTTTGACCATCCCCTGTAGTAGGTCTGCAGTCTTTGACCATCCCCTGTAGTAGGTCTGCAGTCTTTGACCATCCCCTGTAGTAGGTCTGCAGTCTTTGACCATCCCCTGTAGTAGGTCTGCAGTCTTTGACCATCCCCTGTAGTAGGTCTGCAGTTTTTGACCAACCCCCGTAGTAGGTCTGCAGTCTCTGACCATCTCCTGATGTATGTCTGTAGTCTCTGACCATCTCCTGATGTATGTCTGTAGTCTCTGAACAGCTCTTCTATCATGTCTGCATTCTCTGAACCTTTCTTGTATTGGGTTCTCTAGTCTGACCATCTCTTGTAGTAGGTCTGCAGTCTCTGACCCTTTCATGTCTGCAATTTTTGACCATCCCCTGTACTATGTCTGCAGTTTCTGACCATCTCCTGTAGTATGTCTGCATTCTCTGAACATCTCCTGTAGTATGTCTACAGTCTCTGACCATCTAGTCTAGTATTTGGGGGGGGGGGGTGGGGGGGCTGTAGCTCCTCTTAAGGCTGTTGTCTGATGTGATTAGAATTTGCTACATGCAGGGAGTGTTGATTTTTTTTATTTATAAATAAGATGAAATTTAAAAAAAAGTGAGTTCTTCGGTCTGCTTGAATTTTTTAGATGAAAGCCATGGGCAGTTATCATGATGCATTGTGATATATTGTGGAATTGAATCTTTGACATAATAGTAATCAAATAAAATCGTAAGACCAGTAAAGGTGCGCACCTCTACAATATGCATTCAAATATTTAAGAACATTATAGAATTACCTCGGTTAAATGTTCTAATGATCCAGATACAGGGTATGCCTTGATAACAAATTTTGCCACAGAAGGCATATTAAGAAATCCTTTCCAAATACAGGTCAAACGGGACAAAAATGTAGATTCATCTTCAGCTGCTTCAGTAATATTAAAAGGCTCTGAACTAAAACAAGATTCATAAAAAAAATAATAGCTTTTTGGAAGACCTTTTTAAAAAGGTTCACTGATAACTGACATGCACTATGCATTTTAAGAGTTAATACACAGCAGGTAAAAAAAAGTATTAAACAAGTCACCATTTTTCTCAGCAAATATGGTTCGGATTCACAGAGTGGGCGCACATTTACGCCGGCGTAGCACGCACACATACGCTACGCCGGCGCAGCGTAGAGAGGCATGCACTGTATTCAGCAAGCTATTGCTCACCAAGATACTCTAGCGTAGCATATTTTCGCACAACTGCCTAAGCTACGCCGGATCACTACCTATGCCATGACCGTAACGTACGCCCAATACACTGGACTGTGTTCTCTGGGGCAGACCTTTGCATGCCTATTGCTGGGTTGCACCTCATGTATGGGGAATAACTTTACGCCCGACGTACACTTATGCGCACCGCGCGTAGTCTGCGTCCGGCGCACGTACGTTCGTGAATCACCGTATTTCCCTCATTTGCATATTTGAATGCCTAGTCCAGTGTTTTTCAACTCCAGTCCTCAAGGCACACCAACAGGTCATGTTTTCAGGCTTTCCATTATTTTGCACAGGTGATTTGATCAGTTTCACTGCCTTAGTAATCACCACAGCCATTTCATCTGAGGGAAATCCTAAAAACTTGACCTGTTGGTGTGCCTTGAGGACTGGAGTTGAAAAACACTGGCCTAGTCAATGGGAGAAGCAACATGCGTCCAAACCATATTTGTGCCGGCGTAAGCAAGATACGTTGGGGTAGGATGGCCTGTTTTTGCACGTATGTTGGTTTGTGACTCTGGCGCACACATACGCCATACGCACATTTGCACTACATCGCTGTAAAGTGATTTACGTCTGCGTAAGTGCTTTGTGAATCCGGGCCTATATTTCTAACTTTCACACTGAGGCGCTTATAAACTGCCAATAAAACACTGAGCGCTTTTTTTGTGCTTTTAAGGCACTTTCCATTAATCTCAGTGCTTTTTTTTAGCTCTCCAAAACATGCTCCAAAGATGCTGTTTGTGGGAGTTTTTTTCAGTTCCCCATCCCATTTTGAAAGCATCCATTGATTTTATGAGCTTTTCTGGCTCTTTTTATTTCTAACGCAAAAACTCTTGAAAAAAGTCTCATTGCGAAAGGGGTCTTCAGGTGTTCTTGACATAACATTTTCACATGTTGGCAACAACCTATTCAATCCATAAATACAAAAGAAACCAAAACAAATATGTTTAGAAATTAAAAGATAAAGTATGGGTTTCCTTTTTTTTTTTTTTGCTTACATCTATTCTATGTGAGCTCATGAGATCTAAAAATCTTTACAGCCCTCTCAAAAGTGCCCCTATTCTGTTAAAATCAAGCTAAATACCTGTGGGAGGGTTTACAGACTTTCATGCAGCATCTGGATCCACCCAATTTCCCATCATCTGCTTGATGACATACTGATAGGTTAATTGGCTTCTGTCTAAAATTGTCCCTAGTATTCATATACTAAGATTGTAAGCTCCTTGAGGGTGGGGACCGATGTGAATGTACAATGTATATGTAAAGTGATGTGTAAATTGACGGCGCTAAATAAGTACCTAAATAATAATAATATTGGCTCTCGGCTCATTCCAAGAATTGATAGCGTAGCTGCTCCCCCCTCCCTTCTCCCCTTACTCTTCAGTGTGTTCTGATGTTCAGACAATTCCAGCAGAGATAGCTGCACTTCAGTGACTGTGAAAGGTAAGAGAAGACAGAGTGCTGTGAATTTCTATTTATCAGTGTTAAAAACTTGTTTTTTGGTAAAATATACTTTTGGATTTGGCAGCAGACCGGCATTACATGAATTACGGTTATAGTAATATAAAAATAAAAAATAAATACAAGCTAATACTGATCCTTCTTGCCTTCCAAGTGTCAGCCATCCTTCTTGCCTTCCAAGTGTCAGCCATCCTTCTTGCCTTCCAAGTGTCAGCCATCCTTCTTGCCTTCCAAGTGTCAGCCATCCTTCTTGCCTTCCAAGTGTCAGTCATCCTTCTTGCCTTCCAAGTGTCAGTCATCCTTCTTGCCTTCCAAGTGTCAGTCATCCTTCTTGCCTTCCAAGTGTCAGTCATCCTTCTTGCCTTCCAAGTGTCAGTCATCCTTCTTGCCTTCCAAGTGTCAGTCATCCTTCTTGCCTTCCAAGTGTCAGTCATCCTTCTTGCCTTCCAAGTGTCAGTCATCCTTCTTGCCTTCCAAGTGTCAGTCATCCTTCTTGCCTTCCAAGTGTCAGTCATCCTTCTTGCCTTCCAAGTGTCAGTCATCCTTCTTGCCTTCCAAGTGTCAGTCATCCTTCTTGCCTTCCAAGTGTCAGTCATCCTTCTTGCCTTCCAAGTGTCGGCCAACCAAAAAAAAATCCTGAAACTTCCCTCTTAAAGTGAAGGTGCGTGTTATACACAGATAAATATGGTATATCCAAATAACTTGCTAAAGCTAATCCTTAAACTTGTCAACAAACAAAGCCACAAAGGCAAGAGAATTCTTGTTGGTAAGTGTATTAGATAATTTGCATCTAATTTTACTGATTCAAAGAATGTCAGGCAAAATGGTCGGCCCTCACGCATGTTAACTTTATCAAATCTGGCCCTCTTTGAAAAAGGTTTGGACATCCCTGCCTTAAGTAATGACAAAGTTATCAATAAAGAGGCCTGTAGAGGAAATGTAAAAATTGCACTGGTTCATAAGGGTATAAAAAGGTAAGAGAGCTAAAGTACTGTAGTTAAAAACAAATACACTGGGTAATAAATTAAGTTACCTTGGAGCTGAAAAGGGTGCTTCCTTTGGCGATTCTGGTTTTTCTGTTTCCATCATATCCATCTTGAAATTACCAGACGCAGAAGTAGTTTCTGATAGATTCTCAGACTCTTCACGTATTGCACCCACAGACATTTTCACTTTCTTAGGTGACAAATCTTCAGCAGGTGGCGCCATTCGACCTTAACCAATTGTAATCACACTATATTATTTTGTCAATATATTTTTTTTTTTTCAGAATTAAAAGTTGTTACAGAATCCAAGAAAAACAGAATCTATATTTTATAGACAACTATTTATGTGTCCTGGCCCTTATCGTGTATAGAAAAGAGAGGAAAGGAAAGAGACAATAGAGGTGGAAAGAAAAGTGTGGTATGATCTGGGTGACAATTTATCAAGAAAATGTGAAAAGGAGGAACACGGGCCATTAAAATGTATGTGGACAAAAATAAGGTCAGTAAGGTGCAGAGAAAAAAAATACAAATCATATTTGTACTGTTTGTATATTAATGGACAGAGTGGCTAGCTTATATTGTAGGCACGGTTTAGACGTTTTTTTTATGCTGATCTTGTTTTATGTAAAGGTCCTCAAGGATATTTAAACTTTAATATAGTACTGGAATTTAAACAGATAAATGTTTCTTAGAGCTACACCATAAGTAGCATAGTGATCCGTGTGGCAAGTCAGTGGTAGTAAGGTTATTGGTGCCAACTTCGACAAGAAAAAAGTATCCTGGTTCTACCGTTTGGGACTGAGCAAAGGGCTATTTTTTTTCATTCTGTAAACAGGAAATCAGGATAAAGTTAACACAGCCTCTCTGATGAGCAAGCAAAATGATCCTACTGAAGAACAGTGCTGCTTATGCCTGACTACAAGTCATGGGTCTGGGAATGCTTCTGATCGTGTGAAGCCTCATAAGAGCAGGATTGAAGGCAGAAGAAAAGTTCCCAAAAGACCTTCCTCAGGAACCTGCAAATGAGTCAAGGAAAGAGGACCTAACCCACAGTGGACAGGTCATTAATGCATTCCCTGTTCCGGTCAGTAGACATCTGGCAGCAGACTAGTGTCTTCTGCCTGCTGACAAACACGACATAAGGCCCTCCCTCTGGCAAACTTCACCTGTAATACAGGATCTGGGATGGATCCCCAAATGCGTGAACCCCTCCTCCATGTCCAGAGGCTACAAACTAAGAAATGTGTTCATGGGGATTTCCCTTAGAGGCATCAGTACAGGTGAGACTAGTCTGACTACTGCCATTGGCTCTCAATTCTAAAACTGTCCAACAGAGCCCGAATGAGGGACCTCACAATATAGAAGGGACCACCTGTTCTGGAAGACCAGAAAGCAGCTCTTGTGCTTACGACTCCCCAATCAGAAAAATTATCCAAATATGAGGAAAAGCCACCAGATGGAGAGGCTGAGTGACCACCAGAGGCAGACACATTAAATTGTTCAAAAACTAGAATGTGTGACAGCTGAGAAGAGGGCTGAAGTGGGCCAAGAAAGGATGGAGGAAAGAGACATCTATTAGAGGTAGGACCGCCAATATACTTTCCCGACAGATGTCTGTTGCAGCTCAGTAACATATGTGTGGTGTGCTGATAGGTGTAGGCACTGGTTTTATCAGTACACCATAAAGTATGTTTGTGTATTGCACTGCAATGCATATTCATTACTATGCTGGGGTGTGGACACAGCAAATTGCAGATCCTGGTACTGCGGATCCCGTATGTGATCATACAATCAGATGATCACAATGTCAACAAAGTGGTTATGAATAAATTCATTCATAACAGCTGTGCTCACTATGCTGTGATTGGCCCACAGCTATTACACACATATAATGGTGTGTTCCTATGGTGACACTGAAGTACTCTGATGAAAGTATATATATATAAATAAAAATAAAAAATGTACATGTACTGATGACAGTATATAAACATTTTCATTTTCAAAATAATTGTGACAAAAAATAAAAAAAGAACTTGCCATAATACCATGGAATGTATACTTTCCAAAAAGGGGTATTTGTACTGTCTTGGCATTTTAGGTTCTCAAGAAATGAGATAGGCCATTAGTACATCAGAATTTATACATTTTCAGATATATATTCCATAGTTTGGATAGGCTATAACTTTCACACAAACAAATTATTATACACATATTGTGTTTTTTTTCACCAAAGAATACATTTTGGTCTAAATTTATGATGAAATTTGATTTTATTGGATGTGTTTAATGACAGAAATATTGGGGGATTTTTTCCAAAATTTCCGGTCATTTTTTTAGTTTTATCACAAAAAACAAAGAACCCAGTGGCGATCAATTACCACCAAAATAAAGCTCTATTTGTGTGGAAAAAAAAAAATATATAAGAATTTAATTTGCGTTCAGTATTGCATAACTGTGAAGGGGGTAAAACCTTCCAGAGCTCAAGTGGTTAAAGCATGCACTCCTAAACTGCCATGCAATTTCACCAGCATCCAACTTTTACAAAATAGCACATCGACATTTACAAAATAGTGCCCGAGGACCCTTTAGGATTACCAGATACACATAAATTGCAAACAATGAGGAAAGAGGCGACACATCACCAGTAATACTGCAATACATAAATGTGCCAGGTTGAAAAAAACCCGTTTTAATCATTCATTGAACAAGTAATGCTGCTTACAGATGGTCGAAATTTCCAATGGAAAAAGTCAGACGCAATATTTTTGTGTATGCCCCATCTGACTTTTTCAGTCGGAAATTCAGACGGACGGACTTAGAAAGAGAACATGTTATATATATTTTGACACCCTAGAGAATAAAATGTCGTTCATTGCAATACTTTTTGTCACATCGTATTTGCGCAGCGGTCTTAGGCCCCATGCACACGAGACGCTGGTAAACTCGAGTTCAGAGGCATTTGGGCATTTTTTTCAACTGCCCCTGAACACATTTAATGTTTTCCTATGTGTCCATGCACACATCCACGTTGTTTTGCGTTTTAAAGCAGTTGGGTTTAGGCTCATTTTTTCAGAAGCAAGAAAATGGGTTCAGACGCAAACGTTTTCGCGTTTCAGACGCAAATCGCGGCAAAACGCCGCTAATCGTGGCAAAATGCGGTACCAGCGTTTTGCCGTGATTTCGTTTATAGGCGTTTTTAACCACTTAAGGACCCCCGCACGCACATATACGGCCACAACATGGCTCGTACAGGCACAAGGGCGTAAATTTACGTCCCCGCCTGAGTGCGGTTCGGGGGTCCCATCGGGACCCCCTCCGCGGCGTGCGGGGGTCTCCCTACCTCTGGGAGCGATCCGGGATCTGCGGGCGGATGTCCGTGTTTTCCGCCCCCCCCGCGATCGCTCCCAGCCAATGGGAGCGCGCTCCCAGCCTGTCACTTCCTCCTCCTGTGTTTACACAGGAAGGAGGAAATGATGTATTCTCTCATCGCAGCGCTGTTTCCCAGCGCTGCTAATGAGAGAAGACATGCCAAGTAAGTGTGCACCAACACAACACTGACACACACTCACATAGGCATATTAACCCCTTGTGATCGCCCCCCCCACCCCCCTGTCACAGTGTTACTGAATGCAGTGATTTAATCACTGCATTTAGTGTCAGTGTGACAGGCAGTGTAAAAAACAGTTAGTGTTAGGTTCAGGATAGCCCCCCCACCCCCCCTAATAAAGTTTTAACCCCCTGATCACCGCCCTAGTTAACCCTTTCACTCCCTATTGCCAGCGTCACTAAGCGATAATTTTTCTGATCGCTGTATTAGTGTCGCTGTTCCCGCTAGGTAGCTATTTTTTTTTTATTGCGATTTTTTTTTTTTTTACTAAAGACATGTGGCTAAATAAATTTTGGCCTAAATGTTTGACTAAAATTTAGTTGATTTGATTTTTTTTTAACAAAAAGTAAAAAATTGTGTTTTTTTTTTCAAAAATGTTGCTCTATTTTTGTATATAGCGCAAAAAATAAAAATCGCAGAGGTGATCAAATACCACCAAAAGAAAGCTCTATTTGTGGGAAGAAAAGGACGCAAATTTTGTTTGGGAGCCACGTCGCACGACCGCGCAATTGTCTGTTAAAGCGACGCAGTGCCGAATCGCAAAAACACCTTGGGTCATTTACCAGCGTATTGGTCCAGGTCTTAAGTGGTTAAAGGTGACCTATTTTTTTACATAAAAAATCTCAAAAATGATGGCAAATGATGAAAAACCATTAAAAAACTTAAACAACTGTAATTGATTGCATTGCATCGCATTGTGGACAATCCACAACTTGTGGCAGATGATGTGGCCAGGTGACATGGCAGGTGACGTGGCCAGGTGGTGTGGCCAGTGGACAATCCACAACTTGTGGCAGGTGGTATGGCCAGATGACGTGGCAAGTGGACAATTCACAACTTGTGGCAGGTGGTATGGCCAGGTGACGTGGCAGATGACGTGGCAAGTGGACAATTCACAACTTGTGGCAGGTGACATGGCAAGTGGACAATCCACAGCTTGTGGCAAGTGACAGGCTAAATACAAGTACACTGCTGCTCTTTCAGCTGTTACTCACTTTAGTCTCACAAAATGGCTGAAATAGTTAAATAATATTGTTTTTTGAGCTTAGGGAGGGTCTTATGATGTTTCTTAACTAAACGCTTATAAACGCAAACGCGGCAAAACGCGGAAAAACTCAGCATTTTAAACGCTGGTTTTTGCCTTTGAAAACGTGTGTTTAGATGTGTTTGCATCTGCGTCTCGTGTGCATGGGGCCTTACAAGCGCAGTTTTTTTGGAAAAAAAAAAACACTTTTTTGAATTAAAAAATAAGACAACAATAAATTTGGCCCAATTTTTTTATATATTGTGAAATATAATGTAATGCCGAGTAAAATGATACCTAACAAGTCACGCTTCAAAATTGCGCCCGCTTGTGGAATGGCATCAAACTTTACCCTTAAAAATCTCGATAGGCGACGTTTACAAAATTCTATAGGTTGCATCTTTTGAGCTACAGAGGAGGTCTAGGGCTAGAATTATTGCTCTCGCTCTAACGATCGCGTTTTCATATGCGGACACGACTCACGTATGCGTTCACTTCTGCGCACAAGCTGTTTTCTTATTTATTTTATTATTTTTTGCACTGAAAAAAAGACAGGTCCTCTTAGGCCGCGTACACACGATCAGTCCATCCGACGAGAACGGATGGACCGACAAAGTCGACCGACGGTCTGATGTACCTACACACCATCGGTTAAAAAACTGACCGTGTCAGAACGCGGTGACGTAAAACACACGACGTGCTGAAAAAAAAAAACAAGTTCAATGCTTCCAAGCATGCCTCCACTTGATTCTGAGCATGCGCGGCCTTTTGACCGATGTCTTTGCATACCAACGATCGGTTTTGACCCATTGGTCAGGCGTCCATCGGTTCAATTTTAAAGCAAGTTCTCTGTTTTTGGACAGAAGGACAACTGACCGGTGGGGCCCACACACGATCGGTTTGGACCGATGAAACTGAACTTCATTCCTTTTTTATCTGTATTGACCGATCGTGTGAACGCGGCCTGAAATATGAGATCTGGGGTCAAAAAGACCTCAGATCTCATATTTAGACTTAAATCCCCAAAAAAATAAGAGAAAAAAAATGTTGACATTTGAAAAAAAAATGACAACAAAAAATGTGCCTTTGAGACGCATGGGCGGAACTGACGTTTTGACGTCACTTCCGCCCTGTTATGCTATGGGGATGGGTGGGGGCCATCTTGCCCTCACTTGCATCCCCACACAGCAGGCTGAAGGACCCGACCACCTCCGGCGCTACCGACGGCTCCGGTAAGCGGCGGAGGGCGCAGGAGAGCGGCGGGAAGGGGGGCCCCCCAACAACGCCGGGGGTCCTGTTTTTAAAGCCTTACCCCCCCATTGTCAAGTGTTGACAAGCTGTAAGAGATTTCTCAAGAAAATAATAGAGTATACACACCTGTGCATATTTTGCAGTTTAAGTCAAAAAGGTGATTTTTGTGTTGTGCTGTTGTGTCTGATGTAGACTCAGTAGGTGGATCTTTATCCTTATGTGCTTCTTCCTCTTTTTCAATAGGTTTCACAACAGATTCCTGTAATCATAAAAATGAGAAGTAAGATATTTACGAAGGATAAAGGATTTATGGAAAAAGAAGTGATAGGTGAAAGGGCATAAACTGAGTTTAGCTTTTTTAGAAACCAGTAAATCTGCATAAAAAAACTTGCATAAAAGAAATGTCTTAAAACCAACTTACCTACCTGTTTGTAATCTTCTTTATGGACATACAGTATTGTGCAATTTTTTTTGGCAGGCTTGAAGAAATGCTGTAGAGCAGTGGTTCTCAACCTTTCTAGTGCTGTGACCCCTTGATACTGTGGGGACCCCTAACAGTAAAATTATTTTCATAGTGTGGGTTGAAAGCACCCAAGGCAAGACAAGTAGTTTGCACCCCTAACCCACAGACATTTAGCGCTCCCTGAGTCCCTTCCACTCGTACAGTATTAAAACCCCTTATGATACATTTTAGGATGTACCACTCTCTTTGTTCTCCTTTCTTTTCTTTTTTATCTCTCTCTCTATTCAAATTTGTTTGTTTTTTTTCCTTTTTCCCCATCCCACTCTCTAGCCATCTTTCTTCTTCTTTCTCTCCCTTTTTCTTTGTTCTACCCCTCCTTTCCTCTCCCTTCCATGTATTCTCTATTTTTATTCCTTCTCTTACTCCTTGGTGGGGGGTGGGATGAGTGGATTAGGTGCTCTTGAACAAGGTCGTCTGCTGATCTGAGAACGGTTGTGAGGACATTTAATGGCAACTAAAATCACAGGTAGTGTTACTCACTGTGCCTCTGACTTTGTGGCGTCTCGTTGCAGCCATCTATGCCACAATCAGGAGATGGGGTCTCCTCCAGCCCCTCCCACTTCACATTCCTCACCAGTCAGCTGACCTCTAGCCTCCCCCCCCCCATGCCGTGAACTGAATGGGAGGCTGCAAAGAGGCTGAGTGGGAGGCCACAGGCTCCAGGAACAGCCCAGCTGGGTGGCCACAAAAAGACAGGGAGAGCAGTGCGGGCTTCAAGAACAGCCCAGGATTCGGGGACCCCTGGCAAATCATCATTTGGGGCCCCGACCCCAGGTTGAGAACCACTGCTGTAGAGCAATAATGCTTTAAAAATATATATCTATTTAGCTATTCTTATTAAATTTACACATTTCAAAGTGAGAGAACAGAATTCATATTTGGAGTGTCTACCGTTTGGCTTCAAACAAGCATCAATTCTTACACTTGCACAATGTCAGGGATTGTGTAGGATTAGTCAGATGTATGATTAACCAACTGAAACAGAAACAGCTGTGTAGGCTTAAACTGGGTGAGGAACAGCCAAACTCTGCTGCTCGGGTGAGGTTGTGGAAGACAGTTTTAGGTCACAGTTCAAACACCATGGCAAGACGGAGCACAACACAAGGTAGTTATTGAGTGTCAGTAAGGTCTCTCCCAGAAAAAAACCAACTTTAAAGCAGACTAGGCTTTCAAAATGTGCTGTTCAAGCTCTTTTGAAGAAACAAAAAAACAAGGGCCTCCCGGCGTTCCGGAGGTTGAAAGGAAAAAATCTGTTTGGTGGACAAGAGAGGAACTCTATCTTGTACCCCGAGGAAACTACTTTGCAAACCCAGCGGTCGGAAAGGACCTCCAACGAGCCGCAAAGTCGTCTCCCCACCCCAGTGCCGGGCGGGGGTAGACCTTCATGCAGAAGCAGGCTTATCCGCAGGCTTGTTGGGCTTGCGGTACCAGGTGCGCTTTTGACCTTCAGCGGGCGTCTTAGCACCCTGGAAACGTTTTCCTGACGCACCCAGGGGGCAAAAAAACTGCTTCCCTTTCCAGATTGCGGGAGCAGAGTACTCTTACCCCCTGTGGCATCTTTTATGATGTCATCCAGGGACGCCCCAAAAAGCCGTTCACCCTTAAATGGCAAGTCCACCAAGGCCTTTTTTAAGGATTGGTCCGCAGATCAACACTTTAGCCACACAAGGCGGCGTAATACCACCGCGTAGGCCCTGGAGAGCAAGGGGAGCGTATCCAGGTCTAACTCTCAGGCCTCGTACACACGATGAGATATGTCCGCTCAAACTTGTCCGACGGACAGTTTAGAGCGGACATGTCTCATCGGATTTCGGTCCGATGGCGTGTACACACCATCGGATCAAAATCCCTGCCGGCAGACAGCGTGGTGACGCGGCGGTGACGTTGGCTAAAAACTCCTGCACAAAGCTCCTCAGGACCGGCGCGGTGTCAGCACCGGTCCTGGGGAAAAAAATAATAAAAAAATAGATTTTGTCAAAATCTGAATCGATTGGACCTACCAACTTGATTTTTTTGCACAGCCCCAAATGTAAGCCTTCCAAATGTGATGATAAATCTTCCAAAAGGCGCAATTTTAACATTGAATGAATTACCAAACCTTACAACCCCATGTCTCCCAGGTAGGACATAAATGAAGCGATAATGGCTCCAGTGCATCACCAGAGTGTCTGCCTCTATTGAGAGAGGACGCCAGAAGATCCCTGTCTGACCTGCCCCACCGCAGTCAGATCTGGCGAAACATGTCTGAGCAGAGACCACTCTCCTGATACAGCATCAGAGGACTAAGGTTAAGCCGCCTATCAATTTTCTACACCTGGAATGTACACAGCAGAGAAAGTCAGCACATGAAGTTCCACCCACTAAAGAAAGACCTCCAGCACTGCTGTGAAGCCCCTTGTACCGCTATGGTGGATGACATAGGCCATTGTGGTGGTGCTGTCTGACTGAATCCTGTTTGGGTGCCCTTGAGGAAGATCTGTCCACCACTCCAGACATAGCTGAATCTCCAGGACATTGATGCGTAGCTGAGACTCCTTTGGCATCCAACAGCCCTAGGCCAACTTTGCACCCAGGACTCCCCCAGTGGGACAGGCTGGTGTCCATCATGACCACCAGTCCAAAGAGACTGGGACAGGAGCCACCAGGGGAGAGGGGTCCTGGCCAACCGACCCATTATATCTTTACCTATATCTGGAAGTGCATCAGATAGAAGATATTTGCAACAACATCACCTTCCAAGGTGTGAATAAACCCGTCAAAATCAAAAAACATAAACATTACCTTCTGCAAATGATATTACCTTCTGTGAATGAAGGATAACACACTAAATTAAATAAAGCCCCACATGTTAACAGTACACTGTCACAACTACAAAAAAAAAAACGTTGTCTCACCTTATTAATGCTGCGGGTTCCTGAAGCGGACCAATCTTCAACCGTTACAGTGGGCATACCCCCAGAAGAAATGTGTCTGGGAGTCAGAGGAATGTATCAGGGCCCTGGAACTGCATAGCACCCTGCAGCTAACTACACTTGTTGCACCACAAGCCTAAGTGATTCAGTGACCAAAGCAAACATTACAGGTGGCCCTGCGTACAGTTCCCAAAATATACATAGGGGGCAACTGATCCAGAAAACTACTAGTGAGCCCTAAGGCCGCGTACACACGAGGGAATATGTCCGCTGAAAACGGTCCGATGGACCGTTTCAGCAGACATCTCCGCTCGTGTGTATGGGCTAGCGGACAGATTTCTCCACCCGACAGATTTCAAAGCATGCTTTGAAATCCATCCGGTGGGAATCTGTCCGCCCGACATGTCTGCTGGTTAGTACACTTACCAGCAGACATGTCGTCCCCCACCGCTGCCGCCGAATGGATTCGGCGCATGCGCGGAAGTGTTTTACTTCCTGGTGCGGTGACGTGGCGGTGACGCGGCGGCGTCAACGTCACCGCCACGTCACCGCACCCGCTGGCGGCGGGGAATTTGATCCGATGGTGTGTACACGCCATCGGATCAAACTCCCGATCGGACATATCCGATGGAAATGGTCCGCGGACCGTTTTCATCGGATATGTCCGATGGTGTGTACGCGGCCTAATGCAAAAAGCATTTGAATCTTGAAAAATTCAAAGTTGGGTAGGAAAAATTAAAAGGAATGGTGTAGAAACTTCTCCAGTGGAGAATTGGTCCATCACTTAAGGGCACAAGCAAAAAACTGGTTGCAAGAGTTAGGGGGTTATATAAGGATGCACTAGGGCAGGGATCCTCAAACTACGGCCCTCCAGCTGTTGCAGAACTACACATCCCATGAGGCATTGTAAAACTATGACATTCACACACATGACTAGGCATGATGGGAATTGTAGTTCCTGAACAACTGGAGGGCCATAGTTTGAAGACCCATGCACTAGGGGATATTCCCAGAAAAAGCTGCCAGTGTCCAATCACTTGAGGGTAGCAGCATAAAACCCATTATGTCTACAGATCGTGTATTTGTGTGCTGTACAATTAATCTATTGGCGCCGATAGCACACAAATATGCGGCCCCTCAGCCTTGGCGCTGAAAGCAAGCGATCTGCCTCCCGGGATCCTCCCAACACTTAAAGGGTTGGGAGGCGCCAGCACCAAGCAGTGAATATATTAAAAAAAAAATTATACTGGGCAGGTAGCAGCAATTTTGGCAATACTTAAAAGCAAACCATGAAAAATACAAAAATTCCATTAATTAACAATGGCCCTACATGTACAGTGGCGAATCTGTGGGATGAAGACAACCTACTAAACTAAGCAAAGCTAACATTTACAAAGAAAAAATGTGTGCTTAAAACTGAAAACAACAGCTTCCAGACACTTCACTTATTTGTTTATAATCAAAGTAGCTGGGGATTTCTTTAAATAGGACCCTTATCCTATATGAGGACCTGATACAGATGTTAATAGGGGGTCCCCCACACAAATAAAAAAAATATTTCTTTAGGTCTAATATGAATTTTAAGGGGAATTTTACACACACACACACACACAAAAAGTGTCCCCTACCAAAAATCAACACTCCTGCTGAATAACAGATCTCGGGAATGACAACTTTTATAAACAAAGAGGCAGGGTCTTCTGGGTGATATATTGGATATCAGCATCGTGACTGACATAAATCTACAACACTGGAAAACGTATCTGATGGTTGATTTACATGATGAGACATTTTTATTTTGTTTAAATGGCTTTTCATAAACTGTGCCTGTCTTTGACAATTTACTTTTTTATTTTTTTGTAAATGAGTAGAAGTACTATTACTTATTCACATAGGGCGTATTTGTGTGACACCTTCTTGTTAAAGGGGGCGTCCAGGTTCCAATAAGCCCCCTGCCCACAACTACCGGGCCAGAGCTGTAAGAAAGAGGCCCTTGTCCCCATTAACATGGGGACAAAATGTTTGCCAGGTTGCCCAGGGTGACACCACTTCCCCTCCCATATTGAGAGCATGAAGCCTAGCATGGTGCAGGAAAAAGAGGGCTGGGGCTCCCCCCCCCCCTTCTCCTGGCCTGCCTGCTTGGATGTGGGTGTGGATTTTTTGGGGAGACCTTACTTTTTATTTGCAGGATTTCCCCTAACATGAATACCAGATCCAAACAAGTCAGCACAGAAAAAAAAAGATCTGTACATAAAGGGAACTACAGTATGTCACAAGAAGAACAACA
Organism: Rana kukunoris; assembly: GCA_029574335.1. Lineage (NCBI taxonomy): Eukaryota > Metazoa > Chordata > Amphibia > Anura > Ranidae > Rana > Rana kukunoris. The sequence goes on along the minus strand of CM056052.1, from coordinate 252,967,589 downwards.
TATTACCTCTGTGTCCATGGTTTCAGGCTCCTTAATAGGAGCATCACTTTCGATTTCAATTTCACCCTTATGTGTAATTTTAGTTATTGGTCGCCGTTCAACTTCACGTTGCTCTTTTTCAATCATCTCAATGGTCTATAGAGGAGAAAGAATATCAAAGTTTTGCTTTGCTTTGTGCAGACTTAAGAAAAGAAAAAGACATTACCCAGACAAGATATTATCAAAATACACAAGCTGTAGAAGATAAATGATTAACACCCTAGCAATTGATGCTATAAATGATGCTAAATCAAAAATGCTTATCTAAAAATCAACTCAAATAAACATATTGTTTAAGGAGAACAGTAACTTAAATTACCTGACTTGAGCCAACCATAGATGCAGAGATTTTGTTTCCTGCAACCACGCATGGTCGTTCTCAAGTTGATCGATCAATCAACTTGGGTACAATCAGCCTGCCAATACATGGTTCAAAATTTGACAGTCCCTCTGGAACTGGCCGACATTCAAACCATCTATGGCCGGCGTTATTAACCTTTTCATGACTAAGCCTATTTCTGACATTTGTTGCTTACTAGTTAAAATCTGTATTTTTTTATTTATTTTAGCAGAGACCCTAGAGATAGGGCCAGATTAAGAATATCATGGGCCTGGTGCTAAGGATTTTGGTGGGCCTTTTATAAATAATAAATATACAAAAATGTTTTGTTATAACAAATTAAATTAAAGAGAGAGGGAGGATGAGAAAGAGAGAGAGAGAGAGGATGAGAGAGGGGTGAGGGGTGAGGGGAGAGAGGGGGAGAGAGAGAGAGAGAGAGAGAGAGAGAGAGAGAGAGAGAGAGAGAGAGAGAGAGAGGATGCACATGAGCATGTCATGAAATGACATCAACGCAGCCCAGACAAGGCAAGTGACCGAAGGCACAGAGCCCAGAAGGAAGACCGGGTGAAGATGGAAGCGCACGGGACCCGCCGTACAGATCACAGATCGAAGCACTGGAGGGCTCAGTCTGACAATTAAAGTGTACCCTAATGTGCTAATATGCTGTGCATATTTGTACACTATGGGATAACCTATCTTAGGGCCTCTAAAAAGTAGTAATGTTAGCAAAGTTTACTGCGCTTTATTATCACAGGATCCCAGGAGCCTCTCATGGGGCCCCCTACTGACCCGGTGGCCCTTAGGCAGTGCCTAAGTGCATAGTTGTCAACATTTAAAAAATATTTTTAAGGGACACTTTTTTTTTTTTTTTTTTACAAGTGCTATATTTAGAGTAGCTGAGATCCCCGATGTTCCTCTATACATCACAGTAGAAATCACAAAATTAAATAAGTTCTAATAATGCGCAGAACAAATATTAGGACTGAGAAGATTTCCTTTAGTTGAACTAACAAAAGTGTCTCCATTCTAAAGCTAGTAATATTAAGGATATGCAGAACTGTTTTTGTGGGTAAGAGGCGTAGGAGAGGAGTAGGGACGGTATAAAACTGGGAAGTATGTGCAGGTGATGAAGAGGAATGTGGAGGGCACTATGTACAAGAGAGGAGTGTGGAGGGTATGACAGTGGGCAGTATGCACAGGAGAGGAGTGTGGAGGGTATGACAGTGGGCAGTATGCACAGGAGAGGAGTGTGGAGGGTATGACAGAGGGTGGTATGTACCAGAGAGGAGTGTAGAGGGTATGAAAATGGGCAGTATGTACAGGAGAGGCGTGTGGAAGGTATGATAGGTATGATGGGAGGCGGTATGTACAGGAGAGGGATGTGGAGAGAAAGATAGTTGGCAGTATGTAGAGTGTAAAGGGTAAGGTTGGGTTAAAGTATGTACAGGAGAGGAGTGTGCAGGGTATCACAGTGGGCGGTATGTACAGAAGAGGAGTGTGAATGGTATGATAGTGGGCAGTATGTAGAGGAGAGAAGTGTAGAGGGTATGATGAGGGCAGTATCTACAGGAGAGGAGTGTGGAGGGTATGATAGTGGGCAGTATGCACAGGAAATGAGTGTGGAGGGTAGGATAGTGGGCAGTATGTACAAGAGAGGAGTGTAGACGGTATGATACTGAGCAGTATGTACATTAAATGAGTGTGGAGGCTAAGACAGTGAGCAGTATGTACAGAAGAAGAGTGGGGAGGATATGACAGTGGGTAGTATGTATAGGAGAGACATGTGGAGGGTATGACAATGGGCCCTATGTATGGAAGAGAAGTGTAGAGGGTACTATGCATAGGAGAGAAGTTTGGAGGGTATGACAGTGAACAGTATGTACAGGAGAGGAGTGTGGAGGGTATGATGGTGGGCACTAAGTATAGGAGAGGAGTGTGGAGGGTATGACAGTGAGCAGTATGTATAGGAGAGGAGTGTGGAGAGTGGGATAGTGGGCACTATGTATAGGAGAGGAGTGTGGAGGGTAGGACAGTGAGCAGTATGTACAGGAGAGGAATGTGGAGTGCACGATAGTGGGCACTATGTACAGGAGAGAAGTGTATGACAGCGGGCACTATGTACAGCAGAGCAGTGTGTAGGGTATGACAGCGGGCACTATGTATATGAGAGAAGTGTGGAGGGTATGACAGTGAGCAGTATGTATAGGAGAGAAATGTAGAGGGTATGACAGTGGGTACTATGTATAGGAGAGGAGTGTGGAGAGTATGTACAGGTGAGAAGGATGTAGGGATATGGGAAGGAAAAATGTAAAGGTTTGTGGAAGGATGTTTAGGAAATGCGTAGTGGTTAAGCGGTACATACATTGAAATCTATATCTATATTGAAATTACGCCAATTAAGCAGAGACCAGCCATAGTCGATCTATGTATGGGCTAGCTGGTTTTACACAAGTCAACCTATTATCTGACTTGAGTACAACCAGCCTGTCAGGTTTTTCCCCAGTGAGTGCTGCCAGCTAAAGTTAGCAACACTGATCATTGTATTCACAGGCACAACACAATAACACTGCAGGAGTGATTGTCCCATCCATAGGTCAGCAGGTGAGAGGGTTTGTGGGGGACAGGCTTGGGAGAGATACTAGTCAGTCCCTGGGAAGGCCCTGGCTAGTATCAGAGCCAGATACACACAGGTTACATACACCACGATCGTTAGAGTGAGAGCAATAATTCTATCACTAGACCTCCTCTGTAACTCTAAACATGTAACCTGTAAAAAAAGTTAAAGCATCGCTTAAGACAGTGGTCATCAACCCTGTCCTCAGGGCCCACTAACAGGCCAGGTTTGCAAGATAACTGAAATACATCACAGGTGATATAATTTGCTGCTCAGTGATTGCAGTATTCTACTCTGCATCTCCCCAAGGTAATACATAAAACCTGGCCTGTTAGTGGGCCCTGAGTACAGGGTTGATGACCACTGGCTTAGTATACAAAAAGAAGAATCGTGCCAACTTTAGTGTTTTTTTTTAAATATATATAATGTTTGAGAGTTCTGAGTAATTTTCAAGCAAAAAACAAATGATTTTTACATGTAGGAGAGAAGAGTCAGAATTGGCCTGGGTGGCAAGGGGTTAATTGCATAAGTAATATACAAATAATTATTATAAGCACTTTGATCTCATCCTCTCAGTCTGCTGCTGCAGAGTGTGTCAGCTTGTATTTAAACTGGTCGCTTTGTATGTAGCTTCTGACAGGCTGCGCAAGCAGCCCCGTATCTCCCGAACCATAAATGATAGCAGCCCCATATTTTGACCAGTTGTGGGGTGGGTCTTCAGCTGGGTCTACATACCCCCCAAATGGTTAGTCTCTGTGACCCCTTGTCGCCGAGCTACAATCCTTAAAGTTGATCTTTTTTTTGGGGGGACAAATGGGCCTATCTTGAGGAAGGGGCCTGGAGCTGCAGCTCCAATAGCCCCTATGTTAATCCGGCCCTGCCTAGAGAATAAAATGGTGACCGTTGCAATATTTTATATCACACTGTGTTTGAGCAGTGGTCTTTCAAACACACTTTTTTTTAGAAAAAAAAAAAAAACATAAAGTTAGCCCAATTTTTTTCCTTCTGGTCTCTCTCTAGCCGGCAGAAGTGCCAGATTGTGCATCAGGTCTCCCGGTGGGACGAGAGGCCTGGGAACAGTGGCAGAAGGCCGCGGCAGGTGGGGGACGTCTTCTCCCATTCCTCAAGGATAACAGCCGAGCGGCTTTTAGCCCCATCAGCTGTTATCCCGCTTCTCTAAAAAAAACAGGATTCGGATGATGCATGCAGTTGCCGAAGCCGCATATGTGCGTATGGACGTTGGGAAGTGGTTAAAAATAACATTTCTATTAAGAGCAGGAACAATACATTACATGTCTATTTTCCCTTTGCCTCCAAGCTGCCAGCTCTTTAGAAGCCAACTCCTCTGGTGTCATCTTGATAAGATGTTCTGGGGTGATGTCTCCTCTGAGGACTCGCTTGTACAACACCTGTCATATGAATTGAAAAAAAAATAAAATAATTCTGTGTAACCAATTCAAAGCTGATAAATAGTATTCAGATTAGCAATAATTTTAAGACGACGTACATTGTTCTTAGGATCTTTCAAGTTAAACATTAAACTTCTATACTTATTCTTGTATTTAGAATCTGTATCTCGGTAAAAAGAAAATAACTCCTTTTCAATCTTGGCTGATACTTTGGTAGCCCTTTCTTCAGGAATCTTTGAAGAGGATTCTGAAAGCCTATTAAAAAAAATAATAATAATTATATATATATATATATACACATACATACATTTAGATAAATACTGCTAAAATAATGATTAAGGACTGGTTCACTCTAACGCGATTTCAAATGTGACTTCAAATATGGTGCTATTCAAATCAATGCAGTGCATTTTTGACAAAGGTACAGGTTTTACTTTGGTGCAGCTGTCGTGAAATTTTGGCACAAAAAAAAAAACATGGAAAATGCCTGTAAATACGTTTTACTGCATTTTTGGCAGTTTTGTGTATATCATTGTCTCCTTCTCTGCCATAAAAATGCATGAAGCATGGAAAAATAGGATCGCGCTACAGCTGCACCAGTATGAACCTAGCCTAAATTTTAAGCATGTTCAAATTTACCATGTAGTTCCCTAAAAATTAAACATGGGTACAAAAAAATTCAATTTTGTTCCAGGAATACGATGTATTGCTGACTTTTTCAAATAAATTACAAGTACTCCAACTGTTATACTTCTTTATGCTTTGCCACTTTGTGAGTAACCGGTAAAGTCCTAATCTTCATGATTGTTTCAGGTTACTCTCTGTTTCCAGAACTGTCTGTTCTTGAAAAAACTGATTTAACTACTTGCCGACCAGCCGCCGCAGTTATAGGGCAGCAGGGCGGCTCCCCTGCACGAGAGCCCGTAGCTATATGTCAGCTCTCTAATCGGCCACTAGGGGCGCGTGTGCGCCCCCGCTCATCCCTGACTCCCGTGCGGGGGCCCGGCGTGGCCGCGATCGCCACCGGGCACCCACGATTGCTCGTTACAGACCGAGGACCGGGAGCTGTGTGTGTAAACACACAGCTCCCGGTCCTGTCAGGCGAGAAATGCCTGACCGTCTGTTCATACAATGTAGAACACACCCAGGAAACATACTTAAACCCTTCCCTGCCAGCGGCATGTTTATAGCACTGATCGCTATAAAAATGCCAATGGTCCCAAAAATGTGTCAAAAGTGTCTGAAGTGTCCCCCATAATGTCGCAGTACCAAAAAAAAAAAAAATTTATAAAAATGCCTTAAAACTACCCCCTATTTTGTAAACACTATAACTTTTTCGCAAACCAATCAATAAACGTTTATTGCGATTTTTTTTACGAAAAATATGTTGAAGAATATGTATCCGCCTAAACAAAATTATTTTTATATATTTTTGGGGGATATTTATCATAGCAAAAAATATTCATTTTTTTCAAAATTGTCGCTCTATTTTTGTTTATAGCGCAAAAACTAAAAACCACAGAGGTGATCAAATATCACCAAAAGAAAGCTCTATTTGTGGAGAAAAAAAGTACACCAATTTTGTTTGGGAGCCATGTTGCACGGCCGCGCAATTGTCAGTTAAAGTGACATAGTGCTGAATCGCAAAAAGTGCTCTTTGACCAGCAATATGGTCCGGGGCTGAAGTGGTTAAAAAACAGGTATAGCCCACCAGCAAGTGGATTACCCCCAGGGCAGAGAGGAAGACACTACCCCATTTCATCCAAGAGACTGACAGGTAGTGCCAGGAATTTCTTGGTCCAGATTGACCATCTGGATGTCTTGCCCCGAATTCATGCTCCCAGACAAAGAAGAGGTATCATGATGTTATCTGGAAAGTGGCACGAGCTCATCTGAGGCACAGGGTTGGTCTTTCCCAGAGTTTGTGAAAGTGGGGATGGACTGGACCAAGGAATAGCCAATTATGGTGTGGCGACTGTACGCAATAAGGATAATAGTCAAGGCGTGCAGCAAGCAAAAGAGTAATCAGATCCCAGCAGGGATCTTGGCAGACAGCAAATGACAGTAGTCAGGTTTAGACGGGGGTCAAAGAGGCGGCAAACAAGAAAGAAGTCATGCCAATCTAGGTCAGCAGTAGCCAGGCAATCCTAATCGATAAGTATTATAGTTCTGTGCACAAGGGTAGCTGGTGATAAGATACAGTACTCCACTTGAATGGCTGAAGCCTAAATACATTTTGGTCAGAGGGCACGGCTAACGCAAGTCCTGGCAGATACTCTACTAGTACCACAGTCAGTCAATCTTGGCGGGATTCTGAGAGTACCATTGTCAGCCCTGGAAGGGATTCAGAGAGTACCACTGTCAGCCCTGGGGGGAATTCTGTTAATACCACTATCAATCTTGGCAGGAATTTTGTGAGTACCATTGAGAGCCCTGGGAGGGATTCTACAAGTACCACTGTCAATCCTGGCAGGGATTCTTTGAGTACCATTGTCAATTCTGGCAGAGATTATGCCAGTACCATTGAGAGTCCTGGCAGGGATTCAGCAAGTACCATTAGAAATCTTGGCAAGTACCACTAAAAGTACTGGTAACAAGGGAAAACTGAAAAGAACTGATAGTTCCATAGGAACGCCCCCCATTATTTATGCGAAAAAAATAAAAGCCCACAATCCCAATCGCGTTTTGCGATCCACCAATCAAAACCTGCTCCAGATTCCGAAAGCCAACTACAAGTCCAAAGGAGAAAGAAGATTTGCGATCCAAGGTCCCAGACTATGGAACGCTTTACCAACCAGCATTCGGTTGGAGGAGAACAACTTAGCATTCAGGAGAAAGATCAAGACTCATCTCTTTTGATATCAAAGGAGATGGGAACAACAAGCGCCCATAGGCGATTTAGTTCGCATGTGCCGCGCTATATAAGTTTTTCATTCATTCAGTCAATGAGAAAAGGAGAGGCTACATTGGGAGGTGAATCTTCCAGATAGATTAGGAAATCATCACTGCCCACAAGGAGTTGCCTTATAATTGGATAAGGAACGCTTCTGAAAAGAGTAAGTCAATGCAAAGTATTGGTCCCAAAGTCAAGTTTCCACTAAAGCATGAGACATAAGTTTGGATTCTAAAGCACTAGGCTCCAGATACTTTCTCTAGCCGTTCCATGAAATGGAGCCCTCTGTGGGTTTCCACCCATTCTGACAAAGAAAATCAAATTAAAGTTACTTCAACACCAGAACAAGAGCCCAAACCAGTTGGGATTTTAGGAGGGAGTTTGTCAGTGATTTCCCTTAAAGCGGTATTAAACCCCAAAACAAAACTGTATTATATTGCAGCTTACTCGCGGACCCGATGGCTGCTGCAGTGCGACGATCGGTCCCCGGAGCTGAAGAACGGGGAGAGCCGTGTGTAAACACGGCTTCCCCGTGCTTCACTGTGGCCGCAGCATCGATCGCGTCATCCCTGTTATAGGGGGACGCGATCGATGACGTCACACCTACAGCCACACCCCCCTACAGTTGTAAACACACACAGGGAACACTCAAAGTCACAGAGCCTCCTTGTGGTTAGCTATAAAAATATGCTGCGCTGCAAAAAAGAAAGTATATAGGTGAATAAATATACTTATGTGGACACCAAGTTCATTGGTGGATGGTATAAATTTAAAATAAAGTGAAACGCTAATGGGGTGAAACAGAAAAGTCCAAGCAAAATCAAAATCACATATGTGAAGCCAAAGTCCATCTGTGTCCTATAAACACCCGAAAAGTGTTGGAAGAAAAATCTTCAAGTGAAGTTAATCGAAGGCACCTCCACCTCTATATAAAATGCCTGCTTACCAGCTCCAACTTCAAAAATTGCATTTGTTAATAAATTGTGCTGCTCCCATTTGTCCTCAGCCGTCCACCTCCTCATACAGATGAACCAGTAACGATCAATGCCACATCCGAGGGTATGGAGAGAAGAAAACTCATAGAGTAGTACTGTAGGCAATCGCGTTTATTAAAATAAAAAATAAAACTCACATGATTCGTTGTAAAATTAAGCGTATTATGTAAAGCCGGCCGGCTCAATATGGTTGACTCCCAAACTGCAACTGTCATTTTCACAGTAAACAATGCAATTTAAATGCATTTTTTGCTGTGAAAATGACAATTGTCCCAAAAATGTGTAAAAATTGTCCGAAGTGTCCGCCATAATGTCGCAGTCACGAAAATAATCGCTGATCGCCGCTATTAGTAGTAAAAAAAAAAAATTATAAAAATGCAATAAAACTATCCCTTATTTTGTAAACGCTATACATTTTGCGAAAACCAACCGATAAACGCTTATTGCGATTTTTTTTACCAAAAATATGTAGAAGAATACGTATAGGCCTAAACTGAGGAAAAAAAAATTTTTTTTTTATATATTTTTGGGGGATATTTATTATAGCAAAAAGTAAAAAATATTGAATTTTTTTTAAAATTGTCGCTCTATTTTTGTTTATAGCACAAAAAAATAAAAACCGCAGAGGTGATCAAATACCACCAAAAGAAAGCTCTATTTGTGGGGAAAAAGGGACGCCAATTTTGTTTGGGAGCCACGTCGCACGACCGCGCAATTGTCAGTTAAAACTATGCAGTGCCAAATCGCAAAAAGGGGCAAGGTCCTTTACCTGCATTTTGGTCCGGGTCTTAAGTGGTTAACACACCTCCTGTATTAGTGAGACAAAACTCAGGAGGAATGAGCACAGGAGACAAAGCAGACAGTAGCATTGTCAGTCTGAGGGCAGGGGAGTGTTAACTATATTAGCAGATTAAAGCGGAGGTTTCGATGATTTTTTATTTATTTTTTTAAAGCCAGGAGCTACAAATACTGCAGCTGCTGACTTTTAAAAAATGGACACTTACCTGTCCAGCGTGCCTGCGATGTCAGCAGACGAGGCTGAGCAATCGCTAGGTCCTTAGATGCTTCGGCCGGCATCCTCGGTAAGGGAATCAGGAAGTCACTGCCCGGTTGCCTACTGCGCATGCGCGAGTATCGCGGCACGCCGTCACTGGTCCCCGCTCTCTCCTGGGAACAGTGTTTCCCAGAAGACAGCAGGGGGGGCATGAAGGGGCTGGACTCCCTCAGGAGTCAGAACCCGGAAGTGGTGCAGATACCTGTTTTATACAGGTATCTGCACCCCCCCCCCCCTGAAATGGGGGGGGGGGTTCCAAAAAGCGGAGGTTCACTTTTTGTGTGAACCTCCGCTTTAAGATACACATTATAAATTGAAGTCAAACTCTATTTCACACTTTATAAGCAGTTGTTACAGCAAACATGTGTGGCCTTTGAGATAAAGGTCTTGTATGAATATATAAAAGCAGATCGTTTTATTCACCCCTGCCAGTGTTAAGTGATTTGTCTCATCCATGTAAACTGGCACATTCTGCTGGACAACAAACTTGTTTGCTAGATCACCAGATGAAAATAGAAGAAAGCTTAAAAAAGAAGAAACCAATACAGCCATCACCAAAAATTGGTAATTTTGCCTCTGGGTGTATTACTACTTTAAAACAAGTGTGCCATTCACCCGTTTGGTGGTCTGCCTGTTAAGGTGGTTTACAGGTGAATCAACAGTGGAAAAAAAACACGGATTTATAAATTCTCCCTTAACCACTTAAGCCCCGGACCAATATGCTGCTAAATGCCCAAAGGCGTTTTTACAATTCCGCACTGCATCGCTTTAACAGACAATTGCGCGGTCGTGCGACGTGGCTCCCAAACAAAATTTGCGTCCTTTTTCCCCCTACAAATAGAGCTTACTTTTGGTGGTATTTGATCACCTCTGCAGTTTTAAATTTTTTGCGCTATAAACAAAAATAGAGCAACAATTTTGAAAAAAATGCAATATGTTTTACTTTTTGCTATAATAAATATCCCCCAAAAACATATATACATTTTTTTCCCTCAGTTTAGGCCGATACGTATTCTTTTACCTATTTTTGGTAAAAAAAAATAAAAATCGCAATAAGCGTTTATCGATTGGTTTGCGCAAAATTTATAGCGTTTACAAAATAGGGGATAGTTTTATTATTTATTTATTTTTTGCTACTACTAATGGCGCCGATCAGCGGTTTTTTTCGTGACTGCGACATTATGGCGGACACTTCGGACAATTTTGACACATTTTTGGGACTATTGTCATTTTCACAGCAAAAAATGCATTTAAATTGCATTGTTTATTGTGAAAATGACAGTTGCAGTTTGGGAATTAACCACAGGGTGTAGGATTTCTGTGTTTACAACTGTGGGGGGGTGTGGCTGTAGGTCTGACATCATCGATCGAGTCTCCCTATAAAAAGGGATCACTTGATCGATGCAGCCGCCACAGTGAAGCACGGGGAAGCCGTGTTTACATACGGCTCTCCCCGTTCTTCAGCTCAGGGGAGCGATCGCGAGCGGGCGGCTAGAAACGAATAGCCGCGCCCTCGTCCCGGATCGCACCCCCGACCCGCGCAAAGGCAGGGACGTAAATATACGTCCATCTGCCTGTACGTGCCCTTTTGTGGACGTATATATACATGCGGCGGTCGGGAAGTGGTTAAAGGAGAAAAAGTTCTCAGATGTGTCCAAGGAATTCTCTGGTGTTTCCATTCCTGGTAAGAGAAAATCCAAATTGTGAATGTATCAGGAAGGTCTTTATAAATAAAGCAAAAGAACCAAGGCCTGGAACAGGAGGCTGATCCTCCAGGTGCAGCATTGGTATGTATTGCAGCTAAATGATCTGAAACAACCGCCTGTAAATCTGAGTCAGGTGAAAGACTGTAGTGACCCGAACACCAGAGATAGAATGCTGGGATTCCAAATGTGAATCAGAGACAATAACAAGAGTTTCAGGTTCAACTTATGCTAGAGGTCCAGAATGTTCAAAGCTAGACTTTGAAGGGGATGTCACCAGAACATGCTGAGAACCAAGGTGAAAAGGGAGGTTCTTGTGGATGTGGGACAAGGACAATTCTATGACAATAAGGGTCCCAAATACAGATTACAGGTGTCAATTTCTTCTGGAGATACCAAGCAAATGCCCACATAATCACTAGGGGAGTATGGGCCAAGGTCATCCATGGTAACGAGAATGTCCTCTGTGTGTCTTAGCAAAGACATGTTGCATTCACAATCAAAAAATGGGAAAGGGAGGGGGGAGAGCACTCACATTTGCCAACATCCATAAATAACGGAGACATGAAAAAATTACCCAAATAGCAGTAATTGAATGGACGAACTTTTGAGGCAAGGCGGGAATATCAAAAATACATAAATTTTATTACAAAAATATACAAAAGTTTATACATAAACAACTTAAATAAAAATAAACCATATAGGATATATATAATGTAGAAAATATCCTCTGTGCATTGTCTACGCGTTTCACCTTTGGGGCTTCCTCAGGACGAGCAGAAGAGACTTAGCAGTGGGACAAATGTAAATCTCATTATCAAAACGGACATCGGCCCTCCAAGTTGCCAAACAGCACCCCGAGTCACATAAGCGCATGCCAGTCACATTTATTAAAACGAGGTTCCAAAAACAACTGGGAAATGTATCCAAGAGGAACTAGTATTGAGCCAATGAGCACTAATACAGGGGCAAGCAGGAGGAGGTGTAGTCAGGACAAATATTTATGTCCAATATACCACAGCCAGGTATATCAGCCTGGATAAAAAAAGCCTGTGCTATATGAACAGGCTATTCCCTGGGGCATACGACGCTCGTTTCATCTCTGGTTATCTCCTTTACTGGGATTCCACTGTTTGCTGGCTTGTTGAGGCTTTTTTTTTATCTAGTATCAATTAGGGGTGCTGAATTGATGCGCCCGTGACCCACGGCTGGGTACTAAAACCAACATATATATACGTTGATGTGCCCAGCCGTGCCATTCTGCCGACGTATATGTGCAGGAGGCGATCCTTAAGTGGTTAAAGGGGAGTTCCACCCTATTTTTAGTTTATTAAAAATCAGCAGCTACAAAAAGTGTAGCTGCTGACTTTTAATAAACCGATACTCACATGTCCCACAGTCCATCGATGCGGCCACCTGGAGCTCCACTCTTCTCCCCCTCCTCTCAGCCATCAAAACTACTGTGGGCACCCGGCCATGACAGCTTACGGCTTCATGGCCGAGTAAGCACTGCGTTCTACCATTGGCCAGCCAATCTTCTGGGACCTGTGTTGTGTCCCCGAAGATCGCTGGCACGGAGGAGCCACCTTGGACAAGAGAAGTCACCTCCTAGGTGGCCGGGACAGGAAGGAGAATGTGAGACAGGAAATCCGACTAAAAAGAGGTTACACACCCCACCCATGTGGCATGTCAGGCTGCAAGGAGTGCTTAAAGCGGAAGTTCCACTGGGTGAAACTCCGCTTTAAGGGAGTGAGGTTATTTTTAATTCAAAGCAGTTCCAGTAAATGTTTTGTTTAAGCGTACACACAATCGAACATATTTGCTGAAACTGGTCCACAGACGAGTTTCAGTGGACAGATTCGATTGGGTGTACGGCCTAGCAGACAGGTTTCCAGCGGACAAAAGTTTTAAAGCATGCTTTAAAACTTGTCCGCTGGAAACCTGTCCGTCGGACATGTCTGCTGGTTAGTACGACTAACCAGCGGACCGAAATCCCCCGCATGCGTCGAATGGATTCGACGCATGCTTGGAAGCATTTTAATTCCTGGTTTGGTGACGTGGCAAAGTCACCGCCACGTCACCACGTTCTCTGTCCGAGGGGATTTTCGTCCGATGGTGTGTACACACCGCCGGACCAAACTCCTGCAGGAGACATGTCCGATGAAAACGGTCTGCGGACCGTTTTCATCGGACATGTCTCCTCGTGTGTACAGGGCCTTACACTCCATGCTTTTCCCTGCCTGTCCACGGCGCTGGCATACCACTGTGGGCATCCGGCTGTGACAGCTTGCAGCTTCACTGAGCTGTCCTGCATAGCCGGGCAATCTTCTGGGACCTGTGATGTGTCCCAGAAGATTGCTTGGAGGAAGGGCCGCATAGGCAGCCCAAGAGGAAGCGGAAGCGGGTCAGCAATCGTGATGCATTGCGGAATCTAATCGAATTGTTGACCATATAATCGTAATTGAATCGTGAGCCCAGTGAAGATGCGCAGCCCTAGTATCAATACTGGTTCCTCTTGGATACATTTCCCACTTGTTTTTGGAACCTTGTTTAAATAAATGTGACTGGCATACGCTTATGCGACTCAGGGTGCCGTTTGGCAACTTGGAGGGCCGACGTCCGTTTTGATAATGAGATATACATTTGTCCCACTGCTAAATCTCTTCTGCTCGTACTGAGGAAGCCCCAAAGGCGAAAGGCATAGACGATGCACAGAGGATATTTTCTACATCATATATCCTATATGGTTTATTTTTATTTAAGTGGTTTATGTATAAACTTTTGTATTTTTTGTAATAAAATAAAATGTATGTATTTTTGATACTCCCGCCTTGCCTCAAAAGTCTGTCCATTTAATTACTGGTATTTGAGTAATTTTTCCCATGTTGCATTCACATAGCTGTAATGTAACTAGGCAAAACGTAATGCAAGGCCTACTTAACCACTTAAGGACCGCCTAACGCCAATATACGTCGGCAGAATGGCACGGCTGGGCACAAACACACCTTCCCTGTTCTTCGTTGTGGCGCTGTCATTGATCGTCTGTTCCCTGATATAGGGAAAGGTGATCAATGATGTCACACGTCCAGCCCCGCCCCCCTACAGTTAGAAACACATATGAGGTCACACTTAACCCCTTCAGAACCCCCTAGTGGTTAACTTCCAAACTGCAATTGTCATTTTCACAGTAAACAATGCATTTTTATAGTCAAAAATTGTCATTCAAAATTGTCCGATGTGTCCACCATAATGTGGCAGTCACGTAAAAAAAAAAAAAAAATCGCTGACCACCGCCATTAGTAGTAAAAAAATAAAATATTAATAAAAATGCAATAAAACTGAGAGAGAGCCGTAACTCCTGTCTAACTAGTGTTAGACTGGAGTAATTTCAAATTACGCGCGTTTTTTAGCTAGTCGGAAACCTCAAACCATGAATAGACGGCTGCGGGCTTCAATTCGACTGGATTACGTGTTCGTACGCCTTCGGATCTACGCTGCAATAAAATTACGGCCACTGGGTGGACTTCCCGTCGTTTTTCGCGTCGGGGTATGCAAATGAGCTTTTGCCGGCGATCCCCGAAATTACGATCTTCATTCGCAATCTCTTACGGCACCTTTAGTCATCTTTTTTTTGCGCAACACTATACCAGCTTTTTGCTGCTATAATATTAGACAGCCCATGTTAAGTATGGCCGTCGTTCCCGCGTCGAATTTCTGTTTTCCGACGTCTTTTATTATTTTTTTACGCAAGTCGTCCGGGAATAGGAATGTTCGTAAACGACGCTACTCAAACGACGAATGACGTAACGACGTGATTTCGCGCAATGCACGGCGGGAAATTTCTGAACGGAGCATGCGCAGTTCGATCGCCGTGGGGACGCGCTTAATTTAAATGCTTCACGCCCCGCGTATTTCGATTACGCGGCGAGAAATAGACTACGCCGCCGTAGCGTACGGGCAAAAATCTACCAGAATTCGGTGTAGAGCCTGGTAAAATATGGCAGCGTAGAGTATTTCGATTACGCAGCGCAATATTAAGTGTATCTGAATCTGGCCCTATAAGTTTTGCGCAAACCAATCGATAGACGCTTATTGTGATTGTTACCAAAAATAGGTAGATATACATATTGGCCTAAACTGAGGGAAAAAAAAGTTTTTTTATATATATTTTTGGGGGATATTTATTATAGCAAAAAGTAAAAAATATTGAATTTTTTTCTTAATTGTTGCTCTATTTTTGTTTATAGCGCAAAAAATAAAAAAACACAGAGGTTATCTAATACCATCAAAAGAAAGCTTTATTTGTGGGGAAAAAAGGACGCCAAATTTTGTTTGGGAGCCACGTCGCACGACCGTGCAATTGTCAGTTAAAGCGACGCAGTGCAGAATCGCAGAAAGGGGCCTAGGCAGCTGGTGTTAATGAGGATTTCAGGTGGCTTGAGGTGAACAAGCCACTGTAGGCAGGCAGTGGAAACAGACCAGAGATCCATCTGGTGCTTCAAGAGCAGAAGCGACAGCAGGATGTTGCTTCCTCAGCGCTGAATGCAACACACAGCACTCTACCCAACAGATGATGTCAGCACTCAATCATTCAGCCTTAAACCATATCATGGTAAATAAGTGGTAGTAGGAAATGTAACATAGCGCCCAACTGTGCAACAGAGGTGGACAACACGCATAAGCCCAACTAGCCTTACTCACTTAATGTTCAGAGACATGGTCACACCAGGTGCATGCAGTGGCTCTGGACCCAGAAACACTCTGCATGCAACACAGTACACAGAGGTATGGAAAGCACCAAAAAGCAGGGGGTCAGTGCCTGAAGGTCACATTCCACATTAGTCTTGCATGTCCAGCCAAGAGGGATCTGCATACAGTCTCTGAAGCTAAGGAGCTCCCAATCCAGATAGCTGCTAAGTGAAGACCAGCTCAAGGAGCAATGTAGCAAGCCTTGACTGAAGTCAAAAAGAAAAAAAGCTAAGATGTTGGCTAGCAAAACAACTTTTCTT
Source organism: Rana kukunoris (assembly GCA_029574335.1). Taxonomy (NCBI): domain Eukaryota; kingdom Metazoa; phylum Chordata; class Amphibia; order Anura; family Ranidae; genus Rana; species Rana kukunoris. The sequence continues at coordinate 252,951,533 of CM056052.1, read as the reverse complement.
TTTTTTTTGCAGAGCTAAAGAAAAGGTTCTAGCTGAAGAACTGCCTAGGATGCTAGCATTAAACCAAGGCATGCTGGGTAGATGAAGGGTTACACGGGGGCTGGATTTTCCTGTCTGCCATGTTCCTACCTCCTGTAGGCAGTAGTATAACCAGACTGGTTCTGAATTCTTGTGTCCCCCAAAGGATGATGAAGTGGTTCCAGAGCTAAAAGATTACAGGCATTTTAACCACTTAAGCCCAGAGCCTGTTTTTCAGATTTGGTGTTTACAAGACAAAAACATTTTTTTTTGCTAGAAAATTACTTAAAACCCCCAAACATTATATATATATATATATATTTCTCACACCCTAGAGAATAAAATGGCAGTCATTGCAATACTTTTTGTCACACCGTATTTGCGCAGCGGTCTTACTAGCGCACTTTTTTTGGAAAAAAATCACTTTTTTTAATTAAAAAATAAGACAACAATAAATTTGGGCCAATTTTTTTATATAATGTGAAAGATAATATTACGCCAAGTAAAATGATACCCAACATGTCACGCTTAAAAATTGCGCCCGCTCGTGGCATGGCGTCAAACTTTTACCCTTAAATATCTCGATAGGCGACGTTTAAAAAATTCTATAGGTTGCATTTTTTTAGTTACAGAGGAGGTCTAGGGCTAGAATTATTGCTCTCGCTCTAACGATCACGGCGATACCTCACTTGTGTGGTTTGAATACCGTTTTCATATGCGGGCGCTACTCATGTATGCGTTCGCTTCTGCGCGCAAGCTCGTCGGGATGGGGCGCTTTAAAAAAAACATTTTTTTTATTTTCGTATTTATTTTTATTTGTTTTATAATTTTTAACACTGAAATAATAATAAAAAAAAATATCACTTTTATTCCTATTACAAGGAATGTAAACATCCCTTGTAATAGAAAAAAAAGCATGACAGGTCCTCTTAAATATGAGATCTGGGGTCAAAAAGACCTCAGATCTCATATTTAGGCTTAAATGAAAAAAATAATAAAATAAATTGTCATTTGAAAAAATGTAAACAAAAAATGTCTCTTTAAGACGCTGGGCGGGACTGACGTTTTGACGCCACTTCCGCCCAGCAGAGCTATAGGGACGGGTGGGGGCCATGTTGCCCTCACTCGCATCCCCACACAGCAGCAAAGAGGACCCGATCACCTCCGCTGCTACAGACGGCTACGGTAAGCGGCAGAGGGCACGGGAGAGCCGATAACGGCGATCTTGCGGTGAATCCGCCTCGGAGACCACCGTTATCGTTGAAAGGCCCGCCCACTGAAGAGATGGATATCTCGGTTGTGGTAGCAGCTGCTGCCGTTACCGAGATATCCATCTTTAAAAATAGGACGTATATATACAGTGGGCGGGCGTTAATCAGTTAAAAGTTATATGTCTAATGTATCAATGCATGTATGCTTTGCTTCCGACATTAGTTTGCTGCCTTAGTTTGCTGCCTTAGTTTGCTTATTATTTCTTAATCCAAGTCAATTAATACACCTCAACTGTCTAGCAATCGAACTTCAAAATGGATCATAAACTGATCTCAAATGCAAGCCAATTTTTCATCATCTGACTTTCAGACTGACATCTAGCCCTTATCAGTTTTAAAAAGAATGCTATCCATCTTTATGTATACCTTGTTTCCCCACTGTCTGTGTAAAGATTTCCTTTAAAATAATGTTCATACCTTTTTACTAGAATATCTTTTAAAGATTGCCGGACACTTTGCCTTATTTGGTCAACAGAAGGTTTTGGTGTAGACGGAGAGGGATTAGGTACACCTGATGAAGAACCCCTCTTTTCTGGTTTCTTTTTTTTAATGTCTTGCTTCTCACTAGCACCTGTTTACAAAAGCACAGGTAATATTTTTTGAAACAGAAATGCCCAGTTTAACAAAAGACATTTTAAGCAAATAATCATCTCATTCATAAGAAAGTAATATCTAGGTTTTAGCATTCACAACACTACAGTGCGATTATAGTTAAAATGCAGCAGGAGTCACAAAAATAAGAAGGGTTTTCAAAAAGTTTCTGCATTTTTATATTTTTTGTTGAAAACTGTAAGGGTAGGAGGAGGTGCAATTGGTCATACCTAAAGGTGTCATGTAACTAGTCTGTCTGGCAAGCCAGCTGACCTTGCAGTTCAGTATAAGGCCTCTTCCGTCGATACGGAGTCCGCCAGTTCCCACCGCCTCAGCGTAGATCTCTCCGCTGAGACGGCGGATGACAGGTTCCTCTCTGCTCACTGAGCGGGGAGGGGCTTGTGCAGCGCCGCTGTCTCCTATGGAGAAATCTGATGAAAACGGACAGTATTTTGGTGGATCGGATGTCAGCGGACATGTCTCCGCTGACATCCGACGCTCCATAGGCATGCATGGACAGCTGTTCAGGTCCGCCGAAAAAACTAACAGGCAGACCTGAACAGTCCGACCGCGTGAAAGGGGCCCAAGAGTTGTCATGCTATGGTGAAGATAAGTGCGAAACCTATATAAAAAAAAAAAAAAAAAAGAAGTGCAGCAAATTTTTGAAGAACCCTCGTACATTTAAATTAAAACAGACACTTTAACTGCATTAAGTAATAATACCTGATTTTGGAGTCTTTTCCTCATTAGATGGAGCAGCTGTAGGATCTTTTGAAGACCTTTCATGTTTTTCTTCAGAGACTCGGTGAGATGTTGTGGCAGACTGCAAGCTCTTTCTGTCAGGTGCATGTTTCTTTATTTCCAAATCCTTCCTTTCTAAGACTTGTTTATTATCTCCAGAGTTCTAAAACCAAACATATTTCATACTTTTAGGGCTCATGCAAACTGCAGCTCAAAGGAGCTTCTACAGGCTTTTGAGACTATTTGAGCTCTTAGAATCGCCCCCCCATGTTAGCCAATGTGCCAATTCACACTAAAACCATGTACACACAACCGGTTTTCCCGGCAGGAAAACTGCCAGGAGAGCATTTTGATGGGAATTCCGGCCGTGTATATGCTCCCTAGCAGTTTTACCATCAGGAAAACAGCCAGGAATCCCACCGGGAAAATAGAGAACCTGGCTGTGTGCTTACAACGATAGTGTGGGGTGTAGCAAGATGGCGACGATGGCATTGAATGTGACAAACGCAGGCTCGTCATAGTCGATGACATCACCGCGTTCTTGCCATTTAAAAGAACGGCGATTATTTTGAATGACCGCCTGTATGCACGGCTTGGCAAGCCAAGCTTGCCAGGAATCCCATCAGGAAAATCGAAAGTTTTTTTCCTGCGGGATTCTCGGCCACGTGTACAGGGCTTTAGGCTTTTTCAGGCATATGGTCCTACAGGCAGAAAACAAAAGCCACCAAACTTGCATTTTTGAGAGGAGCTAGTGCCCCAAAGGGCTCAAAAATGCACAGCTTTTTGTTTTGTTTATACAGTGGTTAACAAAATACTATCTAGGACGGTTTGTGGGGAAAAAAAACGCTGATGCTCAAAAAAGCTCAACAAAATAGCATGAAAGAGCACAGTGAGCCGCAGTGTGCATGAGCCCTTATGCTTTAAAATAGTACTTATTATAGTGTTAGAACAACTGCTATATTTTAAATCCTAACAATAGACTTAAATATTTTAAGAAAGTTGGAGAAGAGATACATTTTCAATGTCAATAAGCCAAGCATAACGGTAATCTATTATCTTCTTAAAGCTCTTTTATCTGTATATAAATAAAGGGCCAGATTCAGGTAGATCAGAGCATCTTTGCTCTGGAGTAACGCTTCTCATTTACGTTACTCTGCCGAAATTTTAGGAGCAAGTGCTGTTATTCATGAAGCACTTGCTCCTAAAGTTGCGGCAGCGCATCGCAAATGAGCCGGCGGAATTCAAATTGGGCGGGTACGGGGCGTGTAGTATTCTAACTAAGCGCGATCCCGCGGCGAACGTACTGCGCATGCGTCGAGTGTCAATGCATCCCAGTGCGCATGCTCAAAATTCTGTCAGTGAACGTCAATGACGTCACATCCCCATTCATGAATGTTTTACGCAAGCGACGCGATTTGTTTTTTTTCCGACGCGATGGCGACGCCTATACTTAACATAGGATACTCCACTAGGGGGCTGCTTTATCTATATGCTGCGTATAGCTTCCGAAAAACGTCGTAAAGTCACTGCGTCGCGCCCGAAAAAGATCGTGAATTGCCGATTCCCGCTCATTAACATATTTTTTGAGCGTAAATCGGCGGGAACGCCCCCGGCGCCATTTTTAAGTTGAAGTAACGATGCAATGGCGAAATTCAATTGCGCCGATCGCATCGGAACTTCAACCCGGCGTTTCTTGTTTTCTGGTTACAGAAAACAAAAACGCCGGCTTAAAGTGACAGTTAGGCTGGCGGATCCATTGATCTGCCAGCCTAACTCTACCTGAATCTGGCCCATAATGTTATATGAGAAACCGATGAGCTTAAATGGAAACTTTTCCTGATTTGCTGAAAATTCTAGCAGCTTGACATGCTGGCCCACTGGCTTCAAAACTTTCTAGTCACTGAGCTGAAAGCAAGGGTGCAGGAAAAGAGCTCAGACTTCATTCAGCCTTTTCTAATTTACAAGCTTGCGAGTGACTCAAAGTATTGAAACCAACAGTTACCCATAACAGATTGAAAGCTGTTACTGAGGTTATTTCCTCTGTGTTCCAAGTTTGGGGCCCTTTGGACCCCCTAATTTGTGTATTAGGTGCAGTAGATGAAGAAATTTACCCTCTTCCGGTTAATATCGCAGTGATCAGACTTTTGCACCTATCAAGAAAGCAGATAGCTAGATTCTGGTTGTTCCGACTAAGAAACAATGAATTGATCAAGTTAATCGTATTATCGTGAGAGAGCACTATACATATCAGCATAGAAATGCAGCCCAAAAATTTAATTCCATTTGGCAGCCCTGGTTGGAGACCCCTGGACTGGCACCTCCGAGACTGGTTTTGACTCGGCTGTTGCAGGTGTAAGTGACATTCTCTATCCAGGAATAAATTTGGGCTTTTTTCGAAGATTATATTATCTATGTAATATATTGTAGGCATAAAAACCTTGATTGATGGTGGGAAGTGGTTCTGTATAAATGGGCAGACTGTGGGGCGCAGGGTTTCAGTTGTGGCCCGTTGGCCTCATGCGTAGTTGTGTTGGAGGGTGAGGCTGTTTTTTGCCTGCCCACCACTGTTTAATCTTTGCTATTGACATTATGTGTCTTGTTAATCTTTTTGGTGTCATTGTTCTAGCATATGGAGTATACATGTTTCCTTTTGTTATTATTTGTGACTTTCTTTATGCTGGTCTGTACTTTGTATTTTTTTTTTGGCACAATAAACCATTTTTTCTGCTTTAAAAAAAAAAGAAAAGAAGAAGATCACGTTTATTGCCATTACAGGGAATGTAAACATCCTTGTGACAGCAAAAGGCATGCGATAGGCAGGGTTTGACAAATTTGCTTGGAATCTAGGAGCCAGCTAAAAAAGTTAGGAGCCAGAAAACACGTCCTGTCCCGATGAGCTTGCGCGCAGAAGGGAACACATACGTGAGTAGCGCCCGCATATGTTAACGGTATTCAAACCACACGTGAGGTATCGGTGCGATCGTTAGAGCAAGAGCAATAATTCTAGCTATAGACCTCCTCTGTAACTCAAAACATGGAACATGTAAAAAAATTTAACCATCGCCTATGGAGATTTTAAAGAGTAGAAGTTTGTCGGCATTCCACGAGCGGACGCAATTTTGAAGCATGACATGTTGGGTATCAATTTACTAAGAGTAACATTATCTTTCACAATATATTAAAAAAAAATCGGATAACTTTACTGTTGTTTTATTTTTAAATTAATTTAAAAAAAGTGTATTTTTTCCCCAAAAAAGTGCGCTTGTAAAGCCGCTGCGCAAATACCGCGTGACAGAAAGTATTGCAACGATCGCCATTTTATTCTCTAGGGTGTTAGAATATAAAATATATATAATGTTTGGGGGTTCTAATTATAGGGAAGGAGATGGCAGTAAAAAATTACACATTTACAATTTAATTTACAATTACTGTTGTGATGCCAACGGCCACCACCAGATGGCGCAGGTCACAGAAGGAAGCTTGGCACTTCACAAGGCTGCAAAGCAGCGGCCACAATTACCGGCCGTTGTGGCCCCGCCGGGAGGTGGGGGTGTATGGGGGCACACTGTGCCTCCGTGCGCCCCCATTTTCCCCGCCACGCGATCGGCGGGCCCGCAATGGCCGGTAAATGGGGTCGCAGCCTTTTTTTAAAATGGCACCAATGACACCTGGGTAAACCGGAAGTAATGTCATGTCATCGCGGTTACTACAGCAAACAGTCGATCAAAGACTATCTTGCTTTTGTTTGGCTGTACAGCCAGCCAGCCTATGTGCCAGCTGGTTGCTCAGGTCTTCCTGTGGGATGGGAGAGCCTGAGCAAGCTGCAGAAGGTGGCAAAAAGGGGGTGGGGTGAGGGGGAGCGATACATCCCTTTTTCCTGCTTATAATAGTAATTTAGCAGCTAGTTAGCCGATTGCCATTACAAGAGAGCTGACTATTGCTTGTAAAAAAAAACAGTGCCAGGGTGATGCCTGAATGGGTTTGAAGGTAAACAAAGCCATTGATATGACTGCAAGCTGAACTCAGGACAGTGATGATTCACCACTGTACTTACTTCAGAAATCAGAACTATGAATGAATTTGCTTACAAACAAAAAAACATTTATAAAATGTAAAAAAAAAAAAAAAAAAAAAAAAACACACAAACAAATTGTATGACCTTTTAATTTTTTTCCATATTTATGCTGTTGTATTTTAACATTTAACCCCTTCAGACAAATGACGGCTACAGTGCGGACTCATTTTGCCAGGAGGGTGTCAGTGGACAGCCTCCCATGCTCAAGCGGCCTGCACGCTAAATGTTTGCAAGTCTATGAGAATCGGCTGATCAGATTAAGGAGTCGATCCGGACCACCTTACCACGTGATAAGCTGTAAGCCAATGACAGCTAATCATGTGACGTAAACAGAGCCAGTAATCAGCTATTTTTTCTCCTCACGCTGATAACTTCAGGAGAATAAAAAAAACAATCACTGGAGGCTGTCAGATGGACATCAGTCCCGATCAGGGAGAGCAGCATCCAGCTTATCTGTGTCCACCTGTGCAACCTGCCAGTGCAACCTGCCAGTGCCGCCTACCAGTGCCACCCATAAATGTCCACAATCAGTGACTCATCAGTAGTGCTGCCCATCAGTGTCACCTACCAGTGCCATCTATCAGTGGTACCTATCAGTAACACCTATCAGTGTCCCTCAGTACCGCCTTATCTGTGCCCACCAGTGCCACCCATCAGTGCAGCCTATCAGTGCATCCTCATTAGCGCATATCAATGAAAAAGAAAAATTACCTGTTTGCAAAATTTTATAAAAAATGAAATAAAAAATGTATAAAAATGTCCCGTTGACCTTTCCATTTTTTTTGTTAAAGTGAAGACTTTAAAGCATCTGGGGGGGGAAAAATTAAAGTTATCAGCTACAAATATTGTAGCTGCTGACTTACTATAAAAGGACACTTACCTGGTCAGGGATTCTGCAATGTCAGCACCCCAAGCAGATTTGTCTATCAGCTTTGGGTGCAGGTGCCGGCATTGCAACTAGGGGAAGCCAGCAGTGAAGGCTTCAGGCTAGCTAGCAGCAGCTTCAGGGGAGAGAGCGCCAACAGATGGCCCATAGTAAGTTTATGGGGGAGATCACAGATCACCTCTCAGGCATTCTAGCCATTGGCAAACTCTCTCATCTCTCCTGTAGCCGGTGCTGATTGACACAGGGAAGATCACATGACTAGAACAGAGAAGGCAGAGAATATGTTAGTATATGCATGCTTCTTCTACATGGTAGTTAGTATAGGTATTAAAAGGGATGTCAAAGCAGTTTTACGATTAGTTGGTATAAGCCTGGAATTCCACTTTAAACCAATCACTTATTAACATTTATACGGTACCTTTTTTGAAATTTTTACTTTATGTTTTATCAAATCATCTGCCGGTTTAGATTTTTCATAGGGTAAACCTGGACATCCTGTTGTCACTGGTTTATTAATTTCCACAGTTTTATGTTCTTGTACTAGATCTGGTTTCTGACTATCGCTGGAAGCAACAATCTGTGATGTGTCCATCTTTTCCTCTTCCACACAGCACTTAGCACATGTATATTCTCTGTCATCCATTTCCATCTGCTGTGCTTGACCAAGGCTTAGGCCAACACATTCTCCATGAAACCAATCATCACATTGTCCACACCCGACCATAAACCTGGAAAATAAAACTCTGTTATTTTGATTCAAATTGAAAACCAAGTTTAATCATTTTTATTGAAAAACTCTAGGGAGCAAGAAAAAAAGAATTAGTCAATGTACTAATGCTGGGGAACCCTATCCAAAAAAAAGGTAAACCTCCCAACGGTAATTACACTAGCAACTTGTGTGGGGCAAAGTCTCCTTCTAAAGGAGGGCAGAAAATCACAGCTTGCACACCCACTCTCCCCAATATCAAGCACCCCCTAAAGCACCCGATGGTACACAAGCCACCTTTAAATGAACCCCTATAATTATTCCTACACAGGACAGGGAGTTCCTGTAAATATACAGGTAATGAAAGAACACTGTCCGTGAGTGGAAAAAGCCTAGAACAGTGGTCTGCAAACTGTGGCCCTTTGTTTGCCTTTATCTGGCACTATCCCTCCCACTGACACGAGACACTATTCTGCCATCTGACACAGACAATGGAGCACCATTTCTCCCACTGACACAACTAATAGAGCACTTTTCCTCCCTATGATACCAGCAATGGGGCACTATTCCTCCCCCCCCCCCCCCCCAATACTAGGAAAATTTCCACTCCCGCTGGCCAAAGTCTGGCCCTCCAAGTCTGAAGGACAATAAACCGGCCCTTTGTTTAGAATGTTTGGAGACCCCTGGCCTATGCATAAAGTATATCCCTTGGGACACCAATCAAGTCAAGCAGTCTGTTATATCCAGAGCAAATGGATTGAAGACCAGTCACAAAGTCCAAAATAAATTGATTTTTATCCATAGATGGAGGTTGCCCTGTCAAACAGGTGTGTATATCCGTGATAGATCCCAGATGTTCTTATATGGATTAGTATTATTGGGAATTAGGAGAAGGTAAAGTGCTGGATAATGGCCACACTGTATAGATAAATCCACATTATATTAAAGATATTCGTTCACCAAGATTGTAATGTCACAATTGAGAGTAACATAACCACAGAGATTAATTCCCACAGCACACGGGTGTATAACACGGCTCACATCAAGTAATGGTTAAATGCCTCTATTCATCAGGTTTACTCGATGCTGCCAGTCGTCACTCACAGGGATCTAAACGATCCATCGATTGGTGTGTGTCCAAAATGCACGACTCTTATAGCAGTCTATTCATGTGATATTCAGATGAAATGATTCCGAGTGTCCATAATAGTTGACAATTCCCCAAAGTATAAATTCTCCAATCAAGATAGTTTTAAAGACAAATCTGACAAGCTGTGATTTTAGAAGGAGACTTTGCCCCCACACTTGTTGCTTGTGCAATTACAGTTAGGAGGTTTATCTATGGGGATTTTTTTGGATAGGGTTCCCCATTAATATAGGGAATAGGGTTAATTTTATGTCTATTGATAATTTTGTATATCGCTTTTAAGCATTAATACATTTGTAGTTAACTCTTTAGGGTGTGTACGCAATCTTAATTTTTTTCTTTCATCTTTTGTTTATTGTAACGGCACCCAGAGTATGAAAGGGGTTTAAGTTAGGACATTCCATTCCCGAACACCAAGGCAGCTACCCACACTCCAGTCAGGCGAACAAGAAACCCATATGAATAATTCTCCCCCAAATACGAGACGAGGCTCTGTATGAGGTTCAAGCAGGAATCACAATCTTTATTGAAATACTACAGGCTTATATACAGTAAAAGAGGAGGTGCATACATATCCTGCTCATATTATTCTGAAAATACACCTGTGACCAGACCCAATTAACATGAGCTAATTTAACTATAATAATAATAATGCAAGTCTTATATAGCGCTGTCTTACCCTAACTTGCCAGTCAAGCTTCTGATGCCACAGCCGAAGCTGTAGCTCATCGGGTCTTGAGGCGCTTATATAGTAACATAGTCACTATTACCCAAATCAATGGTACTCATTTTACCGACCTCGGAAGGATTGAAGGCTGAGTGGACCCCGCCGGGATCGAACCTGCGACCCTGAGGGCTCAGGTGATCACAGATTGCTGCAACGGAGCCAGCTTACCAGCTTAATCCCTTTAAGCAGTCAAGTTGACTCAGACGTGACCTTTAGGCTAGACTTGCCATCTGGTAGCTCAGAAGACACAGTCAACATTATCACAAATCAACACAGAACTCCTTCACACAAAAGCAGAGTTAATTACCACAAACAACAATGGGTATATCGGAAGTGAAGGGGCGCTGATAGCACAAATTCAGTGCAATTGTGTGTTTGTACATACATTAGAAAGTGCAAATATTTGGAAAAAACACATAATAATTGGTGAAGTGTCCATACAGTGAAATAGAAATTAATAAATAATCAAATAAGTCCAAATAATGTTTAAAGATGATAAGCACCCAATGGTGATTCTGGAATCAAACAAGGACATAAATATTGCAGTTCTGGAACCTCCACCATAAATTTGCACCCGGTGAGATCAATAGAAATGGCTCCTTACCAATATTAGTAGACTCTTTTAATTAAAAAAGAAGTCATATACCGCTTGTGTCAATAAGATGACTCAGAATGATCCAGATAGGCACGTTCAGATGATCCAGCATTCATATAAATAGGAACAGAAGGGCAATCATAGTGAAATATTGTTTTATTAAAATAAATTAAAAGGTAACATGCCAAATGGCTGCTTACTCGGATTGTGCCCTGATCCCGGCACTGAGGCTTTCAGGCGTTATTCGATATCCGATCGAACCCCTAGATTCGGATGTGGTGCGGTAATCCGTTGCGCTGATATTACTGGCCGGCATACGTTCTACCGTCGAATTGCCTTAGATTCGGAGAAGGATCGAAAATCCGTCGCACTGCTAGTTTCGATAGCCAGCGTGCGTTCCACCGTCGAAAACCAACGGACCCGGAAGTCGGAAGTGGTAAGAGAAAGCGTGACTTGGTTTAGCGCCTCGACGTACGTTTCGTCATTGTCGTCATCAGGAAGCGTAACCAGTCACGCTGTGGAGTTTAATTTAACCCAATGGCCTGTGAAGATTGGTGGGGGAATTGGCCAATCGAAAAATTTAAAAAATATATGAAGCCTCGGTCCCGCTATCTTACACCATACAATGGAATGTACCAACCATATCTATTACATGTTGTGCTGGCGAATCTATTTAACATATACATCCAGTATACTAGATATGTACACTCTTATTGCTCTATGGTATATAGTATTAAATCTATGTTACAATACTATTATATATGGCGGTATGTTTAAATACATATTACATTCCAACTTATTACAATTAGACTTACAATTCGAATTAAAATTATATAAAATAAAAATTCATAAAATGACAGATTAAAGTACCCCTATGAAAGCCAACATTAGTATTAACCGACTCAATGTGTGTTAATGTTATTGTTACTCCACCACCCATTAATACCGATTATGTATACTACCTGTACTAATATCTGTTAGTTGGTACTGTTGGTTAAAATGAACTTATTATTTACCAAAAGTTATACATATTCTATAGAATGATCTTAATTATTTGTTGTTCAAAAAGCAATTAAGGTCTAGTTCTACATTCATGCCTTGGGGTTGCATGGCACGTAGGCGATGTATCCATAAGGTCTCATTTTGGGATACCGCCTTAGTGAGGTCTGAACCTCGCCAGTGACTAGTTACTCTATCTATCCCATAGAACGTCATTTGTCGAGGGTCTTTGTTATGACAAAGGTCAAAATGTTTTGAAACACTATGGTTAGCGTAACCATTTATGATATTGGCTACATGTTCGTTAATACGCACTTTTAGTTCTCTAGTAGTGCGCCCTACATACTGTAAATTACATGGGCATTCGATGACATATGTCACAAACCTAGAATGACAGGTGATAAGTGGTTTGATTTTAAATTCTTGCTGCGTGACATTAGATTTAAACTGGAGTTTTTTCTTACCCTGTCTCTTTGTTGTTTTACAAGATCTACACCTAGTGCAATAATAGAAACCGGGAGTATCCAGGAAAGTGAGAGGTTTTTCTGGGGGGTCTGGCACATTACGTGCTACCATGTTTCTCAACCCAGGGGCTTTGGTGTAAATGAATTTTGGCTTGGCTGGTAGTACAGTAGCCAAATCATTGTCTTTCAATAATATTGGCCAAAATTGTTTGATGACTTTTTCAACACTCTTATACTCTCTATGGAACCCTGTAAGGAACGTTACCTCTCCATGAAAGGGGGCCTTGGTTTTAGGTGCTAGCAAAACTGGCCTTTCCATTGCCATAACCTCTTTTTTTGTGGTCTCAAGGTTTTGGGTATTGTACCCCTTCTCTGCAAATTTGTCCACCAACATATTTGCTTGGGCGTCAAAATCAGCAATCTGGTCACAATTGCGACGTATGCGCATTAATTGACTTTTGGGGACACCCCCTAGCCATTTTGGGTGGTGGCAACTGGAAAGTGCGACATAACCATTACGGTCCGTAGGTTTGAAATAGGTTTTGGTGCTGATTAAGTTACCTCTTTTTGTTAGCGTGAGATCTAGATAATTGATAGTAGATAAGTTGAATTCTGCTGTAAATTTTAACTCATATTGGTTGTTGTTCATTGCCATTATGAAATTCTCCAAGGAGGGCAAATTGCCATCCCAAAACAGTATAATATCGTCGATGTAGCGTTTGTAGTAAAGGAGAGCTTTGTTTTCCTCTTTATATATGGTTTCCCTTTCCCACCTATTTAAAACCAAATTGGCTACACTCGGCGCATATCTAGCGCCCATGGCGACTCCTTTTGTTTGATTATAATACTTGTTCTGTGCCCAAAAATAATTGTTGCCCATAGCCTGTTGTAAACCCTGTACTATGAACTGGATTTGGATCGTTTGAAGATCGGTACCTGTTTCTAAAGATTCGGTGACTGCTATGATGGCATCAGACTGCTTGATATTTGTATACAGAGATTCTACATCCACTGTTACTAACCATGTATCCGGGGTTACCCGTATTGTGGCTAGTGCATTTATTAACTGAGTACTATCCTTCAGATAAGATTGGCCTTTTTGTACTAGTGGTTGTAAAAATTGGTCGAGGTATTCACCCAATCTAGAGTATAGTGACCCGATCCCACTGACGATGGGTCGGCCTGGAGGGTTGGTATTATTTTTGTGAATTTTTGGTGCAATGTACAGTACCGGAGTACGTGGTACCTCAGGCACTAAATATAGTGCTTCTTTAGGGGTAAGGATAGTTTTTGAGACTCCTTCTTCAACCCAAGTTTTTAATTGTGCTTTTAGTTTGCATACTGGGTCGCCTGTTAATGGCGTATAGGTGTTGGTGTCATCCAGCTGCCGCTGGACTTCCTTGTAGTAATTTTCTTTCGTGAGTACTACTACACCCCCCCCTTTGTCTGCGGTGCGCACCACTATATTTTTATTCTTTTCTAATTTTGTAATACCTTCCCTCAACAATCTGTTGGGTTTGGAATTTTTGATATCTAAAGATCTAATTTCTTCCTGCACCATATTCCTAAATACTTGTATGTGGTGATGTGTGCCCTTTTTGGGATTAAAGGTGGAGTTATTTTTTAGAGTAGTATGTTGAAACCCTGAAGTGTCAACCTGCGTGGCATTCGGGGTTTGTTGGGCAAAGTGTTTTTTAATGTTCAACTTTCTAACAAATTTCTCCACATCGATAAATACCTCAAATTTATCCATGTGTTTATCTGGTGCAAATTTCATACCTTTTGAAAGTACTTCCAATTCTGCATTAGTAAAATCAATTCCCGCTAGGTTGTAAATCCCCTCATTTAATCGTCTCGTGGTCTTTTTCTTTCGGGTTCCCCCTCTCTTACCTCTTTTTCTATGTTTTTTGAAGGCTGATGGGGGACGGGACTGGCAATTTTGTACGGCTCTTTCCAGCCTCTCCATTCCCCCCCCCCCCGCGGTTGGTTATTTTGGTAATATGAGGCTCGCCCTCGATGGTTACCTCTATGTTGTCCCCGTGGTGGTCTGGGTGTGTACTGACTGGGACCCTGATTATAATAATAGTAGTTGTCCTCTCCCCCTCTATCATCTATTGGGGCATACCTATTGTATGTGGGTGCCCCATATGTAGGGTACGAGTTGTAGGCTTGTGAATATTGTGGGGTCTGGTTGTTAGGTGGTCGGTTCCTATCTACCAGTGGGTACGGGCCTTTGATTTTATTAGGGCCTTTAGGGTGTTTTTTAGGGGTACTGATGTTTTTGTTAGGTTTATCTATGCCTTGGGTAGTCCCTATACGCACTTCTTTTCCTATCTCCCCAGTTGTTGATTTTGATTGTGTTGGATCTAAATCTGACTGCCATTTATATACCTTATGTTCATCATAATCTGTGATGTCTCTCTGGTATTTTTTCAATTTCTTTTGTTTGATTTCACCATCATACTTAGATAGATGCACCTGTAAGGTTTGGGATCTATCTAGAAACTCTTGGGAGCCCATATGCGGTCTCATTTGCTCTCTGAGATCCGCTATATTAGCCTCCAAAAGCACATTTTTGGACCTACGCCTTCGAATCATTAGTTGTAACAACTTTTGTTCACAGGCGTTAAAAAATTGGAACCATTCATCCGTCTGTGTGAGGTCCTCTATCCCATCGCCCGGGTGTACATCCCATCTCAACCTACGTGGTGTAAGATTTTTTGAGATATACATCTCAAAAGATGCGATGTCCCACCACAAACGAATTTGTTTCTCTAGATCAAATTGTAATTTTTTAAAACCTCTATCCAAATCTAAGTTTGGGGTTGGTTGTTGTAGAAAAATTTCCTCTACATTGATCTCACGACCTTGCATAAAATTAAAAACATCCATGTCTGCAATACACCAAACTAAGAAATTGTTAGCTGAAATATGTGAAAAAATGTGTATGATTTGCGCCACAGGAAAAAACAATATTAATTCTCCCAACAAGAGGGTAGAATAAGATTAAATTAAACCTAAATAAATTAAATATACCAGTTTAAGAGCTGCCACCTAGAAAATTTTCAGTGTGTGAAAATACAAGTAGAATCGGAAGTGAAGGGGCGCTGATAGCACAAATTCAGTGCAATTGTGTGTTTGTACATACATTAGAAAGTGCAAATATTTGGAAAAAACACATAATAATTGGTGAATCCCAAAAAGGGCACACATCACCACATACAAGTATTTAGGAATATGGTGCAGGAAGAAATTAGATCTTTAGATATCAAAAATTCCAAACCCAACAGATTGTTGAGGGAAGGTATTACAAAATTAGAAAAGAATAAAAATATAGTGGTGCGCACCGCAGACAAAGGGGGGGGTGTAGTAGTACTCACGAAAGAAAATTACTACAAGGAAGTCCAGCGGCAGCTGGATGACACCAACACCTATACGCCATTAACAGGCGACCCAGTATGCAAACTAAAAGCACAATTAAAAACTTGGGTTGAAGAAGGAGTCTCAAAAACTATCCTTACCCCTAAAGAAGCACTATATTTAGTGCCTGAGGTACCACGTACTCCGGTACTGTACATTGCACCAAAAATTCACAAAAATAATACCAACCCTCCAGGCCGACCCATCGTCAGTGGGATCGGGTCACTATACTCTAGATTGGGTGAATACCTCGACCAATTTTTACAACCACTAGTACAAAAAGGCCAATCTTATCTGAAGGATAGTACTCAGTTAATAAATGCACTAGCCACAATACGGGTAACCCCGGATACATGGTTAGTAACAGTGGATGTAGAATCTCTGTATACAAATATCAAGCAGTCTGATGCCATCATAGCAGTCACCGAATCTTTAGAAACAGGTACCGATCTTCAAACGATCCAAATCCAGTTCATAGTACAGGGTTTACAACAGGCTATGGGCAACAATTATTTTTGGGCACAGAACAAGTATTATAATCAAACAAAAGGAGTCGCCATGGGCGCTAGATATGCGCCGAGTGTAGCCAATTTGGTTTTAAATAGGTGGGAAAGGGAAACCATATATAAAGAGGAAAACAAAGCTCTCCTTTACTACAAACGCTACATCGACGATATTATACTGTTTTGGGATGGCAATTTGCCCTCCTTGGAGAATTTCATAATGGCAATGAACAACAACCAATATGAGTTAAAATTTACAGCAGAATTCAACTTATCTACTATCAATTATCTAGATCTCACGCTAACAAAAAGAGGTAACTTAATCAGCACCAAAACCTATTTCAAACCTACGGACCGTAATGGTTATGTCGCACTTTCCAGTTGCCACCACCCAAAATGGCTAGGGGGTGTCCCCAAAAGTCAATTAATGCGCATACGTCGCAATTGTGACCAGATTGCTGATTTTGACGCCCAAGCAAATATGTTGGTGGACAAATTTGCAGAGAAGGGGTACAATACCCAAAACCTTGAGACCACAAAAAAAGAGGTTATGGCAATGGAAAGGCCAGTTTTGCTAGCACCTAAAACCAAGGCCCCCTTTCATGGAGAGGTAACGTTCCTTACAGGGTTCCATAGAGAGTATAAGAGTGTTGAAAAAGTCATCAAACAATTTTGGCCAATATTATTGAAAGACAATGATTTGGCTACTGTACTACCAGCCAAGCCAAAATTCATTTACACCAAAGCCCCTGGGTTGAGAAACATGGTAGCACGTAATGTGCCAGACCCCCCAGAAAAACCTCTCACTTTCCTGGATACTCCCGGTTTCTATTATTGCACTAGGTGTAGATCTTGTAAAACAACAAAGAGACAGGGTAAGAAAAAACTCCAGTTTAAATCTAATGTCACGCAGCAAGAATTTAAAATCAAACCACTTATCACCTGTCATTCTAGGTTTGTGACATATGTCATCGAATGCCCATGTAATTTACAGTATGTAGGGCGCACTACTAGAGAACTAAAAGTGCGTATTAACGAACATGTAGCCAATATCATAAATGGTTACGCTAACCATAGTGTTTCAAAACATTTTGACCTTTGTCATAACAAAGACCCTCGACAAATGACGTTCTATGGGATAGATAGAGTAACTAGTCACTGGCGAGGTTCAGACCTCACTAAGGCGGTATCCCAAAATGAGACCTTATGGATACATCGCCTACGTGCCATGCAACCCCAAGGCATGAATGTAGAACTAGACCTTAATTGCTTTTTGAACAACAAATAATTAAGATCATTCTATAGAATATGTATAACTTTTGGTAAATAATAAGTTCATTTTAACCAACAGTACCAACTAACAGATATTAGTACAGGTAGTATACATAATCGGTATTAATGGGTGGTGGAGTAACAATAACATTAACACACATTGAGTCGGTTAATACTAATGTTGGCTTTCATAGGGGTACTTTAATCTGTCATTTTATGAATTTTTATTTTATATAATTTTAATTCGAATTGTAAGTCTAATTGTAATAAGTTGGAATGTAATATGTATTTAAACATACCGCCATATATAATAGTATTGTAACATAGATTTAATACTATATACCATAGAGCAATAAGAGTGTACATATCTAGTATACTGGATGTATATGTTAAATAGATTCGCCAGCACAACATGTAATAGATATGGTTGGTACATTCCATTGTATGGTGTAAGATAGCGGGACCGAGGCTTCATATATTTTTTAAATTTTTTCGATTGGCCAATTCCCCCACCAATCTTCACAGGCCATTGGGTTAAATTAAACTCCACAGCGTGACTGGTTACGCTTCCTGATGACGACAATGACGAAACGTACGTCGAGGCGCTAAACCAAGTCACGCTTTCTCTTACCACTTCCGACTTCCGGGTCCGTTGGTTTTCGACGGTGGAACGCACGCTGGCTATCGAAACTAGCAGTGCGACGGATTTTCGATCCTTCTCCGAATCTAAGGCAATTCGACGGTAGAACGTATGCCGGCCAGTAATATCAGCGCAACGGATTACCGCACCACATCCGAATCTAGGGGTTCGATCGGATATCGAATAACGCCTGAAAGCCTCAGTGCCGGGATCAGGGCACAATCCGAGTAAGCAGCCATTTGGCATGTTACCTTTTAATTTATTTTAATAAAACAATATTTCACTATGATTGCCCTTCTGTTCCTATTTATATGAATGCTGGATCATCTGAACGTGCCTATCTGGATCATTCTGAGTCATCTTATTGACACAAGCGGTATATGACTTCTTTTTTAATTAAAAGAGTCTACTAATATTGGTAAGGAGCCATTTCTATTGATCTCACCGGGTGCAAATTTATGGTGGAGGTTCCAGAACTGCAATATTTATGTCCTTGTTTGATTCCAGAATCACCATTGGGTGCTTATCATCTTTAAACATTATTTGGACTTATTTGATTATTTATTAATTTCTATTTCACTGTATGGACACTTCACCAATTATTATGTGTTTTTTCCAAATATTTGCACTTTCTAATGTATGTACAAACACACAATTGCACTGAATTTGTGCTATCAGCGCCCCTTCACTTCCGATTCTACTTGTATTTTCACACACTGAAAATTTTCTAGGTGGCAGCTCTTAAACTGGTATATTTAATTTATTTAGGTTTAATTTAATCTTATTCTACCCTCTTGTTGGGAGAATTAATATTGTTTTTTCCTGTGGCGCAAATCATACACATTTTTTCACATATTTCAGCTAACAATTTCTTAGTTTGGTGTATTGCAGACATGGATGTTTTTAATTTTATGCAAGGTCGTGAGATCAATGTAGAGGAAATTTTTCTACAACAACCAACCCCAAACTTAGATTTGGATAGAGGTTTTAAAAAATTACAATTTGATCTAGAGAAACAAATTCGTTTGTGGTGGGACATCGCATCTTTTGAGATGTATATCTCAAAAAATCTTACACCACGTAGGTTGAGATGGGATGTACACCCGGGCGATGGGATAGAGGACCTCACACAGACGGATGAATGGTTCCAATTTTTTAACGCCTGTGAACAAAAGTTGTTACAACTAATGATTCGAAGGCGTAGGTCCAAAAATGTGCTTTTGGAGGCTAATATAGCGGATCTCAGAGAGCAAATGAGACCGCATATGGGCTCCCAAGAGTTTCTAGATAGATCCCAAACCTTACAGGTGCATCTATCTAAGTATGATGGTGAAATCAAACAAAAGAAATTGAAAAAATACCAGAGAGACATCACAGATTATGATGAACATAAGGTATATAAATGGCAGTCAGATTTAGATCCAACACAATCAAAATCAACAACTGGGGAGATAGGAAAAGAAGTGCGTATAGGGACTACCCAAGGCATAGATAAACCTAACAAAAACATCAGTACCCCTAAAAAACACCCTAAAGGCCCTAATAAAATCAAAGGCCCGTACCCACTGGTAGATAGGAACCGACCACCTAACAACCAGACCCCACAATATTCACAAGCCTACAACTCGTACCCTACATATGGGGCACCCACATACAATAGGTATGCCCCAATAGATGATAGAGGGGGAGAGGACAACTACTATTATTATAATCAGGGTCCCAGTCAGTACACACCCAGACCACCACGGGGACAACATAGAGGTAACCATCGAGGGCGAGCCTCATATTACCAAAATAACCAACCGCGGGGGGGGGGGGAATGGAGAGGCTGGAAAGAGCCGTACAAAATTGCCAGTCCCGTCCCCCATCAGCCTTCAAAAAACATAGAAAAAGAGGTAAGAGAGGGGGAACCCGAAAGAAAAAGACCACGAGACGATTAAATGAGGGGATTTACAACCTAGCGGGAATTGATTTTACTAATGCAGAATTGGAAGTACTTTCAAAAGGTATGAAATTTGCACCAGATAAACACATGGATAAATTTGAGGTATTTATCGATGTGGAGAAATTTGTTAGAAAGTTGAACATTAAAAAACACTTTGCCCAACAAACCCCGAATGCCACGCAGGTTGACACTTCAGGGTTTCAACATACTACTCTAAAAAATAACTCCACCTTTAATCCCAAAAAGGGCACACATCACCACATACAAGTATTTAGGAATATGGTGCAGGAAGAAATTAGATCTTTAGATATCAAAAATTCCAAACCCAACAGATTGTTGAGGGAAGGTATTACAAAATTAGAAAAGAATAAAAATATAGTGGTGCGCACCGCAGACAAAGGGGGGGGTGTAGTAGTACTCACGAAAGAAAATTACTACAAGGAAGTCCAGCGGCAGCTGGATGACACCAACACCTATACGCCATTAACAGGCGACCCAGTATGCAAACTAAAAGCACAATTAAAAACTTGGGTTGAAGAAGGAGTCTCAAAAACTATCCTTACCCCTAAAGAAGCACTATATTTAGTGCCTGAGGTACCACGTACTCCGGTACTGTACATTGCACCAAAAATTCACAAAAATAATACCAACCCTCCAGGCCGACCCATCGTCAGTGGGATCGGGTCACTATACTCTAGATTGGGTGAATACCTCGACCAATTTTTACAACCACTAGTACAAAAAGGCCAATCTTATCTGAAGGATAGTACTCAGTTAATAAATGCACTAGCCACAATACGGGTAACCCCGGATACATGGTTAGTAACAGTGGATGTAGAATCTCTGTATACAAATATCAAGCAGTCTGATGCCATCATAGCAGTCACCGAATCTTTAGAAACAGGTACCGATCTTCAAACGATCCAAATCCAGTTCATAGTACAGGGTTTACAACAGGCTATGGGCAACAATTATTTTTGGGCACAGAACAAGTATTATAATCAAACAAAAAGGAGTCGCCATGGGCGCTAGATATGCGCCGAGTGTAGCCAATTTGGTTTTAAATAGGTGGGAAAGGGAAACCATATATAAAGAGGAAAACAAAGCTCTCCTTTACTACAAACGCTACATCGACGATATTATACTGTTTTGGGATGGCAATTTGCCCTCCTTGGAGAATTTCATAATGGCAATGAACAACAACCAATATGAGTTAAAATTTACAGCAGAATTCAACTTATCTACTATCAATTATCTAGATCTCACGCTAACAAAAAGAGGTAACTTAATCAGCACCAAAACCTATTTCAAACCTACGGACCGTAATGGTTATGTCGCACTTTCCAGTTGCCACCACCCAAAATGGCTAGGGGGTGTCCCCAAAAGTCAATTAATGCGCATACGTCGCAATTGTGACCAGATTGCTGATTTTGACGCCCAAGCAAATATGTTGGTGGACAAATTTGCAGAGAAGGGGTACAATACCCAAAACCTTGAGACCACAAAAAAAGAGGTTATGGCAATGGAAAGGCCAGTTTTGCTAGCACCTAAAACCAAGGCCCCCTTTCATGGAGAGGTAACGTTCCTTACAGGGTTCCATAGAGAGTATAAGAGTGTTGAAAAAGTCATCAAACAATTTTGGCCAATATTATTGAAAGACAATGATTTGGCTACTGTACTACCAGCCAAGCCAAAATTCATTTACACCAAAGCCCCTGGGTTGAGAAACATGGTAGCACGTAATGTGCCAGACCCCCCAGAAAAACCTCTCACTTTCCTGGATACTCCCGGTTTCTATTATTGCACTAGGTGTAGATCTTGTAAAACAACAAAGAGACAGGGTAAGAAAAAACTCCAGTTTAAATCTAATGTCACGCAGCAAGAATTTAAAATCAAACCACTTATCACCTGTCATTCTAGGTTTGTGACATATGTCATCGAATGCCCATGTAATTTACAGTATGTAGGGCGCACTACTAGAGAACTAAAAGTGCGTATTAACGAACATGTAGCCAATATCATAAATGGTTACGCTAACCATAGTGTTTCAAAACATTTTGACCTTTGTCATAACAAAGACCCTCGACAAATGACGTTCTATGGGATAGATAGAGTAACTAGTCACTGGCGAGGTTCAGACCTCACTAAGGCGGTATCCCAAAATGAGACCTTATGGATACATCGCCTACGTGCCATGCAACCCCAAGGCATGAATGTAGAACTAGACCTTAATTGCTTTTTGAACAACAAATAATTAAGATCATTCTATAGAATATGTATAACTTTTGGTAAATAATAAGTTCATTTTAACCAACAGTACCAACTAACAGATATTAGTACAGGTAGTATACATAATCGGTATTAATGGGTGGTGGAGTAACAATAACATTAACACACATTGAGTCGGTTAATACTAATGTTGGCTTTCATAGGGGTACTTTAATCTGTCATTTTATGAATTTTTATTTTATATAATTTTAATTCGAATTGTAAGTCTAATTGTAATAAGTTGGAATGTAATATGTATTTAAACATACCGCCATATATAATAGTATTGTAACATAGATTTAATACTATATACCATAGAGCAATAAGAGTGTACATATCTAGTATACTGGATGTATATGTTAAATAGATTCGCCAGCACAACATGTAATAGATATGGTTGGTACATTCCATTGTATGGTGTAAGATAGCGGGACCGAGGCTTCATATATTTTTTAAATTTTTCGATTGGCCAATTCCCCCACCAATCTTCACAGGCCATTGGGTTAAATTAAACTCCACAGCGTGACTGGTTACGCTTCCTGATGACGACAATGACGAAACGTACGTCGAGGCGCTAAACCAAGTCACGCTTTCTCTTACCACTTCCGACTTCCGGGTCCGTTGGTTTTCGACGGTGGAACGCACGCTGGCTATCGAAACTAGCAGTGCGACGGATTTTCGATCCTTCTCCGAATCTAAGGCAATTCGACGGTAGAACGTATGCCGGCCAGTAATATCAGCGCAACGGATTACCGCACCACATCCGAATCTAGGGGTTCGATCGGATATCGAATAACGCCTGAAAGCCTCAGTGCCGGGATCAGGGCACAATCCGAGTAAGCAGCCATTTGGCATGTTACCTTTTAATTTATTTTAATAAAACAATATTTCACTATGATTGCCCTTCTGTTCCTATTTATATGAATGCTGGATCATCTGAACGTGCCTATCTGGATCATTCTGAGTCATCTTATTGACACAAGCGGTATATGACTTCTTTTTTAATTAAAAGAGTCTACTAATATTGGTAAGGAGCCATTTCTATTGATCTCACCGGGTGCAAATTTATGGTGGAGGTTCCAGAACTGCAATATTTATGTCCTTGTTTGATTCCAGAATCACCATTGGGTGCTTATCATCTTTAAACATTATTTGGACTTATTTGATTATTTATTAATTTCTATTTCACTGTATGGACACTTCACCAATTATTATGTGTTTTTTCCAAATATTTGCACTTTCTAATGTATGTACAAACACACAATTGCACTGAATTTGTGCTATCAGCGCCCCTTCACTTCCGATTCTACTTGTATTTTCACACACTGAAAATTTTCTAGGTGGCAGCTCTTAAACTGGTATATTTAATTTATTTAGGTTTAATTTAATCTTATTCTACCCTCTTGTTGGGAGAATTAATATTGTTTTTTCCTGTGGCGCAAATCATACACATTTTTTCACAACAATGGGTATATAATGACTCTTGAACTTCCTACTAATGCTATTAATTAACCAACGCTCAAGGCCATTTAGACAGAGCAATTATCAGAAGATAAATCTCAAGCAGAAAATAAAAAACACTTAGGCCACGTACACACGAGGGGATATGTCCGCTGAAAACGGTCCGATGGACCGTTTCAGCAGACATCTCCGCTCGTGTGTATGGGCTAGCGGACAGATTTCTCCACCCGACAGATTTCAAAGCAAGCTTTGAAATCTATCCGGTGGGAATCTGTCCGCCCGACATGTCTGCTGGTTAGTACACTTACCAGCAGACATGTCGGCCCCCACCGCCGCCGCGCCGCTGCCGAATGGATTCGGCGCATGCGCGGAAGTTTTTTACTTCCTGGTGCGGTGACGTGGCGGTGACGCGGCGGCGTCAACGTCACCGCCGCGTCACCGCCACGTCACCGCGCCGTCCGGCGGCGGGGAATTTGATCCGATGGTGTGTACACGCCATCGGATCAAACTCCCGATCGGACATATCCGATGGAAATGGTCCGCGGACCGTTTTCATTGGATATGTCCGATCGTGTGTATGGGGCCTAAGAAGGGCTAGAGTGCCAACTGAAGGGACGTTGTCCGAACCCTTTGAGATATCCAATGGCACCCGTCAAGGCTGCCCTCTCTCCCCTCTCAGTTTGGCACTCTTGATGGAACCCCTAGCATATAAAATTAGGAATGACCCACATATTTCTGTAATGGTATAGACCACAAGATTAGTCTTTTCGCTGATAAAGTCATCCTCATGATCTCCAACCCAACCCTCTCCTTACCGGTGATTCAAGAAATTCTCCATCAATATAGTTCAGTGTCCTTTTACAAACTTAATTCCACAAAACCTCGATCCTCCCCCTGCACCTCTCAGCCAGATCAGAATCTCTCCTGCGAGAAGATCTCCCCTACACCTGGGCCACACAGGCCATTTCCCTACCTAGGGATTACAATTTCTTCATCACCCACCCAACTCTATGATTTAAACTACAGAGCCTTCCAAAAACAACTCCCTACTTAATCAAATGCAAACTTTGGGCCTGTCTAAATTGGCCCTCCTCTAAGATGATTGTTTACATAAGCTAATATACTTATTCCGTACAGTAATGTTACCGGTATGTCAAGCCTTCTTCTCCTCAATACAAAGGCTAATTATGAAATTCATTTGGGACAACAAACCATCCAGATGCGCTCATCATATATTAGTTAGGCACCAAAACCAAGGCGGGTTAGGACTTCCCCACGTTTGTACCTATTATGCCTCTGTCCTGGATCAACAATATTACTGGTGCCACCTATTCTCCAATAAAACTTGGTCAACTATGGAACACTTGCCTCACAAAACTATTAACTTACTGGATACCCTCTTACTTACTACTGCGGGATCCCCTCTCCCTACAACATCCCTCTCTCCATCAATTAAGAGCCTAGAGGGAGTTTACCCATGACACGTCACCTAAGCAACCCTCTCAGAGTACTATTGAGTCAAATATCAAACCTTAAAATCCTACATTGGCATACATATGGAATTAACACTACTGGATCTCTCCTCTAACCAGTCTTAGAAAACTTTTAGGGACCTCCAACACCAATTCTATCTTCCAGCCACAGATACCTACACTTATTTGAGCATCAGTCACTGCCTTAAAGCCTCTAAACTCCCCTCTTTAGTCACAATCCCTGAAACACTACATAGATTCTATTCTCAACCCACACACCCTAAACATGAGCTATCCGTAATATACACAGCCTTAAATGACCATGAACCCCTACTCCCAAATCACTACCCTCTCAAAAAAAACAACAACTGAATATTAAAAAAACAACCTCTTATGTGGCAGCGGGCCTTCAAAACAACATACACAGCATCCCATTGCTCCAATCATTGGGAAACCTATAAAAAAAAAAAACATACACAGGTGGTACTGCCAAAAATATACACGGGTTGTTCCACTACCTGTTGGGGGTCTTGTGGCAGTATAGGCACTGTCGCACATCTCCTGTAGTTTTGTAGCTCTCTTGGTTCCTTTTGGAAATGCGGTCTAGTATGGCTCAGGAGGGTGGGGGTGGGGGGGGGCTCGCTCGTCCCCACCCCCATTCCTGTCCGGCCAGACTGCATGCCTGGGATAAGGGTTTGGTCTGGATCTGGGGGGGGGGGGGACCCCACGCCGTTTTTTTGGTGTAGGTTTAACCCCTTACGTTCCAGACCAAATCTAAGGGCCTGTTATGCACCTGGAGGGGGACCCCACGCCGTTTTCTTTTTCAATTTGGTGTGGAGATCCCCTTTATCCCGGTCCAGTCACGGAGGGGGAATGCCTGCTCGTCTGTTCATACAATGTATGAACAGCGATCTGTCATTTCCCCTCGTTTGTCCCACCCCCTTTACAGTTAGAACACACCCAGGGAACATAATTAACCCCTTCCTCGCCCCTAGTGTTAACCCCTTCCCTGCCAGTGACATTTTTATATTAAGCAATGCATTTGTATACCATTGGTCGCTAGAAAAATGCCAAAGGTCCCAAAAATGTGTCTGCCATAATGTCGCAGTAGCCATAAAAATCACTGATCGCCGCCATTACTAGTAAAAGAAAAATATATTCATAAAAAAAAAAAAACATAAAACGAACCCGTATTTTGTGGACGCTATAACTTTTGCGCAAACCAATCAAACGCTTATTGCGATTTTTTGGAACCAAAAATATGTAGAAGAATACGTATCGGCCTAAACTGAGGGCAAAAAAGTTTATTTATATATATTTTTGGGGAGATTTATTATAGCAAACAGTAAAAAAGTTTTGTTTTTATTTACAAAATTGTCGCTATATTTTTGTTTATAGAAAATCAAATACCACCAAAAAAAAAAATGTTGTGGAAAAAAAAGACGCCAATTTTGATTGGGAGCCACGGCGCACAACCGCGCAATTGTCAGTTAAAATGACGCAGTGGCGAATTGCAAAAACTGGCCCGGTCAGTGACCAGTAATATGGTCTGGGGCTCAAGTAGTTAAAAATGAACAAAACACTAAAGTTAGCCCAATTTTTGACCATAATGTGAAGGATGATGTTACACCGAGTAAATAGATACCTAACATGTCACGCTTTAATATTGCACACACTCATGGAATTGCGCCAAACTTCAGTACTTGAAAATACCCATAGGCAACGCTTTTTTATGTGTTTCAGGTTACCATTTTAGAGTTACAGAGGAGGTCTAGTGCTAAAAGTATTGCTCTCGCTCTAACGCACGCTATGATACCTCACATGTGGGGTTTGAACGGTGTTTACATATGTGGGCGGGACTTAAATGTGTAATACATATGTAAACACCGTTCAAACCCAACATGTGAGGTATCATAGCGTGCGTTAGAGCGAGAGCAATACTTTTAGCACTAGACCTCCTCTGCAGATCTAAACTGGTAACCTGAAGAAAAAAAATGTGCGTGTTCGCTTCTGACTGCGAGCTACTAGGTACAGGGGCGTTTTAATTATTATTTATGTTTGTTACGTAAAAATTCAATAAGACCTCCCCTTCAGGTTGGAAAGCATCAGTTCAGGAAAAAATCAACAGCATAAACCATATTCCACTTACTGTCTGAAATCAACCTAGGTCTATTTTTGTTTTTTATGTTTGTGTGTTTATTTTTAATTTTTTGTTTTGCTTTCCTTGTTTTGTGGACCAAAAAAATTACTTTCAAATTTAAAGTTTGTTTTGTGATATTTTTTCATGCTATGGATTTTAACAGCTGCAGCTGAAATAGTTTGGGCCTAAACCATCAAGTGTCTCTAAGCTTCTTTCCTGGTGTGTATTCATGAAATGTTTGCTGCCATGTTTAGTTACCAGAAAAGGAAAGACAATGCGGTAAGTATTGTTTCCTAGAATTGATGTCCAGACTGTCTTTTTAAAGCACATGTGCAAGATGAAGGAAAACCTGCAAACATGGCCTGTTGGGGGGGGGGGGGGGGGGGTTGGTGTATTGGTGGACAGGCTTGAAGTGCTGATTTACAGCGCTGTGCTTGAATCTAGCACAAGACAATCATATTCTAATTGTGGAAGGGAAGCACTGATGGTTTTAACATCTAATCCTGCCAAGTTTTTTTTTTTTTTCTTCCTTGCTTGTCCACTTGTAGTGCTAAGTGGATTTGCCTTTAGTAAATGGACCCCAAAGTCCAAGATCCCTACTAATTTGGGGTGTACACAGCAAAATGCAATTTCCATAATGGAAAACTATTTAGATCGATGTCCCCAACAAGACATTACTCAGGTTTTACCCTAACTTCCTGTTTGGCTATGTGGCAGGAAGTGAATGAATTTGAAGTAGAAAGTGACAACATTTGTGAGGTGTCTTTACCCTATCAGGGGTGCAGGCATCCCCAAAACAAAGAAAATTGTTTATTTAACATTGGGTGGTGTTTGTGGGGGTCCCTAACACACATTCATACATATTAGCAACGCTGGATCCTGGCCTATTGGCATGGTTATATTTTCTTAGGTCTCTCAATAAAATTATCAGAAATTTGGGGTTAAACTGGAACTATAATCACTTATTTTTTTTGTTTTTGCTTTTCTTTTATTTTGGATAGAGTTGGGGGGGGGGGGTTTATAAGCCCTGTCAGTTTATTTTGTATTATCCCTGTCCTTTTGGGGAGATTGGCCTTCACTTCCTGCCCCATAGCCAAACAGGAAGTGAGAGAAAAACTATGCAAATTAAGGGACTCCTGTGCCCCCCCCCCCCCATAGAACTTGTGTGTGTCCCCTGAAAATTCCTGGGCGGGTCATAAAAAAACAGGGTGTGGCCTTGACAGGAAGGGTGGGTCATTATTCTATTAGGGGGTGCAGAAATTTGGTCAGGCCTAGGGCAGCACAAAACCTAAATATCCTACTGTATATTAGGGCTTATTTAGACCGGATCCGATTTACAGCATGCTTTTAGATTGTGGGAGGAAGCCCACGCAGGCACAGGGAGAACATGCAAACTCCAGGCAGATGGTGTCACGGGCGGGATTCGAACCAGCAACCCTTTTGCGGCTAGGTGAACGTGCTATACACTACACCACTGTGCTGAACGAACATGATCGCAGCTGAAAGCATGAGATCAGTGTTTTTTTTTTTTTTTTTCAATTCCATGCTTTCCAGCCTGGAGGATAGATGTGGGGTCTTATTGACCCCACATCTGTCACACACTAGGATGTTTACATTCCTTGTAATAGGAAGAAAAGTGAAAATACAAAAAAGGGACAACACAAACACACACAGGGGGGGGGGCGGGATCTGGGGGGCCCCTTTGTTAAAGGGATCTTCCAGATTTCGATAAGCCTCCTCCCCGCAGACCCCCACAACCACCGGGCAAGGGTTGTGGAGATGAGGCTCTTGTCCCCATCAACATGGGGACAAGGTGCTTTGGGGGGGACCCCAAAGCACCCTCCCAATGTTGAGGGCATGTGGCCTGGTGCAGTTCAGGAGAGGGGGGGGCGCGCTCTGTTCCCCCTCTCTTTTCTGCAGCCGGCTGGGTCAACGTGCTCAGATAAGGGTCTGGTGTGGATTTTGGGGGGGACTCCACGCCTTTTTTTTAAATTTGGCGTGGAGTTCCCCCCAAAATCCACACCAGACCTGAAGGGCCTGAAATGGATATTTGGGGGGAACCCCACGCCATTTTTTTTTAATTGACGACGGGGTTCCCCTTAATATCCATATCAGACCTGAAGAGCCTTCTAATGGAATTTGAGGGGACCCCCACGCTTTTTTTGTTGTTTTATGAATGAATCTTCTCACAATTGCCGGGAGCAATTCAGTTCAGTTTTCAACAGCTTTTTTTCTTTTCAGAATGTCATTTTGTGCAGATACATTTCTAACCACCGGAAACATGCGCTTTTTCACATGCTGACTTTACAGCCCCCCATGGTACGAAATTTAAAGGAATATTACACTTTTATTGTTGCACTTTTAGCATCATTAAAATCACTGCTCCTGAAAAAACGGGTGTTTTAAAAAATAAAAAAAGCATCGATACATGTCCCCTGGGGCAGGACTGAGGTCCCCAAACACTTTTTAGGACAAAACTTGCAGATTAGCCTTTAAAATTAACACTTAAGACTTCCCCCATAGACTTTAACATGGAGTTTGGCGGCGGCTTTACTTATCAATTGCATTGCGCTGCTGCTGCGGCCGGTTCACGCGCCTAATTAAGGCTTCATCCAGCGCACTAATTAAGGCATGAACCGGCGCAGCGCAGTGACAATAGTAAATCAGCCCCTACGTTCTGAATATTTTTCCACCATCTCTGAAAAGTTCAACACTGCATGAGTAAAATGTTTTCAAACATATTTTGGGGTTTCCTGATAGTTTGTAATTTTAGGAAGCCTCTAATAAATGAGGCTACAGTATTGTTCCAGTTGTGGGTAAACCTGGGGTTCTTAAGGGTAGGGTTATATGGATTTATATGGATATGCCCTGGAAAGGAGGAGGAGGGGGGGGGGGGTTACCTAGCCTATAATCCAGGGTATATGATAATACAGCCTGTGTCCTGTACTGAACAATTAAGATATATCAATTCCATGAGAAGAATTTGTTAACATTAGGCTGTTATGAGAGCATATTCTTAGAACAGCAGTGAAAGAGAAAAGGACTGACTGACCTTTTTCAATCTCTATCTGTAACAACAGTAAAATGTTATGAGCACGTCCCACAAGAAGATAACTATAGACTATCATACAGACATGCTTTGTACTATGAGTGCATAAGCCGATAAACCATCCCCCCCCCCCCCTAAAAAAAAAACGACCTAACTAAAGATTAAGAAAGAAAAATACAGAAAGGATGTTTGGGATGGGATCTGCATGGAGTTTTGTTTATCGACTGTATTTGGTTGAAATGTCACACTGTTTTTTTTTTTTAGATTCTTTTTTTAGCCAGAAATTCTTTTTTTTTTTTTTTTATTACATTCAGCTGTCAAATCGCAGTAAAACATAGTTAAAAAAACACGGAAAGCATGGCAAAAACGTTGAAGCGCTCAAAAGCTTAGTATATTTGCTACCCATTTGTTTATCACTAGCTTGCTTTAAAAAAACAAGATTATGCTGCATCCCGCTGATCTGTCTACGCCATGGGTCTTCAAACTACGGCCCTCCAGGTGTTCAGGAACTACAATTCCCATCATGCCTAGTCATGTCTGTGAATGTCAGTTTTACAATGCCTCGTGGGAAGTGTAGTTCCGCAACAGCTGGAGGGCCGTAGTTTGAGGGTCCCTGGTCTACGCCAATGTCAAGCATTTCTTAGATAACTGTGGGGCATGGCCATCGGATGATATCATCTGGACAGCCTGCCCCCTTATGAGTTCACCACCCGGGGCATGATGGGTCCGTAACAGCACGAGGGGGCGGGGCCGCCGGATAACATCAACCGATGGCCACACCCTATAGTTGTCTAAGAAATGCTTGACATCGGCACGGACAGATCAGTGGGACACAGCATCGGAGGAGGGTTAGCAGTGGTGGAGGAAGAACACAGGACAAAGAAGACCACAGAAAGAAGAAGTGGGAGAAGGAGAAGACCGGAGGAGGAAGAAGCGGGGAGAAGAAGACATTTTTAATAAAAGGACTTGTCAAAAACTGTCTATTGTCTTTTGTCACACTACACTGCATTTTTTGGTGAATGGGTAGGGGCACAATGTACCCCATACTCATTCACATGGGAGGGAGGCTGAGATCCACCTTGTTAAAGGGGACTTCTGGATTCTGATAAGGCCCCCCGCTCGCAGACCCCGTCAACCACCGTCCAGGGTTAATAAAAAAGAGGCCCTGCAAGCATGCGGTCTGGTATGGTTGGAGGGGCTCGCTCGTCCCCTTCCTTTCCTGACCTGCCAGGCTGCATGCTCAGATTTGGGTCTGGCATGGATTTTGGGGGGGGGGGGGGGGGGGGTGGACCCAACGCCATTTTTGTTTTCAATTTTGGCGTGGGGGTCCCTCCAAATCCATACTAGACCCAAGGGGGGCCTGGTATGGACCTGGAAGAAGGACCCGTTTTTTCACAATTTCTTTTTTTAGATTACAATTCCCTTTTTTACATTCAGCTATCAGCGGGGAAGCCCGCTGAGGATGCATCGGTTGTTAATGTGGCGGCCGGTTTCCTTAGCAACCAGCTATATACAGTGTAATAAAACAAAACAAAAAAAAAAAAACACACGCCAATTGCTGCCAAATTGGGGTAAAAATGCGGTTCTTGCAGTTTGTGGGTCCGTTGAAGTCTATTACAAGCAAAATGCTGTAATTTAGAAAAAAAAAGAAAGCCCACTTTCCAAAAACGCAGAGGCAAAAAATGCATTGATGCAAATGTGTCCCATAGGAGGCCATGTTTAAAAAAAAAAAATCCCTGCATTTCTGCAAAATTAAACACTTCCGCGCATGCGCCGAATCCATTCGGCGGCGGCGGTGGGGGACGACATGTCTGCTGGTAAGTGTACTAACCAGCAGACATGTCGGGCGGACAGATTCCCACCGGATAGATTTCAAAGCATGCTTTGAAATCTGTCGGGTGGAGAAATCTGTCCGCTAGCCCATACACACGAGCGGAGATGTCTGCTGAAACGGTCCATCGGACCGTTTTCAGCGGACATATCCCCTCGTGTGTACGAGGCCTTAGGCTTAGCCTCCATGCCTATGAGGATCAAGAGAGCATCTTCACGCAGAGCTGTAGTCATAGGGAGGGGGTGAGCACATTCCGCTTTCCACCATGCAGGTGCTGGTGGAAAGCTAGAAGAGGAGAGACAGGAAATTACATTTTCAAACCTGGATTACTGTATTTTGGAAGTCAAAAGGAAAAACGAGGCAAGTGATATTTAAATGCTCTAGCTTACAGCAATCAATTGATCTAATAAAAAACGAGGGGGCGTGGTTTGACCTGGCGCGGAGATGGCCGCTTGAATTGAGAGCTCCCGCTACCGCTTCCTAATCTTCTTATCTACCAGAGGATTACTACTAGCAGACACACGCAGAAAGATGGGTACATCTTCCCGACAGTCGCCGGCTTCCAGAACCCGCTCCCCCCGGGAACCTACAAGCGGGAACAGCCAGATTATCCCTGAGATGTTTCGCTTGCATAGATCTAATATGGCGTCGTCCCGCCATCCTCCTCCTCAGGTGACTGCCTCGCAACCTCCGGAACCCCAGCCGTTCCCCCAAGCTCCGGTCCTGACGCTCTCAGGGGCTTATGGTAACCCCCCGCAGCCGTCCCTCAACATCCAGGATCTGAGGACCATAGCCGATGATATAAAAGACACTCTGTCTGCCGCCATTGCGGACCTACGGGTGGATATACATGCACTGACAGGCAGAGTGATGGCGGTTGAACAGGTCGCGGCTCAGCATGACCATGTCCTGCACAGGGCTACTCGGAAGATCGATGCCCACACCCTGCAGATGAGGGAAGTCCAGCGCTAAGTCGAGGACCTCGACAATAGGGGCCGCAGGCATAACCTTAGGGTCCGGGGCCTACCAAAGGCCATCGACGCTGATCACCTGAAGCCTGAGGTAACGGCTTTATTCAACGGCCTGGTTGGGCGACCGCCTCAGACTCCAATAGCGTTGGAGCGCATTTATCGAGCCTTGCGCCCTAGAGGCCGGGACACGGACCCCCCCCAGGGACATCATTTGCCACCTTATAGATTACCAGCTGAAGGAAGAGATATTACAGCAGGCAAGGCTCCGTCAGCAATTTCTGCATAACGGCACTCCTGTCCAGATCTACCAAGATCTCTCCAGCATCACCCTGAGACGCCGCAGAGACTTGAGACCGCTCCTGGAAGCTTTGAAAGATAAAGGGATCCCATACCAGTGGAAGTTTTCCTTTTGTTTGTCGGCCACACATGGGGGGGCGCACGGCACTTCTCAGGGTACCCGAAGATCTCCCTTAATTTTTCACCGCTATGGATATCCCCCTGATGGACGTGCCTAATTGGTATGCAGAGTTCCGCCACCACGCGACGAAGAGATCCGAGCTGGCCGCAGAACCCATGGAGAGTCAGAACGCTGGGCCACGCAGACGGAGATCCCCCTTCGGGTTCAAGATACCGGGCTCCCCAGTGAGAAAGTCGTCTGGATTCCAGCCCCACCGACTACGCGCGCCAACGAAGGGCTCGGAGGGACTACTGATCGCTGGATGTCAATCCCCACGCTGAATATGTTCTTCTGTTGTCCTAGTTCCGGATAGTTTGCAATTCCCGGTTTCCTGCTGTCTCCAGATCTGAAACGACAACTTTTACCCTCCTATTGGTTCAAGGTTTCCTGCCTGTTTTCACGGGAACTATTTGTCAGCACCGTTTGGCAGACT
The DNA here is from genome assembly GCA_029574335.1 of Rana kukunoris. NCBI lineage: Eukaryota > Metazoa > Chordata > Amphibia > Anura > Ranidae > Rana > Rana kukunoris. Next base: position 252,917,451 of record CM056052.1, on the reverse strand, counting down.
ATGTCTTAAGTTCCTGAAAAAAAAAAACCCCCGCTGTTGACTGGTACTTTCCACCCGCATCCTGAAACTATACAGCAATGTGTCCTGATAACTTCGGTACTTATGGGTTAAGGTATCTTGCTTTATTTACACTCAGCAATGTGTTTTGGGGGCATAAAGTGAATGCGGGCTGGGACTGGGAAGGTTTATCCGAAGGTGGTCATAAATTGCATTCTCCTTCATCCCGTCTCCCCTGCCGTACCTGCGCATTTGACGCAGAATATTTGTAAGCTCACTGGGTGGCGTCCTACGCCCTGCCCACCCTCCCCCTTCAGTAATAACACGGCAATACTGCCATGACATTTGCATATACTATTCAGACAGGCGGAGGGCTAAGCTTTATGTCCGTAGGAATGCTCCTACCTCGTTTTCTCATATACCATCCGCTGTTATTCTCATGGCTTTTCCTCAGGAGCAGCTGTTCCCCCCTTTCCCGGTTCACCCTCTAATCAGGCTTTGCCGACGATACGCTTGTCTGAATGGGATAGTTTACCTTACCTTACCTAGTGCAGTGGTACGACCTGATAGTCGGCTGAGCCAGACTCCACTATAACAGCACTGTACCTTTCTCCCCCTCTCGGCAAAGAGCGGGTGGATTGTTTGTGTACCCCCCGTCTAGATTGTTCAGTGTTGCTCTAGTCGGACAGGCAGACGCTCATTCTTGTACTCTTGATACTTAGGCGGACTTCCACTCTTTGGCTCACCCCCACTAATTCGCCTACGCTCTACCATGGCAGATAGTAGTCCCCACGTCGTCTCACATAATCATAATACGGTACCCCAAGCACAAGTTAAGATAGTTTCTTTAAACGTTCGCGGCCTCAACCCCCCAGAAAAGAGATCCCAACTATTATATACCCTTCAGAAATGTCAGACGCAGATAGCTTTTATCCAAGAAACACATCTTCGCTCAGACGCGATTCAAAAACTTTTTAACTACCACTTCCCCACGGTATATCACGCCTCTACTGAGGGTTCAGAGACTAAAGGAGTAGTCAAGGGAACTCTCCATGGTAAGCCCGTCACATTGGCAAACATATATGCCCCGAATAGACGACACGTTCCCTTTTTTAGAGAATCCCTGCAACAACTGACGGAATTTTAATCGGGAATCCTTATTGTGGGTGGGGATTTCAATGTTGCCCTTAACCCATCTCTAGAATCGTCATCAGCAACCTCCTGCATATCCTACAGAGCACTCCGGGTACTCAAAACACTCTTCCAAAACCTCACTTTACACGACACATGGCAGACTTTACACCCCAACGACAGAGATTACACATATTATTCAGCACCTCGTGGGAAATACACTAGAATTGATCATCTCTTTATCTCTCAGAATGACTTATCCCTCCTCACAAAAGCGACCATAGATCCAATGGTGATCTCCGACCACAACCCCATCTCTATCACACTGACCTTTCCAACAACTAGGTCGAGGCGAGGGATCTGGCGCCTAGACAACTCGCTTTTGACGGACCCCGGCACGGCACAAACCATACGCCAGCGAATCACGAAGTACTTTTCGGACAACGTGAATGACGACACGGCACCGTCGACGGTATGGGCGGCGCATAAGTGTGTCATTCGCGGAGAACTCATATCCTTGCAGGCCAACAAATGTAAACTTAGAAATTAACATATAGCGGCTCTGTCTGCTAGAATTCATACCCTGAAACGGGTTCACAAACGTTCGTTAGCCACTAGCTCCCTTACTGACCTTCTTGAGGCCTGGAAAGATCTGCTGGAAGAGATTGGTACAACACTGAAAACGCAAATATGCTCGCTCGCAGAAATTGTTCTACGAGTTCGGCAACAAGTCGGGGAAATATTTAGCAAGAGCCATCCAACTTCGAAAGGCATCAAACACTATCCATGAGATTAAGAACCCGACAGGAAAATCCTTTAGATCTCCAGAGGATATTTCCGCTAAGTTTGTCCGTTACTTCACGAAACTCTATAACCTACCCCCCGTAACTGATTCGGAAGACGCTCCGGGTAGGCAAGAAGCGATCAGGGACTTCCTGGCACGATATGGTCCGTCACCTATCCCATAGGAGGAATCTATTAGTTTAGGCCTCCCCATTAGTGCAGAAGAATCCCTGTTGGCACTGAAACAACTCAACACGGGGAAAAGCCCTGGGCCGGACGGATTCACTGTCGGTTACTACAAGTCCTTCCATGATATACTGGTCCCCCACTTTACGAAGGCCTTCAATGCACTGGCTTCTGCTACTCAAGTCAGACAGGACTTGCTTGAAGCACATATCTCCCGCATACCCAAACCGGACAAGGACGACTCCATAGTTTCCAATTATAGGCCCATCTCCCTTCTCAATGTCGATCTAAAAATATATGCCAAGGTCTTAGCAAATTGCTTACTCCCTCTCCTACCCAAGTTGATCTCTCTTGATCAAGTCGGTTTTATCCCGGGCCAGGAAGCCAGGGATAATACGTTAAAGGCAATAAACATACATCACTGGCTCTCTACTTCCTCGATAAAAGGTTTCTTCCTATCCCTCGACGCGGAGAAGGCGTTTGACAGAGTGGCCTGGGACTACATGTCTGCAACCCTGCAGGCAGTGGGACTCTCCGAACACTTCCAGAGACTGATTCTCACTCTCTATTCTACACCTACTGCCAGAATTAGAGTTAACGGTCACCTGTCAGACGCCTTCTCCATCTCCAATGGTACACGTCAGGGCTGCCCACTATCCCCTTTAATTTTTGTACTCACTCTAGAACCCCTATTGCGTAAACTTAGGGATAACCCCGACATAGTTGGCATTAATATCCGTGATAAACAATACAAAGTTGCAGCTTATGCAGACAACATTCTTCTGTTTCTCTCCAACCCCCTGATTTCTATTCCCAACCTACTAAAAGATTTTACTCTATTTCGTGAGCTCTCCAACCTTAAAATTAATTTCGCAAAATCAAAAGCTCTCAACATTACCTCCCCCCGATATAGTGTCCCTCTGTCAGGCAAACTTTCCTTTTGGCTGGGAACCGCAGGCCGTTACATATTTAGGTATCCAAATCCCCAAAAACTTGGACCAACTGTACGACAGAAACTATGCACCTATTCTTCAAAAAATTAGACAAGATCTCCTCAGATGGGCTTCAGGCAAGTTTTCCTGGTTTGGTCGGATAGCTATCCTGAAAATGAACATCCTACCTCACATCTTGTACGTCCTACAAACTGTACCAATCAAACTCCCACCTTCTTTCTTTCTCACCTATAAAAGGCTTTGTAGGCACTTCATATGGACCTCCAAATCGCCTAGATTAAGCTGGGACAGGATGACTCTTTTCAAACTCAAAGGGGGGCTAGGTCTCCCGGATATTAAAAAATACCAAGCGGCGTGCCACATTGCGAGACTCGTGGACTGGCATACACATGCACACACCAAAGACTGGATCGCCATTGAAAACTCCTTTGCCCTGGTCCCTCTATCCCATCTGCCATGGATCTCCACCAAGGCAATTCCTAAGGAATCTGCCCTACACTCTTTGACTGCTCCCACGCTCCTTTGCTTCCGGCAAGCCAGCGAATCACTCAAAATAGTACATTCTCCTGGCCCCCTGACTCCGGTAGACAACAACCGGACTTCCCACCCGGCACACTGGTCGCCCCTACGCATCCAAAAGCCCAGGGGAGCACACTGCAAGCCCGGGACTTTTTTCACAACTCTTCACTAATCTCCTACAATTCCCTCGCTTCCCAATTCCCCGACGCCAACTTCCCTTTCTTTAAATAATTACAGCTCAGACATGTTTTGCAAAGCTCCAGACCTCTTACACGATGGTGTAGGGACCTATCCCCATTTGAGAAGCTATGTACGGGCACTGAGCCTCAGAGGCATTTGGTCTCCTTGGTTTATTCACTCCTACACGGGGACATAGACCAGAAAACTAACACCATAAACAGAGGTTGGGAGGGCGAACTTAACTTAGATCTCCTACAAACGGACTGGGATAACATTTTCACACATATCCACAAGGGTTCGGTCAATATCTCTGCACAGGAAAACAACTACAAAATATACTCAAAATGGTACCGTACACCCGACAGATTACACATATTTCACCCGACAGTTTCGCCACTATGTTGGAGATGCAACGCGGTACGTGGATCTTTACTCCATATATGGTGGAACTGTGCGTTGATTCAGCCCTTCTGGAAAAAAGTACGCGAAACGATTGTCCAAATTACCACATACTCTCTAGACTTCACCCCAGCCCAATTTCTGCTTCATCATACGACGTTACCGCAGTCAACCTATAAGCGCTCTCTAGTGCTACATCTACTGAACGCGGCAAAACAATGTGTACCCATGTACTGGAGACAGCCTACTCCTCTGAAAATATCTGATTGGCTTTTAAGAATTAAAGTGGTGTTCCAGCCTGCGATTTTTTTTTTTTTTTTAAAGTCAGCAGCTACTAACAGTGTAGCTGCTGACTTTAAATAAGGACACTTACCTTGTCCTACTTGCCCGCGCTGATGGCCCCCCCGATGCCGATCCCACGATCGGTCCGGGTCCCGCGCCACCATCCACACTATGGGAAACAGGCAGTGAAGCCGTACGGCTTCACTGCCCATTTCCTACTGCGCCTGCGCGAGTCTCACGCTGGCTTGTGAATGGGCGCGCTGCTCTCTGAGAACACACACAGTTCCCAGAAAGCAGCGCACCCCATTCACAAGGAGAAGGACAAGAAGAAAGGACACCGCGGTGTGGAAGAGGCAGATTACGGACTTCCGCATAGCAACAGGTATTTCGGGTGAGTATTTTTATTTATTTTTTAAGGTTTTTTTTTTATTTAATTTTTTTAAACAAAATAGGCAAATGTTTTCCTGGGTGGAACTCCGCTTTAACAAGATTACCGAGATGGAGAACCTGATCCATCAGGCTAAAGATGACCCAACGTCTTATAGACAAACTTGGGCTTGCTGGATCCACTTTCGTGACTCCCCGAGATTCGCAGAAATGCTTCTTACCTAATTTTTTATTACAATCTCGATCCCTTTGCTACCCATCTTTTGCACCTACATAGCCCCTACGAGCCCTAGGAACACCCCCACACCCCCCTGGGGGGACTGCTCACGCAAACTGAAGCTGTAGCTTCCGCCATTACGACTCATTAACAGAGGAATCGAGGGTCGGTCTGTCTTTTAGTCTTCTAGTCCGTCTGTTTGTGAACCCCTACTTCTCTTTGTCTGTCTTTACCTGTTGGTTTCGTTGGATCCATGGTTATGACCCCCTTCTGTCAACACCCTCCTATATATATCTAGCCGACATCAATTCCGCACCACGGTACTGGGCAAAATATATTTATCACTGTTTCTAACGCTTGACAGCGATTTTCCTGTTTATTATATATGACCAATGTTAAACAGTGTACTAATTGTTATCCACTGTATGCCGTGATTATATTCTGTACAATACTGTTGATCTGCCTCACATGTAGGAGACGACCAACCAACTCATTTGCAGTTTTGTGTTTTTGCAATACGTGTATTGTATATCTTTTAATTTTCAATAAAAACATTTGAAAAAAAAAAAACAAAAAAAAAACAAACCAACCTTTAGTGTTCCTTTAACGTAAAACGCAAACATTTATTATTGAACCTCAACAATAATTCGATGCAGTGACTGCATTCGTTCTCTTTTTTAGGCGTTATTTCCTTTATTTTCATCTGGTGATCTGGCCAGTAAGTCTGTAGCAGAGGGTTGAAACAAACCATTTAACACTTATGTAAAACCTTTATCCCAAAAGGAACAAAACTGTTGATGTAACTCTGCTTGAGCTGGAGTTCGGCTTAAATATGCTAGTGCATCTAAATTCGCTGCCCCACCCCCCACCCCCCCAAAATTACCAATGCTTTAGTTCAAAGGTGTCCCTGTGCTCCGTCAACAAGAGTGGAGGCACTCGAATATACTGTGTGTTACTGGCCAGATAACCAAGTGAAAACAAAAACCGGGAGGAAAAAAATAAGAAAAAAAATCGTATGCAGCCACCACATCGAATGACCGGTAATTTACAATAATTAACTTTTTTTGTTTTGCGTTAGAATACCGCTTTAAGGCCCCTTTCACACTGGGGTGGGAGGCGCTGTGGCGGTATATCGCCGCTAAAAATATTAACCCCTGCTAGAGGCCGATAGAGGGGTATTATCGCGGTTTCCCATTGTTTTAAATGGGAAGGAGCGGTATACATAACGCTCCTCTCCTGCCAGCGCATTGCCTCAGTGTGAAAGCCCTACTTGCCTCAGTGTGAAAGCCCTCCGGCTTTCACATTGAGGTTGCTTGGCAGGAGTTTTTCAGGCGGTATAGCAGCGCTATTTTTAGCGATGTATCACCTCAAAAACTCCTCAGTGTGAAAGGGGTCTAAAGGGGTTGTAAAGGAAAACATTTTTTTTTATAATAAGCATCCTTTACCTGCAGACATTCCTCTGTTCACTTCCTCAACTAGAACGTCGGAGGTGATATAGATGAAGGAATGTATTAGGTATTTACTGTTTTTTTTTTTTAACAGAATCATTACACTATTCTGTCTGTCTACCTTGCAGACATTTTGTCAAAAATAAATAAAAATTCCTTTACAACTCCTTTAAAATTGGACAAACTCTACTAGAATTTCAACAGAAAATTTTATTTTTAAGAACACTAGTTTCCTTTTCTAACCATTAGTGGGGTCAAACAAAGGTTTGATGAGAAAATTAGCATGACAGAAAATGTATCTTGTGCAAATTAATTTCTAACAATGAATGTGGTTTACATTTATTAAAGTCCATTCGTTCAAAAACCAAAATGTTAAAAGCAAACATTTTGAAGTACTTTCGAACAATATTTCTTAAGTCATCAAATTTATTAATCATACATTTTCATATAAATGTCCATACAATTGTATGTTTAGAAATCTACTTCTGTATGGTGCCTTAATGTTCTTCTTTTATCCTATAGTTATAGGAAAATAAATGGAGTATTAGTTCCCTCTTAGCTCCACCATTAAATAGAACTAGAAAATGCATTTCCTGCAAAAAATGCGTGGGAATGCTGAATAGCTGAATTGCTAAGCCCACACCAAAGCCATTCACCATAACCACCGCACTATCTTTAGGACATACACGCAGTGTTTTTCAGTACTTATAAAGCCTCTTTTTGATCATTAACCACTTTAGCCCCGTACCATATTGCTGCCCAATGACCAGAGCACTTTTTGTGATTCGGCAGTGCGTCGCTTTAACTGACAATTGCGCGGTCGTGCGACTGGTTCCCAAACAAAATTGGCGTCCTTTTTTTCAAACAAACAGAGCTTTCTTTTGGTGGTATTTGATCACCTCTGCGGTTTTTATTTTTTGCGCTATAAACAAAAATAGAGCGACTATTTTGAAAAAAATGCAATATTTTTTACCTTTTTCTGTAATAAAAATCCCCCAAAAATAAAAAAACATTTTTTTCCTCAGTTTAGGCCGATACGTATTCTTCTACATATTTTTCGTAAAAAAAAAAAAAAACGCAATTAGCGTTTATTGATTGGTTTGCGCAAAAGTTATAGCGTTTACAAAATAGGGGGTAGTTTTATGGCATTTTTATTTTTTATTTTACTAGTAATGGCGGCAATCAGCGTTTTTTTTCAGTACTGCGACCTTATGACGGACACTTCGGACACTTTTGACAAATTTTTGGGACTATTGGCATTTTTTTAGCGATCAATGCTATAAAAATGCATTGGATTACTATAAAAATGCCATTGGCAGTGAAGGGGTTAACACTAGGGGGCGGGGAAGGGGTTAAGTGTGTTCCTGGGTGTGTTCTAACTGTAATGGGGGGGTGGACTGACTGAGGGAAATCACTGATCTTCTGTTCATACATTGTATGAACAGAAAATCAGCGTTTCCCCCGCTGACAGGAATGAGAGCTTTGTGTTTACACACAAAGCTCCCGTTCCCCGCTCTGTAATGAGCAATCCGGGCACGCGCGCGGGACTCGGGGGCGAGTGGGGACGCGTGAGCGCGCTGCCGCCGGCGGTGCTCGCCCCCTAGTGGCCAAAATGTAGATGACGTAGGGCTACGTGCTCTCGCCCAGGGGAGCCGACCTGCCGCCGTAGAATGACGGTGGCTGGTCGGCAAGTGGTTAAAAGGGTTGTAAAGGTAAAACAAATTTTCCCTAAATAGCTTCCTTTACCTTAGTGCAGTCCTCTTTCACTTACCTCATCCTTTGTTTTTCTTCTGAGAAATCCTCACTTTCTGTTCTTCTGTCTGTAACTCCACACAGTAATGCAAGGCTTTTTCCCTGGTGTAAAGAAAGCCTCCTGAGGGGGGAGAGCAGGACACCTACTAACACACAGCTCCTTTCTCTATCTGCAATATAGAGAGTGTGTCCTGACTCTCCTGGTCGCCCCTCCCCCCCTGCACTGAGGTAAAGAAAGCTATTTAGGGAAAAAAATAGCTTTACAGACCCCTTTAATCCACACACCTAATGAATAAGGAACCCTTCAAACAAACCCTAATAAATCCACAACCGTACATGCCATCGAAACAGCGACTTCACCGTGGAAACACACGGCCTTTGTGAACGTATCGGTATGACGTTTATGTTGATAAACTAGAAAATGTGGGCATCTTAGCGATTTAGAAAAGAGGTTCTTTGTGCGTTTTGCTGGGAAATTTTATAGAATTTTTAACATGACAGTCAATGGGAGAAAATGTGGAACTCTTGTCATTTAGAAGCTCCAGCAACTAAAAGTAAAATGCGTATCACAAAACTGACCACATTGCCTAAAACCAGACAAAAATACCTACGTTTTGATATATAAATTGTGTATGACAAGTATATCTTGTGAGCATGAGAGCAATTTGTTCCCCCTTTTATAAAGATAATTTTTTTTTTTTTAATGCTCTCTGCTCTAATGATGTCATTATCCACTCTAACCCAGACACATAGAAACACTGTGTAAATTGATAACATTTTCTGAAAAAATCACTAAACTTAAACTTGAATAGAAAGTGATGAGCGCTCCTGGAGTGCTAATAATTAACATGTGCTATGGCAACCAAAAAACGTGCAAAACAAAGTCCAGTGATGATGATCAAATGAAACAAAAATATATCAGTCCAAAAAGAGTGGATAATAGATGCAGTGATAATCAAAATTAGATGTGCATCAACTGAGGTAGCTTCTATCCATTTAAGCAATTGAATAATCCAGAGGAGTCTTCAATGAAATATGTGCTCACAGAGCGCTTACCTTCCAACAGAAAGAAAGGGGCCTTAATATAATCCACGATGGTACTGTAGAACTCAGTCTTGGATGTCCAAATCACATGTTAATTATTAGCACTCCAGGAGCGCTGCTCGCTCCCTTTTAGTTTAAATTCTGCGCTCATCACTTTCTATTCACACTTATATCTTTGTTGTTAGCACATACTAGATTCGCGCTGCATTTTAGTTATTGTTTATTCACTGGTTTGTTACGCTTATTCACTGTTGGTTAGCGCTGTAGCTTTTTTTCTTAATACCACTAAACAAACTGCTTTTTCACAAAAAACTGTAAAAGATATCAAACTGAAAAGTCATAGCCGGATAGCTGAATATGTTGTGAACGTTTTAAAGTTTGTTTGGTGTCTGTAGGTGAAAGTATGAAGGAGCTGAAACTTTTAGTAGCAGATAAGATTTTAAGGGGTAAAAAGGATGCTCTCATTGACTTCAATGTTCAAAAAAAAAGTGTCTAAAAGCTTAATATTTTAAAAAGTATAAATAGTACAAAAAAACTTGAAGAAGTCCCATCAATAGCTGAAAGAGATGAACATTTTAAAAGTTGAATGGTCTCAATCGCTGAAAGTATGCAGAAGTTACGCAGAGCCAAATAAAGTACGGACTAAGAATAATAAAAAAACAAATATCAATACTGGGAATGCCATTAAGCATCCCCACTAATAAAATATACAGTAAAGGTTTGTTTAGTAGGCATTCATTCAGATTGTACCTGAATTTCAATTAGGTTTGTAGCAATATGGTGGGTGGTTGGGTGGGATGAGGAAAATCGTACCACACACATGCAAAGTAATGCAGATTTAAAACCGCATGCATGTGTTGATGAGGGGGGTCTTTAATATGCCAGATAAATGATGTGCATGTTCTGCAGTCCCGTGCAAAAGCAATGCTGTCATTACGATTTTGGCAAGATCTTGTGCATGCACGGAAGTGACTGATCTGAACAGAGACTACTATCACCACCATATTTCTAACATCAGAATACCGCCACAATGTTGCTTACATCATACCAGCTGGGCATGCAAGATATTGGAAGGACACAACAGTATCTCACAAAAGTGAGTACACCCCTTACATTTTTGTAAATATTTTATTATATCTTTTCATGTGACAACACTGAAGAAATTACACTTTGCTACAATGTAAAGTAATGGGTTGTACAGCTTGTATAACAGTGTAAATTTGCTGTCTCCTCAAAATAACAACACACAGCCAAATGTCTCAACCGCTGGCAACAAAAGAGAGTACACACCTAAACGAAAATGTCCAAATTGGGCCCAACTAGCCATTTTCTCTCCCCGGTGTCGTGTGACTCATTAGTGTTACAAGGTCTCATGTGTAAATTGGGAGCAGGTGTGTTAAATTTGGCGTTATCGCTCTCACTCTCTCATACTGGTCACTGGAAGTTCAACACGGCACCTCATGGCATGAGGATCTGAAAAAAAGAATTGGTGCTCTACATAAAGATGGCCTAGGCTATAAGAAGATTGCCAAGACCCTGAAACTGAGCTGCAGCACTGTGGCCAAGACCATATAACGGTTTAACAGGACAGGTTCCACTCAGAACAGGCCAGAAGGAAGCCTCTTCTAAAGATGATGCACAATAAGACCTGCAAACAGTTTGCTGAAGACAAGCAGACAGAGGACATGGATTACTGGAACCATGTCCTGTGGTCGGATGAGACCAAGACAAACTTATTTGGTTCAGAGGGTGTCAAGCGTGTGTGGCGGCAACCAGATGAGGAGTACAAAGACGAGGCTGCATGAGTGTTGCCAGCACTAGGGGACCATGTATGCCAACACGTACTGTGACTTAGTGAAGCAGGGCATGATCCCCTCCCTTCAGAGACTGGGCCGCAGGGCAGTATTCCAACTGGATAATGACCCCAAACACACCCTATTGAGCATCTATCTGTGGGGCATCCTCAAATGGAAAAGCGGAGGAGCACCAGGTCTCTAACATCCACCAGCACCATGATGAAGCCATGGAGGAGTGGAAGAAGATTCCAGTGGAAAACTGTGAAGCTCTGGTGAATTCCATGCCCAAGATGGTTAAGGCAGTGATGGAGAATAATGGTGGCCACACAAAAAATTTACACTTTGGGCCCAATTAGGACATTTTCAGTTAGGGTTGTACTCACTTTTGTTGCGGTTAAGACATTAATGGCTGTGTGTTGAGTTATTTTGAGGGGACAGCAAATTTACACTGTTATACAAGCTAGGGCTGCAACTAACGATTATTTTCATAAACGATTAGTTGGGCGATTATTGTTTCGATTAATCGGATAATAGCTTTAAAAAAAAAAAAATTGCATTTTTTTTTGGGGGGGGGGGCCAATTTGTTGTTGGGCAGATTACAAAAACACATATAGCCGCAAAAATACATTACATGGTTTTCTGCAGCTTCTCCATTGAAGTATATTGAACCAAAAAAAATAGCACTGTTTTGCAATAAAAAAGTCCTCGCCCTTTTCAAATACGCAGCAGCTGAAAAAAAAATCGTGGATGTGAACTTGTCCCATAGGAAAGCATGTAAATGAACTGTAGGGTGTTTCTGCAAAAAGCACGAAAAAACAGAGGTGTGAACCCGGCCTGAGATGTTTAGTAACATAATGGGGTTAAAAGAAAAAAAAATAAGTACAAAAAGAGCAAATAATCGCTACTGTAAGGGGTTAATTTTTTTTTACTGTGGGACAGTTAAAATCATATTTACAGTAGCGATTTGCTTTTTTTGTACTATAAAGGGCTAATTTTAGTCTTTTTAACCCCAGTATGTTACTGGCCAATTGATCGAATATGAAAATTGTAATCGATTAATTTTGTAATCGATTAGTTGTCGATTAATGGATTAGTTGTTTCGGCCCTAATACAAGCTGTACACTACATTGTAGCAAAGTATAATTTCTTCAGTGTTGTCGCATGAAAAGATATAATAAAACGAAAAGATATACCGTATTTTTCGGACGCACTTTCATTAGACGCACTTTTTTTCCCTCAAAAATATAGAGGAAATGTCTGTGCGTCATAGTCCAAATGAACGTCTGGCACCGCCTGCCCGCCACCAATTCCCAGCCACAAAAAAAAGCCACCACCCCTGCACGATAACCCCCGACCTGAACTTCAAAGTCCCAATTCCCGCAGCCTCCTCCCGCACAGTTGCCGCATCCGGCGATGCACAGCTTATTGCTCGGCTGCAGCCACGGCGGTGCCTGGTCAGTGACAAAGCCTTGTGAACTTGTGAAGCCTCGGTAATACAGAACCCCACTATGGAGCTCATCATGCAAGACTCAGGTAGGACACTATTGTGAGAGGAGAGTGGTGAGAAATGTATGGCAGCCATGGAGTGAGTGGATGGAAGACTGTGCTGTATTTGGAGGACAAGTGACAGCCCTCTCTGCTGGGACTTATAGTGCCTCTGTGGGGGGGCTGAGATATGGCAACCTGCTCTTCTGGGACTTGTAGTGCCTCTGGGGGGGGGGGGCTGATATATGGCAACCTGCTCTTCTGGGACTTGTAGTGCCTCTGGGGGGGGGGGGGGACTGAGGAATACTCAGTCCCCCCCAGAGGCACTACAAGTCCCAGCAGAGCAGGTTGCCATATCTCAGCCCCCCACAGAGGCACTACAAGTCCCAGCAGAGCAAGTTGTCACATCTCAGCCCCCCACAGAGGCACTACAAGTCCCAGCAGAGCGGGCTGCTTTTACAGAACAGGAGAAGCAGCTGGAGGAGGGAGGTTTGTACTGGCGCTACTGATGGCTCTGGTAAGCGGCGAAGACGTACAGAGCGCAGCAAAATGGAGGCCCGCTCCCACCTCCGATAAAAGTGATCTTGCGGCTGCGGCGCCGCTGAGACTACTTATCTTAAAAAGGACAGTACGCCATTTTTAAAAGAATACCAGGGTTGTGATGGCTAGCTGCTGCAATAACAGCAGTATTTAATGTCAAAGTAGCAACGTATAACGACGGCAGCTGGTACTTAAGTAGTTAAAATGGTTGTAAAGGTAAAAAAAATGTTTTCCTAAAAAACTTCCTTTACCTTAGTGCAGTCCTCCTTCACTTTTGCTTTTAAATGTTCTTATTTCTTCTGAGAAATCCTCACTTCCTGTTCTTCTGTCTGTAACTCCACACAGTAATGCAAGGCTTTCTCCCTGGTGTGGAGTGTCATGCTCGTCCCCTCCCTTGGACTACAGGAGAGTCAGTATGCTCTCTATGTTGCAGATGGAGAAAGGAGCTGTGTGTTAGTGGGCGTCCTGACTCTCCTGTAGTCCTAGGGAGGGGGAGAGCACGACACTCCACACCAGGGAGAAAGCCTCACATTACTGTGTGAAGTTACAGACAGAAGAACAGGAAATGAGGATTTCTCAGAAGAAATGGGGAAAAAAAAAAAAAAATTGTACCTTTACAACCCCTTTAAATGCTTTCATGAGTATTATGTCTCTGTATAGGCTAACTTGCACAGACAGAGAGATGGAGCAATATATGCATGAAATAGAATATCCCAAATTGAAGTTAGTATGATGGATAAGGAGATTACAGAAGAGGACGTGTGGTGTGCTGTGAGATTATTAGCATATGGGAAATCAGCTGATGGGATTCCGTTGGAGGTATATAATCGATACATATATCAGGGTTTGGGGTTTGACAAATTTGCTTGGAATCTAGGAGCCAGCTAAAAAAGTAAGAAGCCAGAAAAATGCGCCCCGTCGAGCTCACGCGCAGAAGCGAACACATACGTCAGCAGCGCCCGCATATGTATACGGTATTTAAACTAAAAAAGTAAGAAGCCAGAAAAATGCGCCCCGTCGAGCTCACGCGCAGAAGCGAACACATACGTCAGCAGCGCCCGCATATGTATACGGTATTTAAACCACACGTGAGGTATCGCCGCGATCGTTAGAGCGAGAGCAATAATTCTGGCTCTAGAACTCCTCTGTAACTCAAAACATCCTGTAAATTGTTTTAAACGTCGCCTATGGAGATTTTAAAGGGTAAAAGTTTGTCGGCATTCCACGAGCGGACGCAATTTTGAAGGGTGACATGTTGGGTATCAATTTACTCGGCGTAACATTATCTTTCACAATATAAAAAAAAATTGGGATAACTTTACTGTTGTCTTATTTTTTAATTTAAAAAAAAGTGTATTTTTTTCCCAAAAAAGTGCTCTTGTAAGATCGCTACGCAAATACGGGGTGACGGAAAGTATTGCAACAATCGCCATTTTATTCTCTAGGGCAGTGGTGCCCAACCTTTTGAAGAGCGAGGGCCACTTAAGCAACTTGGTAACCAGTCAGGGGCAACAATGAGTGGAGCGGGTGGATGACAGGTCATGGCTACTCTATTGGCCCTCCGATCCGCCCAGATGGAAGGGGACGAATTCCCTTCTGTTTTTCAGATTGGAGGTAGGCAGGCATAAACGGATATCTGTCGCTCTATAGAGGTGAATTGAGGGTCCCGTTTGGGGCGGGCTGATTGTGTGAAAAGGGCCTAAGGCTGCTTTCACACTGATGTGCTGCGGTTTACCTACACCGCGGGTGCAGCGTAGTGCACCTGTGTCTATCCTGCGGGTTAGCTGAACTTTGCCAGACTCCGCCTGTGGCAAAAGCCGACGCTGTAGAGGAAGCATCGGCTTTTGGGGCTCTGCACCACAGTCGTTTTCTTCCTCTACCACCAGCTTCATTCACAACACTGGTGCTGCGGTATGGCGGGTCGGCAACCTGTGATCTGGGCTTGCCATTCCAGAGCAGGAGATCGCTGGCCACATCAGAGTGCTCCGCGGGCCGCATGTGGCCCCTGGGCCACTGGTTGTCCACCCCTGCTCTAGGGTGTTAGAATAAAAAATATATATAATGTTTGGGGGTTCTAATGTGAGGGAAGGAGATGGCAGTAAAAATAGTAAAAAAAAAAAAATGACATTAGAATTGCTGTTTAACTTCTAATGCCAACGGCGACCACCAGATGGCGCCAGCTCACAGAAGGGACTTCACAAGACCTCAAAGCCGCAGCCTCAATTACCGGCCGTCGCGGGGGAGTTGGGGGCGCACGGAGACACAGGATCCTGTGCCTCCTTTCTTGTCGCAATTGCAACCTGGCGCCCGGATATTGTCGACCCCTGCATATATATTTCAGCGCCCAATCTAACGAGAATTTATACAGAAGCCTTCACGTGGCAATCTTTGCCAGATTCAATGTATGAAGCATTGGTGGTAGTTATACCAGAGCCAGCTAAAGATCCACGTTAGTGTGCCTCGTATAGGCCAATTTCATCGGTTAACAAAAATCTTTTGGGGTGGGGGGATAAAAATAAATAATGAGGTTGCATAAGTGTGCACAGCCTCTTATAAATGGGGATGTAGCTGTGTTATTAATTAAGTAATCACATTCAAACTCAAAACGGGAGTCAGTACACACCTGCCATCATTTAAAGTGCCTCTGATAAAAGCGGGATTCCACCCGCAAATTTTTTTGTTTTTAAAGTCAGCAGCTACCAACAGTGTAGCTGCTGACTTTTAATAAGGACACTTACCTGTCCTACTTGCCCACGCTGATGGCCCCCACGATGCCGGTCCCACGCCGCCATTCACACTAGGGGCCGGCAGGAGTCTCGCACCGGCTTGTGAATGGGCGACTGCTCTCTGAGAACACACACAGTTCCCAGAAAGCAGCGCGCTCCATTCACTAGGAGAAGAAGAAGAAAACAGACCGCAGCTGCAGAAGAGCCAGATTATGGACTTCCGCATAGCAACAGGTATTTTGGGTGAGTATAATTTTTTTTTTCTCACATTTTTTTAATTTAGGATTTTTGGCCAAATTTTTTTCCTGGGTGGAATATCCACTTTAACCCCAAATCAAGTTCAGATGTTCTAGTAGGTCTTTCCTGACATTTTCTTAGTCGCATCCTACAGAAAAAGCCAAGGTCCGCAGAGAGCATTCAAAGCATCAGAGGGATCACATTGTTAAAAGCTTTCAATCAGAAAGGTACAAAATAATTTCCAAGGCATTAGATATACCATGGAACACAGTGAAGACAGTCATCATCAAGTGGAGAAAATATAGCACCACAGTGACGTTACCAAAAACTGTACAACCTGCCAAAATTGATGAAAGGACAAGAAGAAAACTGGTCAGGGAGGCCGACAAGAGGCCTACAGCAATATTAAAGAAGCTGCAAAAATATCTGGCAAGTACAGGCTGTGTGGTACATGTGACAACAATCTCCCGTATTCTTCATATTTCTGGGCTATGGGGGTAGTGTGGCAAGACGGAAAGCCTTTTCTTAATAAATAAAAACATCTAAGCCTGGCTAAACTTTGCAAAAACACATATGAAGTACGCCCCCCCAAAAAGCATGTGGGAAAATGTGTTATGGTCTGATGAAACCAAGGTTGAACCTATTGGCCATAATTCCAAAACATATGTTTGGTGTAAAAACAACACTGCACATCACCAAAAGAACACCATACTCACCGTGAAGCATGGTGGTGGCATCATGAGATTTATAAAGAACAAACTACCAAAGGATCCTTACCTATTTCCGTGAAGTTTTCTGCATGAACTGCAATGTCTTGTTGGATTCCAGACATACTTATCAATAGGTGAGGTTACTTCTGCTCCTTCTTTCTTTGCAGTAGGAATGTTATCAGGAATAAACAGAGGTGGCTCATCAACAGAAACGCTTTTACTACTTCTTCTTTGTCTGGGTGGAAGTGACTTTTTAAGTTTTGTCTTCTCTTCTTGTTGCTCAGTTGCTTCTTTTTGTTCTCCTATGTCCTTTGATTGAGGAGTAATTTTTGGTAATGACTGTTTACTGACCGATTTATCACTAGAATTTGATAAACTCCCAGAACGTACATGAGATGACACAACTTGTGACGTTTCTTTTGAACTTCCATGGCTATCCCGTAATGCATCATCTAGCTGTTTTAATAATGTAGAGGAATTACCTTTTTTTTCAAATGAACGTGGCTTCTTTTTAATCATAGTCTTTTTTGGAATGTTATGGATTTTCGTAGCTACAGACCCCTTTTTCGTTACTTTAATGATTTTCGACTTGTCAGAAAGAACTGGAGATTCAGAGTGGGTTATGTTCGTTTTTTTAAACCTACCCTTTTGGTGTTGAGAATACAAGCCCTCTTTTGGAAAAGCAGTATTTTTTGTAGAATTTTCTGTCTGTGTAGGTACTTTAGCAGAACTGGGTTTTAGCTTTTTTGCACCTTTTCGGTTACGATTTGGTTTTCCCAAACCATTTCCAGCTGACATTTCTATTTCTGTAGTCTGTAACTTTTCACTGCTTTCTATATCTTCTGTGCAATTAAGTACTACATTTTCTACAACGGATAGATCTTCTAAAGAATTACATTTGTTACTAGTATTCAAAATTTCAGGTGCAATAGAATTTTTGTCTGCTTCGCACTCTTGGACAGAGCTGGTAACAGCATTTTGCAACATGCATTCAACAGTAATTTCTGGATGCAACACCGTCTTAACACCCATGTCGCATTCAACAACTCCTGATAAAAGCGCAAGCTCTTGATGAACTTTATCATAAATTACATCAGATTTTTTATCATCAGTCTGACAGTTCTCATTATTGTACACTTTTTCATCTACAGATGTCTCTAAGACATCATCTGTCAAAAGATCTCCTTGAGAATTATTCAGATCATGTTCTGTCACTTCTTCCAAATCTTTATTAGAATTTTCACTCAATAAAAGAAGAGAATCGCTATGTAATGTTTCAGAGTTACCATCTTCTTTTTCCAGTATGCTTTGTGTGTTTGATAACATTTCACTTATGTTATTTGATTCTTCATCCAGGGTCTCCTTATTTTCGATATTCTGATCTGTAGCTACTTTATCATTATACTCCTTATTTGCTATTCTTGTTGATCTCCTTGAGTTCTGTGTGCTATTGCTTTGTTTATCATCACTACCGATGTGCAAAATCTGTTCCTCATCTTTTGCTGTATCAACGGCTGTTTCTTTTCGGGAAGATTTCGATTTTTTGGGACTTGCAACCTTTACAGCATTCAAAGTCTTCTCAATTGTACTAGGTCTCAGCGTTCTTGTGGATTCTGTTAAATAAATATATAGAACAATGAAAACAAAACACTGAATGAAACTGCAATAACCATTAGGGCTCATTTCCACTGGCGTTTTTACAGCCACTTTTCTGAGCATTTTTTGCAGCTTAAAAATGCCTGTCTATGTTAGTCTATGGCCTTATGCCCACCATGACGTTTTTGGGCTGTAGATGGCTGAGACGTTTTTAAGCTGCAAAAAAAACGAGGGACCAATGCGTTCTGAAGCTCCAGCAATAGAGCTGTAAAAACGCCAGACATTAAAAAACGTGCAAAAACGCTGCCATTTTTTTTTCTAAAATAATCTTGGACAGGCGTTTTTAAGCTGTAAAAAACGCTCAGAAAAGTGGCTGTAAAAACGCCAGTGGAAATAAAGCCTTAGTATTAAAAAAAAGTACATCTGTAAGACTAAAAAGTGTATAATACTTTTCTGTTCAGCTCCAATTTGAAAGTACAAAGTTAATTTGACAAACCCCTCCTCTCCTGATTTCTCCTACTCCTATTTCATGTTAATTTGTGTCCATAGTGACCAACAAGCAGCAAACAGACAGTGCTCTAAGGCTCCATTCACACCTGAGCATTTGTCGCCTGAAGCGCGACGCTATAATACGCTAGAGGGGAAAAAATACATTATTCTCTATGGAGATGGTTCACATCTCCACTACAAAACGTGTGACGCAGAAGTTCCGGACCCTTTTTTGTCGTGCGAATCGGGCGGTTTGGGCGCGCTTGAGCGTTTGTATTTCCCATAGAAAGTAATGGAAACACTCAATTCAAGCGTCTAGCGCGACAACGAGCGTTTCTATGGGCGTTTTGGTCGCTTTAGTCAATAGAACATTTCACCCAGGCAGAAGATAAAAACATCTACAAACATAGCAACAAGTGATGAAAGATGATAATTTTTCCTACTGGCTAAAATAAAAAACGTTGAAGTTCAAAAACGTTCAACGACGCTGTATGAAAATGCTCGAATACACGTGAATACGCGCAACAAAACTGGGGGAAAAAAAACTACCAAAATTCTACGATCAGGTGTGAATGCAGCCTAAAGCTTAGACAAGAACAGCAAGAGAAGGAGTCATCAGGAGGAAAAAATAAGTACCTTAAAGTATCTAAATGTTTCTCAACTTAATTGATGGTGCGCTTGTCTTATTTTACCAACCCCTAAATGCATTCCTGGAGTGTAGTAATTCAGACACAACTGGGATATAGTGCCACCTACAGGAGGATTGGACACTGCAAAACAGAAAAATTGTAAACCAATCTCGGTGTAACCTCAACACAGTATGCCTCAGTTTTGCAATAAAGCAATACTAAGAGCATGAACTGTTTTCTGTAACTGTCTGCTAATAAAAGAATTCTGGGGTGAAACCACAAAACCACTGTATATAATAAGATGGCATTAGCAAAACTTAAATGCACAACTGAAATTGTAATACTGTGGATAACGACAGGCAGAAATATTCTTCAATTAAAAAGTAATTAATTAATAGTTTCATTTTGGGCTTTGATTCCCAGATGCTAGCAATCAACCAAAAACCTAGAATCCGATTGGTTACTATGCACAGTTGCACCAGATTCTGTGTGCACAGTTTTAGTAAATCTCCCCCATAGCTTTTAGAGCAAGCGGGATACTGTGGATTCTATATATGGAAACAGGTGAATTTAAGATCCTGAAGTTAATTTTAGAATATTTATTAAAGTCTTTTAGCAAATAGCTGCGGTACCGCAAAGTCGGTAATAGGCTGTGACTGGTCAGTTGTCATGTGAAAACCTATCAAAATGCATGACAAATTGCTCCAATGTGAACAAGGGTTTTACTCAAGAATGCTTTTGGACATGCAAACCACAACATCTGAACAACAAAAAAAGGTGTCAAAGTAAAAAAAAACAACAACAATTATGTGGTCAGTGTTGCTCAGACATGTCAGGCCTGCATTTCCTAGAGCTCTGCAAGAGAAATCCTACTTCTGCATCACATATAGAGCAAACATATAGGAAAAATGTATTTCAATTACGATTCTCTGCATGGGCAACAAGATGTACCTTGTGCTTTTAAACGTGGCGATTTCCTTTGCGATTTTATGGAAGGCTCATTTAATCTGTTAAGGTTCTTATCTGGTAGAATTAAATCATCTTCATCATTGATATCAACAGCAGTTACTTTATCTACCCCAACATCCATGATATCATCAAGACCAACACCTTAAAAAAAAAAAAGAAGTAGTTAGCTAAATCAACTTTTACCCGACAGGGTTTACAAATAATTATGCTAAACAAGAACTCATATCAACTCACAAACACTGTACCTTCGACCCATTTCACACTGAGGCTCACGAAAACCTATTTCCATTAAAATCAATTAATGCTTTTAAACTGGGGAGGGGTACTGGCAGGGCTGTGAAAAACTCCACTCTCCATTAAAATGAATGCAAAGCTCTTCAAAAGCATCTGAAAAGCTATTCAAAAGCGCTCAATGTTTTTACTGGCAGTTTAGAAGCGCCTCAGTGTGAAAGTGGCCCTAAGGCTGCATTCACACCTGAGCGTAGCATCTTTAAGAGATTATACGGGTGTTTTTTTACACATTTTTTGGGCTTTGTCTGTTTTTATTGGCCAATAGAAAAAAACGATTATCTGTTGCATCATTTGTTGCTAGGTATTTCAGCTTTTCTATTAGCTTTTATCATTATTCATTTATTAAGTTTTTTCATCAGGGTAAGGGGTTCGAGTTAATCCTAACACTAACCTAAATTTAGGAGTTGGTGTTGTTTATTATTATTATTATTATATGCATAATAAAAAACGAAAAATAAATGTAAAATAAATACACAAATAAAAAATAAATCGATGCTCACGGCAGCGTCTCCTTTTTGAGCTTCAAGCAGATAATCGCTCAGGTGTGAATGGGGCCTAAGGCCCCTTTCAGGCTCGGTTCATATTGATACAATGCAGGAAACCAAACACAGCAAATCCACTGCGGGTTCCCGCATCGTCCCCGACTCACAGGCAGTTCACACTGCCTTTTGCAAACCACTGGGAGTGTATATATATATAATACAAAGTTAATGACACCATTGCAGTGCAAACTGTCAAGTCGCAAAGGAATCGGATTGCATGGGTGTGAACACCCATGTGATCCGATTCTGGTGCGGACCAAAAAGGGGTCCTGCACGACTTTGGTCCTAAGGCGCTGCAAATTGAACCATACAATTTGTATGGCTCAATTTGCAGCAAACAGAAATTGCATGTTATTTGCACAGCCGTGCAGTGCGAATCACAAGCAATGTCACACAGCGCAGCAGTGCGAGCCAAGCCTCAGACAGAGCAGAACCTGTCCACTGATCCCCGCTGAACAGGTGGATGACAGGTCTGTATCCACTGCACTGTGCTCTATGGGGCGGTTGGTTGGAAACGGACTGCCAGTGGACGGATGGCAAACCCCATCTGTCTGTTAATAGCAGACCGGATCAGATGCCGACGAGTTCACTATCTGTGAACCAAAACCATGTTCCAGTCTGTCATTCAGGTCCCAGTTGTTCCTCCCCCATTGGCTTCTTGCGCAGTATACAGAAGGTGTAGCCAGGCTGTCAATCACAGCCTGCATGTCAAAGACACCATGCCCTTCCTGTGACCATCATGTCTTGCTTCTCTCTGCAGAAGCAAGGAGGAGTGGGTAGACATGGAGACTGGGGTTACCTGTTTACTTTTAATTATTTTCAGCTTTATATGCACAAGTATTATGCCTCTTAACCACGGGCATACTACAACATACACATATGCTAGGGTCAGGTTTGTCAGCACGTGGACGCACAGGTGTTCTGTGTATCC
This sequence comes from Rana kukunoris, assembly GCA_029574335.1. Lineage (NCBI taxonomy): Eukaryota > Metazoa > Chordata > Amphibia > Anura > Ranidae > Rana > Rana kukunoris. Next base: position 252,895,232 of record CM056052.1, on the reverse strand, counting down.
CCGTGCAGGCAGTCCCAGACATGTCAACTGGGACGCAGCGGCTGCACAGACACAGCTGCTGCTCCCATTTTGACAGCCGCATGGCCCAAAACGCAGACAGTGTGCATTTGGGACTGTGTACCTACACCCACACGGCTGTCAAATTTACAGCAGTGGTTGCCCCTGTGCAGTAGCTGCATCCCAATTGACATGATGGCATGGCACACCAGCACAAACCCAGGCAGCAGAGTTACCAACTCTCATGAAATTCACAGACAGTTTGTAAAATCCACGATTTTTTATTTTGTCCATGTCTGTCTGTTATGGACACGCAGTCTGCATGTCTGTAATGGTTATTTACGGACAGATGTAAATATCATGGATTTTACAAACGGTCTGTAAATTTGGAAACCTGCCGGGCAGGCAAACATGGCCCTCGCACGGGTGCATGCTGTAGTATATCTGCGTGAACAAGGCGTTCTTGTTTATTAAAACCTGGCAAGCCGCAGAAAAGAGGGGGGGGGAGCACCCCCCCCCCTCCTGAACCGTACCAGGCCACATGCCCTCAACATGGGAAGGATATCCATGCTCGGATAAGGGGTCTGGTGTGGATTTTTGGGGGAACTCCACGCCATTTTTTTATTTTTATTTGGAGTGGAGTTCTCCTTAAAATCCCCATACCAGACCTGAAGGGCCTGGTAATTGAATTTGGGGGGACCCCATGCTTTTTTTTAATGAATGAATTCTCTCTGAATTGCTGGGAGCCGACAATTCATTATAGCCGCAAGTCAGTTTTAAATTACTTTTTTTCTTTCAGAAATGAAACTTTGTGCAGAGACAGTTCTAAGTACGGGAAACATGAGATATTTCACAGGCTTACTTCCCCCCCCAGGTACGAAATTTAAAGGAATGTTTCACGTTTATTGTTTCACTTAAAAGCATTATTAAATTCACTGCTCCCGAAAAAACGTCAGTTTTTAAAACTTTTTTTTGCATGGATACATGTCCCCTGGGGCAAGACCCAGGTCCCCAAACACTTTTTAAGACAATAACAATTAGCCTTTAAAATTAGCACTTTAGATTTCAAATGTTTAAGTCCCATAGACTTTAACAGGGTTCTAAAGTTCACACAAACGTTTGGTGTGTTCGCAGGTTCTGGTGCGAACCGAAAAGGGGGGTGTTCGGCTCATCCCTACTCCTGATTAGTATCAGAAGAGTACTTATTTTTATGCGAGTGCCCAGACATCCCAGCAATATTATAGAATGGTGCTTACATTTAAATTCAACCTTGATGGAATGACAGCACCTTTGTATATATAGACTAAATGCTAACTTTGCTCTCAGTAACTTGAACGTGACAAACAAATGTCTTTGCTTATTGAAAAGATCAGCAATTTTGTTTTAGGTGTCTTATGTTTCTTTGCTGCATCTTGTGCCAACTTAGTCTACATAGCCGAAGAGCAAATGTTGTGAAAGAATTAACATACCTGTTGAAGGTGGTATCTGAAAGTTATGTTCTGTGTTATCCAATACTGGTAAACAGAATTGGGTGCTTGCAGATCCAAGCATAGGATCTTTATCACTGAGCATGTTCTTCAAGGAATCTTCTATGACATGTTGGCCTGTGGCAAATTCGTCGCAGCCTTCACTTTCTAGGTTAGAGCCTAGAAACAGGGCATCATCCAAGTGCTCAGATGGAATTAAATGGTTGAATGTGTCAACTATATCCATGAAGAATTCTGTATATTTCAATCCTGTAAAAAAAGAAAATATTGGACTAATTGTTGTGTGTGTGTGTATATATCACATAAAAATAAAATAAAAATAAAAAAACTGCGCTCAGAGACTGGAAATAGCAGCAAACACTCACTAGACATATAGTGCAAACATGTAACAAATAAATAGTGCAACACTCAATAAATGTATGTGAAGAAAAATGAACAAACTGGCAGTGAGGTCAATGAGATATACAGAAAAAATCCAATATTAAAATGTCCATTAACAATGATTCAATAGATGAATAATGAAAAACCGTGCTGTATCAAAAATATTCAGAGATTATAAATATAATCATGTGAAAATAATTGTCATATAAAAACACCCCAGATGAAGTCCAGTAGGACAAAACATGTCGGGTGCCACTCGTGGAGCCATTGCAATCCTTTAGGATCCCAATTTGGATTTTACCGCTTTTATCAAGTGGATGTTTGTAAGTGTACTTCTGTTTTTTTTACAGTAAACAATTTATGCAGTTTTACACTATGTGTGGCCGTTTATTCCCTATATACACACGTTTGGGAGGGGCCTTTCTCATTGATGCCTGCTGTCTGTGAGAGCCTGTTTGCCTCAAGTGAAACTTCTGCATTCCCATCATGACGAGGCGATATCCAACCATCCATCTGATACTGCCGGATTTTGTTGAGGTTTACCTCAAACGCTCATTTGACTTAATACTTATCGGTATGCGAGTCCACCCTCTCTGGTAAGCGTGGCAATTTTATCATATGATGGTGGATCTCGCAATCAAAAGTGAAGTCACAACTCTGTGCTCTTACATGGGTGTCTTTTCTTCTACGTCAGCGATTTCACTTATATGGTGGACTATTTTTTTTATATGACCTTCTTTTTCACATGGAATTATCTATCTATCTATCTATCTATATATATATATATATATATATATAATCTCATCTCTGAATATTTTTGATCACAGCACGGTTTTTCATTATTCATCTATTGAATTATTGTTGGTGGACATTAATATTAGATTTTTTTCTGTATGTCACATTGGCCTCACTGCACTATTTATTTGTGCTCAGGAAATACTGAAAAGGTTTAAGATAGTCTAAAGTGAAGTTTATTTTACACAGTAACTAACTAGATTCTTCTATGTTTGCTCGGAAACTCAATTTCTTAACCACTTCAGCCCCGGAAGAATTGGTAGCTCAATTACTAGAGCAGTTTTGCGCGGTCGTGCGATTTTGCACCCAATCAAAATTTACGTCCTTTTTTTCCCCCCACAAATAGAGCTTTTGTTTAGTGGCATTTGCTCACCATTTTTTATTTATTGTGCTATAAACAGAAAAAAGAGTGACCATTTTTAAAACAAAAGACAATATTTTGTACTTTTTGCTGTAATAAATAGCCCCATTTTTTTTTAACCACTTAAAGACGGAGCCTCTTTCTGAGATTTGTTGTTTACAAGTTAAAAACTTTTTTTTTGCTAGAAAATTACTTAGAACCCCCAAACATTATAAAAAAAAAATTCCAACACCATAGAGAATAAAATGTAATTGCAGTACTTTGTCACACCGTATTTGCGCAGCGGTCTTACAAGTGCATTTTTTTTTTAAAAAATACACTTTGAATTAAAAAAAAAGACAAAAAAAACAGTAAAATTAGCCCAATATTTTAATTTTGTCATTGATAATGTTACGCCGAGTAAATTGATACCCAACATGCCATGCTTCAAAATTGCCCTTTAAGAGCTATGGGTGGAAGTGACGTTTCGACGCTGCTTGCGCCCTGCTGTGATCTTGCAGCGAATCCATCGCAGAGACTACCATTATCGGAAACCGGACTGCTGGCTGAAGAGGAAGATACCTGGGTTATGGCAGCTAGCTTCTGCCATAACAAAGATATCCCTCTTCAAACAGCTGACGTGTATCAGCGTGCGGCGGTCCGGAAGTGGTTAAGGCCAGTATGTATTCTTCTTTTTATTTTTTTTATTACCAAAAATATGTAAAATAAAAAATAAATAAAATCGCAAAAAGCGTATATTGATTGGTTTGTGCAAAAAAACTTATAGGCCGCGTACACACAATCGAATTTGTCCGCTGAAAACGGTCCGATGGACCGTTTCAGCAGACATCTCCGATCGTGTGTATGGGCTAGCGGACAGATTTGTCCATCGGACAAATTTCAAAGCATGCTTTGAAATTTGTCCGCTACAAACCTGTCCGTCGGATATGTCCGCTGGTTAGTACGGGAAACCAGCGGACATATCCTCCCGCACATGAGTCGTATCCTGTGAATGGATCCGACGCATGCGCGCGGAAGTGTTTACTTCCTGGTGCGTGACGTAGCGGTGACGTGGCGGCGTCAACGTCACCGCCGCGTCACCACGCTGTCTGCCAGCGGGGATTTTGATCCGATGGTGTGTACACGCCATCGGACCGAAATCCGATGAGACATGTCCGCTCTAAACTGTCCGGCGGACAAGTTTGAGCGGACATATCTCATCGTGTGTACGAGGCCATAGTGTCTACACAATAGGGGATAGATCCATCTATTTTACTAGTAATGGCGGTGATTTGCATTTTTTATCGGGACTGCGACATTATGGCGGACACATCGGACACTTGACACATTTTTGGAACCATTGGCATTTATACAGCGATCGGTGCAATAAAAATGCACTGATTACTGTGTAAATGTCACTGGCAAGGAGGGGGTTAACACTAGGGGGTGATCAAGGGGTTAACTTTGTTCCCCAATGTGTTCTAACTGTGGGCGGGTGGGACTTACTATAGGAGATGACAGATCGTGGTTCCCAGCTTGTAGGAACTCACGATCTGCATCTCATCTCCCCTCAGAACATCCCTGTTCTGCCTCTCGTGCCTACGATTGCTCGTGGCCAGTGGTCATCGCGACCGCTGGTCACAAGCATTGACACCCGCACGCGCTGTCGTTTAAAGGGACCGACGTACATCTATGACGGTCCGCGGGAAACGAGCCGACCTGCAGCAGTATAATGATGGCAGCTGGTAGGCAATCAGTTAACGTAGTTGTAAACGCAGAGAGGAAAAAAATGCTCCTACATAGGCTGTAGTTGTGTATCTGCTGTTTTTGTGTAAACACAAAGAGTTTCTTAGCTCTAGCAGCAGGTTTCATCGGAAGTATTCACAGGAGTATCAGAAGGGGAACCAGACAGCAGAGAGAAACTAGAATCAAAGTTGTGGAAATACACAGACACAGTACAGAACAAGGGTTTTTTTTTTTTTTTTTTCATATTTTATATCTGAGGTTTACAACAACTTTAAGGCTTCATTTCCATGGATGTTTTTACAGCCACTTTTCTGAGCGTTTTTTGCAGCTTAAAAACGGCTCTCCATGTTAGTCTATGGCCTCATGCCCACCATGACGTTTTTGACACTTATAAATTGTGAGCTTTTCATTTTTCTAAACACATGAAAATTACAATGCAAAATGTGAAGGTCCACTAAAGAACATTTTAAATATCAAGACTTGACAACCCTATACAAAACATGTGCCATTATCGAGTACCCCTAAAACTGACAATAGTAGTTCTTATCACCAACTAATCTGGGCAAAAAGCTCAGAAAACACTCTTGGACACCTGATTTGTTGCTCTTAATAGACTGTTCAACATGTGGATTCCCAACTCTGGGTAAACCCATTAAATTAGTCTATATGCCAAAATCTTGTACCCTGCACCTCATTTTCACCTTTCCTTAACAGCATAGACTGACAGCTGAGTGCAGCCAAATGGGAAATGTAGATTACCTGCTCTTGGCACACCAAGGTACCTTGCTATTAAAATGTAGTATCTGCCCCACACTATTCAAAGTTGCAAACAATACAAACTAACATAAAGCGCAAGTGCCCAAAAATTTCCCCACACATACATTACCCAAGGCCAGTCAAAAGAAAGGCATTACACGCTTATGAAATGCTACTTGCTTGGATGAGCAGACTTCATGGCAAGTTAGCACTGTACCTGAGTGGTCTGAACTGAAACATCAGACCACTGAAGCAGGAGGAAAGTAATTCCTGCAGTGTGGTTCAACTTCAATTAGCAAGCTGTAAAATTTTGGGCCCTGCCGAGACACCTCAGAATAAATTATACTGTCCAGCAGAGGTGTCTGAGTAAACACTGCCTATAGAGAATTCTTGGTATGCAAAATAGTGCCTGAATCAATTTGACAGTATTATAATAATTAGCATGCAGTTGAGTTTTTATTTCTCATGACAGTTGTGTTTTCTCCCATACATCTTGTAGCAATACAAAAAACCTCACGAATGCCATTTTAGGGCAACATTTCATTTTGGAGGTGCTGCGACTGCAGAAATGGTCTATATGTAAAAAAAAAAAAAAAAAAATCCTAAAGTAACCATGACATTTTTGAGCTATAGATGGCTGAGCCGTTTTTAAGCTGCAAAAAAAACCTAGGACCAGAGCGTTCTGAAGCTCCAGCATTAGAGCTGTAAAAACGCCAGACATTAAAAAAAAACGCTTAAAAACGCTACTGCCTGGTTTTTGAGCTCCAGCTCAAAAAAAAAACACAACATGGACAGGCATTTTTAAGCTGTAAAAAAGGCTAAAAAAAAGTGGCTGTAGAAACGCCCATGGAAATGAAGCTTAAGGCTGACACATTTATAGACTTAAGAGCAGTAATGGTAGAATATGTAGAATAAAAAATAAATAAATAAGTAAATAAACTGCAAAAAGCGTATATTGATTGGTTTGTGCAAAACTTATAGGGGCAGATTCACAGAGAATTAGATTCTCGTAGAGTATCAGAAATACACTACGCTGCCGTTTTTTACCTGGCTCTACGTGGAATTCAGGTAGATTTTGTCCAGTAAACGACGGCCGCGTAGTGTATTTCTCCCGTCGCAATCCATCTGCGCGAGTAGGGGGCGTGAAGCATTTAAAATAGGCGCGTTCCCGCGGCGATCGAACTGCGCATGCTCCGTTCCCAAATTTCCCGCCGTGCATTGCGCGTAAACACGTCGTCACGTCGTAGTAGCGTCGTTTACGTACATTCCTATTCCCGAACGAGTTACGTTAAAAAAAAAAAAATATTTTAAAATCAACGCGGGAACGACGGCCATACTTTACATGGGTTACGCACTGTTAGACCAGCAAAAAGCTCCTCTAACATTACGTAGCCAAAAAATGACGTAGGCGATTGCGAGGGACACTCGTACCTTCGTGGATCGCCGTAAAAAGTCATTTGCATATCCCGATGCATGAAAACGACGTGAACTCCTCCCAGCGGCCGCAAATATATCGCAGCGTAGATCCGAAGGCTTACGAGGACGTAAGCCTCTCGGATCGAAGCCCGAAGCCGCCGTATCATGGTTTGAGGATTCAAACTAGTGATACGGCGCGCGAAATTTGAAATTACTCCTGTCTAACACCAGTTAGACAGGCGTAATTGCTCTGTGAATCTGGGCCATAGTGTCTACACAATAGTGGATAGATCTATCTATTTTACTAGTAATGGCGGTGATTTGCATTTTTTATCGGGACTGCGACATTATGGCAGACATATCGGACACTTGACACATTTAAAAAAGGCTAAAAAAAAAGTGGCTGTAGAAACGCCCATGGAAATGAAGCCTAAGACTTAAAGCGGAACTCCACCCTGATTTTTTTTTTTTTTTTTTTTCAAAAATCTAAAAAAAAATAAAAAAAAATTAAATGGAAAAAATAAATAAAAAAATACTCACCCTAAATAGGCTGTTGCTATGCGGAAGTCCCGAATCTGCCCTCATCTTCCGCGGTGTGGTTTTCTTCCTCCTCCTCTTCTCGGTGTAGTCTTGTGAATGGGCCGCGCTGCATTCTGGGAACTGTGTGTATCCCAAAAAGCAGCTGGACCATTCACAAAGCGCCACGCTGCTCGCACATGCACAGTAGGAAACGGGCAGTGAAGCCGCACGGCTTCACTGCCTGTTTCCCTGACTGTGGATGGCGGTGCCGGGATCGAGGATCGGCATCGGCGGGGGCCGTCAGCGCGGGCGCCTAGGACAGGTAAGTGTCCTTATTCAAAGTCAGCAGCTACACTGTTAGTAGCTGCCGACTTTGAAAAAAAAAAAAATGCGGGTGGAGCTCCGCTTTAAGAGCAGTGATTGTCACATGACCTCCCATCCAAAATAAAAGTATTTATTTTTTAACCTTCTTTAAGAAATTGTAAAGTCTATACTATCTACCCAGAAGTGTCTCAATTACCGTATTTATTGGCGTATAACGCGCACTTTTTTTTCTCTGAAAACAGAGGGTAAACAGTGCCTGCGCGTTATACACCAATATCAGTTTTTACCAGCAGGGGGCGGGGGATCGGGGACCTGGCCCTGGAACAGCGCTCTCTGCATAGTCTGAAGTTGAAAAAAAAAAGTCACTTGCCAGCCCCTTGTAGACCGCTCTTCCTCTGTCAGTGTCAAAACAAAGCTTGTAAATGTTTCTATAACTCCGTTTTTTTCAGGCTGCTCTCCTCCTCCGAGTGTAGCTTTGATTGGAGGAGAAGAGCAGTCACGTGCCCATCAGAGGAGAGCAGTCATGTGACCAGGTCAGTGAAAAAGAAAAACAGAGCTATTGAGGTAAATGGAAGCTTCGTTTTGCAATAGGAGACACAGAAGCAGCAGTGTGAAAGGGGCTGACAGTGATTTTTTTTTTTTACTTAACTGTAAAGAATGCTGGCAGCACTGTCCCAGGAGACTGGGGGTCTCCTCAGAGTGCAGGGGGGCTGCGTACTGGATGGGGGATGTATAATGGATGGGGGCTGTATAGTGTATGGGGGGGCTGTGTACTGGACGGGGGATGTATAATGGAGGGGGGCTGTATACTGGATGGGGGGGATGTATAATGTATTGGGGGATGTATAATGGATGGGGGGATGTATAATGGATGGGGGGATGTATAATGGATGGGGGGATGTATAATGGATGGGGGAGGCCGTGTACTGTAAAGGGTGCTGAGAAAACATTTTTTTCCTTAAACTCCCCTCCTAAAATTGGGGTGCGTGTTATACGCCGATAAATACGGTAGTAACGGTATGTTTCCAAAGTTGCTCAGATACTAGGACTATTCACATATAGCTTGGCGTTGTAAGGTGCTTTGTCCTTTTTTGGAAGAAAGTAGCAACTAAAACTACCCAAATAATTATTTGCCCCAATTCCAGATGTGTGCCCCCCATGCAAAACGCTTCTGCATGCAACATTCAATGATGCCCAGTGGGTAATTTCATCAAATTAGCATTTGCAGGTGGCTTACTGGTCACAAGTAGCATCCAGAAGGAAATTGACCAAACTTATGCAGAGAATATACCACACTATTCATGACTATGCCAGCTTTTCATAAAAAAATGGGATTAAATTAATACATTTTATACCAAAATTCATATGCAATTTTTATTATTGGAAACAACAGGGGGCGCTAAATACTACTTTGAATCACAATAGTGAAATATGTGCATCTACATCAAAGGAGATGACTAGCAGAAAAAAGTGCAAATCAGTGCAATAATTACAATTGATACATAGATTGCAATAATTAAATAAACATACAATTATATATAAATGTCCAAAGAATTTGTGCAGAAACCAAAAAAATGTCCATAAATTGTGCAAAAGAAATAATGAATCTCTAAAAATCCTTGTGAATTTCACTCTGATCAATAGTTTGTGGTAAGGAGCCATCCTTTTTCACACTGTCGGTGTTCTAGTTGGTGAAGGTGGAAAGTCCTCATTCTGATCACCCACATTCACTTATTCATCAGAGTGAAATTCACAAGGATTTTTAGAGATTCATTATTTCTTTTGCACAATTTATGGACATTTTTTTGGTTTCTGCACAAATTCTTTGGACATTTATATATAATTTTATGTTTATTTAATTATTGCAATCTATGTATCAATTGTAATTATTGCACTGATTTGCACTTTTTTCTGCTAGTCATCTCCTTTGATGTAGATGCACATATTTCACTATTGTGATTCAAAGTAGTATTTAGCGCCCCCTGTTGTTTCCATTATCCATTCTATTTGAATTTTTGGGGTGCAGCTCACTTAGTTGATATTTATATCACTTTATTTATACTTTATTTAATTTGGCGCGAGATCCTTACACTACCAATTTTTATTATTGCTCATTCCTTATAATTTTATGCAGTCCCTTGACTTGGAAATACTCAAACTCCTTATATGCTTGCATGCCATGAATTACATCCAGTATTCCTTATGTTTTGCTTAGTTTCTGTTAAAAAGGCCAGGTTCGCAAATATGCAAATTGCATGTGGGTTTCCCTGCATCGAATTCGCATGACAAGCAAGTGTGAGCGGCTCTCAATGGAACTGGTTGACACAGGTCTGTGGTGGCCACGGTCCGGCTTGCAGAAGGGTCCTGTGTGTCTTTGGGTCTGGTTCAGGTGCGAATTCAGGCAAAAATTCAGACCTGAATTACACCTGAACCGGTGTACAGAAATGCATTGGACCCCATTCTGGGAACTGCGGCCGGACATATGTGAACACGGCCTAAAAGTTTGCAAAATAAATGTGCAATTTGAATTTATGATTTCTTGGACATTTTTCAGAGAATATGAATGATAACACAAAAACATTTCTTTCACTCGCTGTATTGCACACCAAAGCGGTGTGCAATACAGCGTTTGGCCTAAGGTTGGGGGGGGCGCCGGCCTGCAGCAGTATAATGTCGGCAGCTGTTTGGAAAATTTTCTGAAAATCTCAGAAATACTCTGTTCCCGAGCCTTTCCGAGTTCAGCCGAGGTGTCCTCGGCCCTTTCCAAGTGTTTACAAGGCTCTCTGGCCATACGTGGTATTGCATGCCATTGAAGTCAATGTGGAACTAATTATTTACGTTTCCATTGACATCAATAGGGAAACTCACATTGATATGCGAGTACTTTGGATTACTGGCATTCTCCTGTAACGGATTATGCTCATAATCCAAGGTTTCACTGGATTAACAAATCAACTGTGCTTACTCTTCAAATCATAAAGACAACAGAAACTACCCAAATGACCCTGATCAAAAGTTTACATACCCTGGTGATTTTGGCCCAATAACATGCACACAAGTTGACACAAAGGGGTTTGAATGGCTATTAAAAGGTAACCATCCTCACTTGTGATCTGTTTGCTTGTAATTAGTATGTGTATAAAAGGTCAATGAGTTTATGGACTCCTGACAGACCCTTACATCTTCCATCCAGTGCTGCACTGATGTTTCTGAATTCTTAGTCAAAGGATCTGCGGGAAAAGGTAGTTGAACTGTATAAAACAGGAAAGGGATATAAAAAAGATATCCAAGGAATTGAGAATGCCAATTACCAGTGTTCAAACTCTAATCAAGAAGTGGAAATGAGGGGGTTCTGTTAAAACCAAACCACAGTCACATAGACCAACTAAAATTTCAGCCACAACTGCCAGGAAAATTGCTTGGGATGCAAAGAAAAACCCACAAGTAACTTCAGGTAAAAATACAGGACTCTCTGAAAACATGTGGTGTGGCTGTTTCAAGATGCACAATAAGGAAGCACTTGAAGAAAGATGGGCTGCATGGTCGAGTTGCCAGAAGAAAGTCATTACTATGCAAATACCACAAAGTATCCCGCTTACAATAAGCTAGAGACAAGCCTCAAACCCTCTGGAACAAAGTCATTTGGAGTAATGAGACCAAAATGTAGCTTTTTGGCCACAACCATAAACGCTACATTTGGACATTAATCACAAGGCCTGCGATTAAAGATACGCCATTCCTACTGTGAAACACGGGAGGTGGATCACTGATGTTTTGGGGATGTGTGAGCTACAAAGGCACAGGAAATTTGGTCAAAATTTATGGCAAAATGAATACAGTATGTTATCAAAAAATACCGGAGGAACATTTTCACTCCTTAGCCAGGAAGCTGCACATGGGATGTACTTGGAAATTCCAACATGACAATGATCCAAAACACAAGGCCAAGTCATCCTGTCATTGGATACAGCAGAATAAAGTGAAGGTTCTGGAGTGGCCATCTCAGACTCCTGACCACATTTATCATTATAATTGAGCCAATTGCACGTCCATGCAAGACAGGCCAAGAATATAAAATTATGAGCACAACTGTATATATGCACACATACATACACACACCCTAGTTTGCACATGTTATATATATATATATATATAAAATCAGGGTTTGACAAATTTGCTTGGAATCTAGGAGCCAGCTAAAAAAAAGTTAGGAGCCAGAAAACGCGCCCTGTCCCGACGAGCTCACATGCAGAAGCGAACACATACGTGAGAAGTGCCCGCATATGTAAATGGTATTCAGACCACACGTGAGGTATCGCCGCGATCGTTAGAGCGAGAGCAATAATTCTAGCTCTAGACCTCCCCCGTAACTCAAAACATGCAACCTGTAGATTTTTTTTAAACATCGCCTATGGAGATTTTAAAGGGTAGAAGTTTGTCGGCATTCCACGAGCGTTCGCAATTTTTAAGCGTGACATGTTGGGTATCAATTTACCCGAAATAACATTATCTTTCACAATATAAAAAAAAAAAAAATTGGGATAACTTTACTGTTGTCTTATTTTTTAACCACTTAAGCCCCGGACCAATATGCTGCTAAATGCCCAGAGGCGTTTTTACAATTCGGCACTGCGTCTCTTTAACAGACAATTGCGCGGTCGTGCTATGTGGCTCTCAAACAAAATTTGCGTTCTTTTCTTCCCCCCACAAACAGAGCTTTCTTTTGGTGGTATTTGATTGCCTCTGCGATTTTTATTTTTTGCGTTATAAACAAAAATAGAGCGACATTTTTGAAAAAAAAAAAACAATGGGCCAGATTCAGAGAGCCGTAACTCCTGTCTAACTAGTGTTAGACTGGAGTAATTTCAAATTACGCGCGTTTTTTAGCTAGTCGGAAACCTCAAACCTCAATAGACGGCTGCGGGCTTCAATTCGACTGGATTACGTGTTCGTACGCCTTCGGATCTACGCTGCAATAAAATTGCGGCCACTGGGTGGACTTCCCGTCGTTTTCCGCGTCGGGGTATGCAAATGAGCTTTTGCCGGCGATCCTCGAAATTACGATCTTTAGTCATCTTTTTTTTGCGTTTCACTATACCAGCTTTTTGCTGGTCTAATATTAGACAGCCCATGTTAAGTATGGCCGTCGTTCCCGTGTCGAATTTCTACGTTTTCCGACGTCTTTTATTATTTTTAACGTAAGTCGTCCGGGAATAGGAATGTTCGTAAACGACGCTACTCAAACAACGAATGACGTAACGACGTGATTTCGCGCAATGCACGGCGGGAACTTTCTGAACGGAGCATGCGCAGTTCGATCGCCGCGGGGACGCGCCTAATTTAAATGCTTCACGCCCCCTAATCTCGTATTTCGATTACGCGGCGAGAAATAGACTACGCCGCCGTAGCGTACGGGCAAAAATCTACCAGAATTCGATGTAGAGCCTGGTAAAATACGGCAGCGCAGGGTATTTCGATTACGCAGCGCAAAATTAAGTGTATCTGAATCTGGCCCAATATTTTTTACTTTTTGTTATAAGAAAAATTTTAGTCAAACATTTAGGCCAAAATTTATTCAGCCACATGTCTTTAGTAAAAAAAAAAAACAACAAAAAAAAAAATTCGCAATAATTTTTTTTTAGCTACCTAGCGGCAAGAGTGACACTAATACAGCGATCAGAAAAATGATCGCTTAGTGACGCTGGTAATAGGGGGTGAAAGGGTTAACTAGGGCAGTGATCAAGGGGTTAAAACTTTATTAGGGCGGGGTACGGGGCTACCCTGGACCTAACACTAACTGCCTGTCACACTGACACTAAATGCAGTGATCAGTATATATATGATCACTGCATTCAGTGACAGTGTGACAGGGGGGTGGGGTAATCGCAAGGGGTTAAATGTGCCTATGTGTACTGGTGTCAGTGTAGTGTTGGTGCAAACTTACTGTGACTCTTTTCTCATCTCGGCGGTTTGAAAATACCGCCGAGATGAGAGCTGCATCACTTCCTCTGCCTATGTTTACATTTTACAGGCAGAGGAAGTGACACGGCGGCGGCGCACGGGATTGGCTGGGAGCGATCACGAGGGGGCGGACAGAAACGAACAGCCGCCCCCTCAAGTCGGATCGCTTCCCAAGGTAAGCCGCCCACCGCACGCAGTGGAGGGGTCCCGATCGGACCCCCGACCCGCTAAAAGGCAGGGACGTACATGTACGCCCATCTGCCTGTACGTGCCATTCTGTGGACGTACATAGTCGTGCAGCGGGCGTTAAGGGGTTAATTTAAAAAAGTGTATTTTTTTTCCTAAAAAAGTGTGCTTGTAAGGCCGCTGCGCAAATACGGCGTGACAGAAAGTATTGCAACAATCGCCATTTTATTTTCTAGGGTGTTAGAATCAAAAATATATATATATATAATGTTTGGGGGTTCTAATGTGAGGGAAAGAGATGGCAGTGAAAATAGTGAAAAATGACACAGAATTGCTGTTTAACGTGTAATGCCAACAGCCACCACCAGATGGCGCCAGCTCACAGAAGCGAGAGCTTGGGACTTCACAAGGCTGTGGCCTCAATTACCAGCCGTCGCAGGCCTGCCGTGCAAGGTGAGGGCGCACGGAGATACAGGATCCTGTGCGGGCCCACGGCGGCCGGTAATTGATGCTGCGGCTTTGTAGGCCGCAAAGCCGTGGCCTCAATTACCGGCGTTCGCGGGCGCCAGGTCACAATTTGTCGCAATTGTGACCTGGCGCCCGGATATTGTCGACCCCTGTATAAAATGTATCACACACACTGATCAATCCTGATGTACTGATTTCTTGAGGTCCTAAAATGTCAGGACAGTACAAATACCCCCAAATGACACATTTTTAGAAAGTGTACATGTAGTCCAAGGTATTTAGTAAGAGGCATGGTAGGTTTTTGTAAAATCATAATTTTTTGCCAAAATTTTTTGGGAAATTAATACATTCTAGAGAAAAATGTAAAAAAAAATGTATTTTTTTTTTTACATACTGTCAGCAGTGCAGTACAGTGTCATCATATGACTGGTGTGGCGGCAATACTGACTGGTGACAGTATATATTCTTTTTACATGCTGTCATCAGAGTTGTTCAGTGTCAACATAGTGATACTATACTTCTCTGTGGGGGTAGGGGCTGTGTGATCAGAATTTTTTTTTGTACACTGCATTCAGGACTCATTCTTTATTACTGTGATACAGCAATTGCAGATCACACACAGTAGTAAACACTGCTTACTACGTGACACGTGATTGCACAGCGATCACTTGGTATATGGTTTGCTTACAGTAGCCCGATCGCAAGCAACGCAATCTGCTGTATCTGTTAGACACAGCAGTTTCAGAGTGAGGCGCACAGTGCACGTGAGCACCGCAATGTAGTGTAAATGTCTGCCTGTCAGGTGGAAGAATTCAGGCGGCTGCACTGCTGCCCGATTGCTTCCTCACAGCCCTGATACTGGAACTGTAAATGCCGGCAGATGGAAGGGAGGGAGAAAGGACGCACGTGACTGAAAAGTGACATGTATGACATCACTTCCGAGTCACCTTTCACTTTCCCTGGGCTGCATAGCCAGGAAGAAATAGGATGGCAATGCAATGTGAGTTGCAATACATTCAGTGAAGCATGTCACCTAAAAATCATTACATAGGGGGACTTTGTCCCCATGTGATAAATAGAAGAAAAAAAAAAAAGAAGTTACATCACTAACACACAGCTCCTTTCTCTAGCTGCAATGTAGAGAGCGTCCTGACTCTCCTGTAGTACAAAGGAGGGGGCGAGCACGACACTCCACACCAGGGAGAAAGCCTTGCATTACTGTGTGTAGGTACAGACAGAACAGGAAGTGAGCATTTCTCAGAAGAAATAAGAACATTTAAAAGCAAAACGAAGGATGAGGTAAGTGAAGGAGGATTGCATTAAGGTAAAGGAAGCTATTTAGGGAAAACACATTTTACCGTTAAAACCCCTTTAATTTTGACAATAAAGTGTGTTTATATAAACATGTGTTATTTTATTAGCTGCAACATATACATTTTTGTTTTTCGGTTTAGATAAGTTTTAAGAACTGCCCACTGTTGGAGAAAGATACTGTCAGGAAGCCCAATATAGCCCAACTTGGTGGGCAAGAGCAGGTCCACAATAAATAAAAAAAGAAAGAAATAACATAACTGGGAACCACCTCCAGCTCAAAGAGCTACCTGATGGATTCTACACCCGAGACCTGATTAGGGTTGCACCGATACCACTTTCTTAAAGCGGAATTTCACCCTAAATATAAGATCTCCCATGTGATTCAGCATACTGGCGTCAGCGCCAGTATGCTGGTTTTTTTTTTTTTTATCCCACACTTACTGTATTATCCAGTAATTTCATTTTTTTCCCCCGCGGTGGACGGCGCCAGTACAGCGCGTCACATCTTCCGAAAATACCCAATATGGACTCGGGTAATCTCGGAGAAAATGCGGCGCCTGCGCACAGACCTAGGAGCTGACTGCGCAGGCGCCGTATTTCTCCGAGTCCTATTTCGGAGGGCGTGACGCGCCATAGCCGTAGGACTCGGAGAAATACGGCGCCTGCGCAGTCAGCTCCTAGGTCTGTGCGCAGGCGCCGCATTTTCGCCGAGATTACCCGAGTCCATATTGGGTATTTTCGGAAGATGTGACGCGCTGTACTGGCGCCGTCCACCGCGGGGGAAAAAAATGAAATTACTGGATAATACAGTAAGTGTGGGATAATAAAAAAAAAAAAACCAGCATACTGGCGCTGACGCCAGTATGCTGAATCACATGGGAGATCTTATATTTAGGGTGAAATTCCGCTTTAAGACCGAGTACAAGTACCGATACTTTTTTTCCCAAGTACTCGCTGATACCGATTCTTTTTTTTTTTTTTTTTAATGTCATGCGACAGTGGCACTAATATGCAGCACTGATGATCTGTCAGTAGTTTTTTCCTTTTTTTTTTTATTCTTTTTACAATTTTTTTTATTTTTTTATCAACCCTGTTGGGGGGGGGGTGCTTTGGTGAGATATCAGGGGTCTAAACAGATCCCCCAACATCTCCCTTTTGAGACACAGAAAGGGACTACAAGTGGATGTAAACCCACTTTTTTTTTTTTTTTTGATGTCACAATGTAGAGCAGGGATCCTCAAACTACGGCCCTCCAGCTGCTGCGGAACTACAAGTCCCATGAGGCATTGTAAAACTCTGACATTCACAGACATGACTAGGGCTTGATGGGAATTGTAGTTCCTGAACAGCTGGAGGGCCGTAGTTTGAGGACCCATGATGTAGAGTATACGATTTCCTATCACCTGTGCCCAGTCTTGCCACACAGAGTTAATCCAGCTCTGAGCAATCCTCTTTTATTGTTCAGTGAACATTAACAGCCTTCCAGATAAAAACCTGTCTAATTAAAAAGTCAGTTTCTCTCTTCTTGCTTTAAATGACAGGTTATTTACATATCTAGCTTGGACACATACACACATTACACATCCTGGTATGATACAATGAACTTTGAATTTACATCCACTTGAAGACACACAGATTCCCCAGTCCCTTTCTCAGCATCCTCATCTGCACTGGAGATAAATGGACAGGAGACAGAGGTTCCTCTCCATTCATAAATTGAGCCAGCATTAACACAGGTTACCATGCTCAGTTATGAATGTACAGTCAGTGCTCGCTGACTCTGTCCATTTAGAAAAGGAAGGAGCCGGTAAATGAGATGTTATGGGGCCCGGAGGACACCAAGGGGGACTGGAGGACTGGCGCACCACAGGGGAGTACACATAGGGGGACCAGAGGAAGAGCACAGAGGACACAGAGGGGGACAACGGAGAAAGAGCACAGCGGGGGACGGGAAGAGCACAGCGGGGGACGGGAAGAGCACAGCGGCAAGAGCACAGCACAGAGGGAAGAGCACAGCACAGAGGGAAGAGCACAGAGGGAAGAGCACAGAGGGAAGAGCACAGAGGGAAGAGCACAGAGGGAAGAGCACAGAGGGAAGAGCACAGAGGACAGTCGGGGATGATCAGTGGGGCGGTGGGGGAGTAATGAGCACTGATCTCCCTGTATAGATTTTAATAAAGCAGCTAACAGCCATGCAATAGCTCGATATCGGTACTGATACAGATACTAGTGCAACCACAGTCTTGTTGAACCAGAAGACCAGGTCACAGCCTTGAAACTCTGGGAAACAGTAGTCTAATGAATAAAAGCCCACAAAGAACTCACATATATAGTACAGTGTGCCTTAAGAGGAAAGGGTGGAATCCAATCCTTAGAAACCATAAGCTGGAATGGTGATTGGGCTACTAAGAAATGGTGGGACGAGAATCAGGTTCCCCTTTAGTCTGCTTTGACACTGAAAAGCTTTGCAGGCGTTATAGCTCTAAAAAATATTGCCTGCAAAGCACCCTGAAAGAGCCTCTCCTTTCACCCTAATGTGAAAGACCGAGGGCTTTCACACTAGAGCAGTGTGCTTGCAAGATGGTAAAAAGTCCTGCTAGCCACATCTTTGTAGTGCTGGAGGGGTGTACACACCTCTCCTAAAGTGCCCCTGCCCATTGAAATATCTGGTGTTCTCTTATATGGCAGCCTTGCCCTGCGTCTCTGAAAGTGGGTAAAGTTGTTGTTTGAAGACAAAGTATTTAACATAGCCTGTGCGAAGGGAGTATGGGGGGGCTACCTAGTTAAGAAATTGTGTTCCAAAGCCCCATTATGTGTCAAATAAGATGACATGAGCCAACACTTCATACAGGAATCCATCGTGCTCTGAGAATATTATGGCCTGGTTACTACATGAATAGATTAAAAGGGTGGGGTTGGGACTTTGAATGAGGCATGTGATACAAACTACCACAGGCCTCCATCCCTGTAAATGTCTAAAAATGTAAGATTGGGACTTTGAATGAGATGCGCTTTATCGCAATATGCGATTAAATATATAAATATGGAATATGAAAAAAGAAAGATTCCATAGTGGCCAGGCTCGAGGTTGCTAAACAAAAAAGCACTAAACCAAATTGATCTGTCTAACTATATGCAATTAAAAACAGAGGTTTAGTTACATGCATTTGCAAATACCTGTTTAAGCTGCAATGCCATCGTCAAGGCACTCCGTGTATTGCAGTCCTAGCTGTGATTTTAAAGCCTCCTAGTAAGGAGCACAGGTGTGCTAATCAATAGGCAGGGGGCAGGTGTTTGCAAATGCATGTAACTAAACCTCTGTTTTTAATTGCATATAGTTAGACAGATCAATTTGGTTTAGTGCTTTTTTGTTTAGCAACCTCGAGCCTGGCCACTATGGAATCTTTCTTTTTTCATATTCCATATTTATATATTTAATCGCATATTGCGATAAAGCGCATCTCATTCAAAGTCCCAATCTTACATTTTTACTACATGAATAGATATCTGATGAGATTGGAAGCTATTGCAATCTGTTGAAAAGTCATTGGATAAACTTGGATTGACCAGAAGTTACTTACCCGAAGCCCTGGTTCACACTGGGCTGAGGGAGTGAAGCCGTGCGAGTTCAGCTGAACTCGCATGACTTCACTCCCGCTGGCAGTCCCGATTTCGGCCGCTATTTAACCACTTGCTTACTGGGCACATAACCCCCCTTCGTGCCCAGGCGAAATTTCAGCTTGCGGCACTGCGTCGCTTTAACTGACAATTGCGCGGTCGTGCGACATGGCACCCAAACAAAATTGGCGTCCTTTTTTTCCCCACAAATAGAGCTTTCTTTCGGTGGTATTTGATCGCCCGTGCGGTTTTTATTTTTTGCGTTATAAACAAAAAAAGAGCGACAATTTAAAAATATATATATATTTTTACTTGTTGCTATAATAAATATCCCAATTTTTTTTTTTTTTTTTAATATTTTTTTTTCTCAGTTAAGGCCGATACGTATTCTTCTACGTATTTTTGTAAAAAAAAATCACAATAAGTGACTGCTTTGCGTAAAAGTTATAGCACCTACAAAATAGGGGACAGAATTATGATTTTTTTGTAATATTTTTTTTTTACTAGTAATTTTTATTTTGACTGCGATATTGAGGCGGACACATCGGACAATTTTGACACATTTTCGGCGCCATTCACATTTATACAGCGACCAGTGCTATAAATATGCACTAATTACTGTATAAATGTGACTGGCATTGGAGGGGTTAACACTAGGGGGTGAGGAAGGGGTTAAATGTATTGCCTGGGTGTGTTCTAACTGTGTGGGGGGAGGGGGGTGACTGGGGGAGGTGATCGATGCTGTGTCCCTATGTACAAGAGAAACAGCATCTGTCACCTTTCCCTGACAGGACGTGGAGCTCTGTGTTTACACACAGAGCTCCACGTCCCTGCTCTGTCACCGACGATCACGTGTACCTGACGGACATCGCGGCCGCCGGGTACACGCATCGAATCCTCGGTGATGCGTCGGGACTGTTTTTCCCCGCCGCGCGCCACAGAGCTGGGAATTACAAGTAAATCACGTCCAAAGACGCGACCCCGGCGCCTCAGGTCCGCGCTGTTGACGTATTCTGTCAATAGCGCGGACCCGAAGTGGTTAAGAAACATCTGTGCAGGTTTCTGCACAGATGTCAATGTAAATCGCGGGCTGAAATCGCAAAAAGAAGTACAGAGACTACTTTTGAAATCGGTGCAATGCCGCAGATGCAGCGTCGCACCGATTAGGACAGTGCCATTGCCAGCAATTTGCGGTAAAATCCGCCGTTTTGACATGCGATTTGACATGCCAAATCTCATGTCAAAACGCACCAGTGTGAACCAGGGCACAAGCTGAAGAAACGTGACCGTTACACCGTTGGTCAACATAAATAGAAACATTATTGTGCAGTGTTGTAGCTGGCATGGTATTTGACACAAGATGAACATTTCTGGTAAGTGTTGGACAACATAAGAGAATTTTTGTACTCACTTTGAAATCTTTTTCTTGGAATGCATTGGGGGACACAGGATTCAGAGACATTTGGGTTATTCTGCTGTTCTCTGGAGGATCTGGACACTGACAAACAAAAAAACAGTGACCAGCTTGGTATAATGCCCCACCACTAACAGCATGCCCCAGATTTGTAACAATGGGTGAGGGTAATACCATAAACACAAAATAGTGGGACCCTGTCCTCAATGAGTTTCAAGAAAAGAGTTTACCGGTGAAAACAAAAATCTCTCTTAATTGAGGGACACAATTCATCTGGGACATTTAGTCCCCATTCACACTGGTGCGACTTGTCATGTGATCTCACAGTTCCAAAGTTGCACCCTATTGCTGGCAATGGAACCGTTCATATTGCTGCAACTCATGTCGCAAGCAATTACAAAAAAGGTTCTCAAACTACTTTACCGATTTCATTGTGACTTGCATAGACTTCTGTTAATTTAAGTCAAAAGCCACAATGAAATCAGTGTCACCTCATTGGTGTCTATCAGTGCCCACCAGTGCCACCTCATCAGTGCCCACCAGTGCAGCCCATCAGTGCCACCTCATCAATGCCCACCAATGCACCAGTGCATCCCATCATCGCCCAGTGCATCTCACCAGCGCATATCACCAGTGCATCACATTAGTGCCAACCAGTGCATCACCTTATCAGTGCCAACCAGTGCATCACCTCATTAGTGCCAACCAGTGCATCACCTCATCAGTGCCTTACATCAGTGCCCACCAGTACAGCCTAATGTCATTCACTGCCACCTCATCAATGCCCACCAGCGGAGCGCTCCGGGTTCCAGAGCTAGGCCCAAGCCGCGGCCTTTCCTGATGCTGTGACAGCCGCGGTCACAGCATTCAGGAAAGGCCGCAGTTTTGGCATAGCTCCGGATCCGTGGCAACGCTAGCGACCATGTTAAATATTGGCCTAATTTGGATAAAAATCGGCCGATGCCGATTTATCCAAAACGGCCAAATATCGGCCGATATATCGGCCTGCCGATATATCGATCAACCTCTAGTTGAGACCTAGGTTTCTTATTTTGGGGCAGATGGGTACTCCTGCCTCCAGTGATATCCTTAGGTCTTAAAGTGATGGAAACCCTCACATATACCCACTGAAGCAACTAGTCTTACATGATACACAGAGCCGAAACATATCCTCCTACATTAAAGTGTACCTGTTTCTATGAAGCCTTATCTCCACTACAACCTTCTAAAGCACACATTGTACACTTCAGCTTCAGGGAGGTGAGTGTAATCTGAGACTTGAGAGGAGGGAATAGACAAACAGAATAGCATGCACCACTCAGGCTGTCAATCACATGCTGTGAAGGCTGGGGCTATTTCCCACAATTGTCTGGGACTCATGCAGATAGCAGAGGAATGACAAAACAGACAGAAATCACGCCAAGTGCTTTGGATCAAGGCGTGTACACACTGTAGCAGGATATATTTTGTTAATTTTTCATTTCAGAGGTTTACAATCACTTCAAGGGTTCACACTGCCGTGATCTGAAAGTCGTGCGACTTTGAAGCAACTTCTGGGTAATCTTTCTGTAATGCCAGATCCAAATCACATCAATCAAGATGACAACCCAACTTCCAATAAAGTATATGGGCACAAGTTGGCAGTTTTGAAGAGATACTGAACCTCGAAGGGTATGCGCAGCCGGAACCTTTTGCATGCCCGTTCCACGGCACAACACTTTACCCAAAGATTCCTCTTCATGTTCACTGATGGAAGACTCATACAGTATCAGGTTACTAAAGGCGAACATGTCCTTTAAAGTGGCGGTATAACCTAATGCAATTGTATGCATCAAAAAAAATTCCTACTGTGTACAGCAGCCCCCTAATACTTACCCAAGGTCCCTCTAGATCCAGCAATGTTGCAGGAGTGTCTCAGACATCCAGGACTCCCCTCATTGACTGAGACAGCAGAACGGCGCCATTAATCAGCCAATAAGGAGAGAACCAGGGCGGGCCGTGGTTCTGTGTCTAAACAGACGCAGGGAGCTGTGGCTCAGGTGCCCCCATAGCAAGCTGCTTGCTTTGGGGGGCACTCAGCATGAGGCTGGGGCCAGGAACACCGGCCAGTGGCCAGAGAAAAAGGAGGATCTGGGCTTCCATGTGCAAAACCACTACAAACGTCTATAACTCAAAACATGCAACCAGCAAAAAAATTTTTTTTAAATAAAGCGTCTCATATGGGGATTTTTAAAGCGTAAGTAAACCCCCCTATCATTTTCAGCCAAGGAAGCTGCCATCTTTGCCCTGGTTTAATCTACAATTGCCATGATGTTGCATATGTGAACAGTTATGGCACCAGCCACTGGATGGTTTTACAATTTGGTCGAGAACACAACCAATGGAAGTGTTACTTTTCCTGTAAGTTCCAGAAAGGAAAACTTTTATAGATGGGTTTACTTCCACTTTAAGTACCGAAGTTTGGCGCCATTCCTCGAGTATGTGCAATTTTGAAGCTTGACATGTTAGGTATCTATTTACTCGTTGTACCATCATATTTCACATTATGCAAAAAAAAAAAAAATTGGGCTGACTTTACTGTTTTTGTAAAGCATGAAACAGACCCCCCCCCCCTCCCCCCCGCAAAAAAAAAGTTTGAAAAATTGCTGCGCAAATATCATGCAAGATAAAAAGTTGCAACAACTGACAATTTATTCTCTAGGGTCTCTGCTAAAAAAAAATACCGGTGTATATATAATGTTTGGCAGTGCTATTAAATATTCTAGCAAAAAAAATATGATTTTTACATGTAGGAGAGAATCGTCAGAATTGACCTGGTAGGCAAGTGGTAAAAAAATTTAAAACGCTCAATACATATCTGGCCAGATGCAAAATCGTCATAGGTGTCCCATTCCTGCTGATAATAGCAAATCACAACCGCAGGAGGTGCTCACAGGGCTGGTAGAGATGTAGAGGCAGTCTGCCCCCAAGCTGACATCCCTTCTGCCTTATACCCACAGGCTACCAGAACTTCTCCTTCAGCAGCCGTGATTTTCTATCATCGACGAGACCAGGACACCTATGAAGATATTGCATTTGGCCAGATATGTACTGCGAGTTCTAACATTTTTAATTAACTGCCCTCTAGTCTAGATGAAGCTTTTCCCTTTCTATACACATACACACAGGAGCAGCAGTGGAAATCGCATGCAATTTAGACAGGAATCGCACCGCATTCCTGAAGTATCAGTACTCTTCGAGTACTTGATAGAAAGTATCAGTACTCGTGGATTAAAAAAACAGTAACAGCGCCCTAGTACTGGAACATGAGGGGAAAAAGCAGCACGAGGAGCCAATCAGTTCATATGCAGAGAAGAATCATGCCGATAAGAGGAGAGACTAGAGTGAAACAGCTGAATTTATCACTGTGCTGCTTCTTCTTGTCCAATAAAAGGCTAAGCCAGGTTGGGGAAGCTCGGGCTCAGATGAAGTGGGTTCAAGGATGCTGGCCATCAGGCTGGGGACTTTTAGCTGGATAAAAAATAAAAAAATAAAAGTACCGCACAGGGAAATCTCTGGATTGAAAGTGAATATTGCAGTGAAAACTGGTATTGTAATCTTATCTTTTTATTGGCTTTTCATTCATATTTCACATGTTATTTATGGCTAGAGTTCTGCTTTAAAAAAAAAAAGTCCTGAGAACCAAAATAAGGGAACAATAGACTTTAAAGCCTGCCATATTTCACCCCAAATGTTGTAGACCCCTGAATGTGTCTGAGAGGCCCAAGACCACATCTATTGGATCACCATGAGATAAGTGTTTAGGTAAAAATGGTAATGCTCTTACTCTATTCTCAGTACATCATGTGTAATAATTCACTGGCATTACACCAGCCTAGAGGCATGGCTTAGTGTCTAGGGATTTGCATTACATCCTAGGGAACTGCTCTAATGTTAGCACTTAAACAAACCTTTATTAGGGCCACAAACTGTCATTATCTCAAATTCATAATTTAAGTTAGAGAATGATATGCCTTGAGGTTAAAAAAGCTGGCATGTCATCACAGCCCCCCCCCTGTGAATTTACCTAAAGATGATGGAAAACTAGGGAGACTAATGTTTAATAAGTACACTTAAATAACACTGCAAATATTTATTAAACATTTCCAACACAAAACTCTTCTAAATATATTCATAAAACAAAGCAAATCTATTTTAATTTATAATATGTAGATTTACCTGCACGGTCTATTTTAATTAAAGAGGTGGTTCACCCTAAATATAATCTCTCCCATGTGATCCAGCATAGTGGCGTCAGCGCCAGTATGCTGTTTTTTTTTTTTAAATCCCCCACTTACTGTATTATGTTTAATTTTAATTTCTTTCCCGGTATTTTTAAAAATGTCCAGCGGTCCTTTTTTGATAAAAGGGGTCTCCGCAGTGGATTGGCCATAAGATCACTTTTATGGGGAGCGGAAAAGGCTGCGCTCCGCTCCACTCGTCTCTGCCACTTACCGGAGCCGTCGGTAGCGGTGGAGACGGTCGCGTCTGCTCCCGCCACAGCCTGGATGCCGTGTAGAGGGAAAGATGTACTGGACCTGGAGGTAGATGGGTGTAAAGAGACACTTCTCTTCCACATACACATAAGAATCCATTGTTATAGCAGAGTCAAGGTATGAGCAGACAATTAGTAGACCGCGACTCTCATTAGCTTTTTACCTAAATGGTTAACCACTTCCCTAGCGCGCCATAGGGGATTGACGTCATTGTCAACCCCTCGCCGATGAGACTGGACATTGCACAACGTCCTTGCTTCACGGCATTCTAGGGCGCGCACACGCGGCACCACTCGCGATTGCCGCCGGCACCCGCTGATCACGGCAGGAGTGTGAATCTGTGTGTGTAAAACACACAGATCCACCTCCTGTCAGCGGTGAGGAGACTGATGTGTGTTCCCAGTACAGAGGAACACACATCGGTCTCCTCCCCTTGTGAGTCCCCTCCCCCCTACAGTTAGAACATACTTAAGGCAACATTTTAACCCCTTCCCTGCCAGTCACATTTACACAGTAATCAGTACAGTTTTATAGCACTAATCGCTGTGTAAATGTGAATGGTCCCAAAAACGTGTCAAAAGTGTCCGATATGTCCGCCGCAATGTCACGGTCACAAAAAAAAAAACGCAGATCGCCGCCATTACTACTAAAAAAAAAATAAATAAAAATGCCATAAATCTATCACCTATTTTGTAGACGCTATAACTTTTGTGCAAACCAATCAATATACGATTATTGCGTTTTTTTTACCAAAAATACGTAGAAGAATACGTATCGGTCTAAACTGAGGAAAAAAAAAAAGTTTAAAAAAAAACTGTGATATGTATTAAATAAAAGGGAAAAAATAAAAGGGAAAAAATATTGTGTTATTTTTTTTAAATTGTCGCTCTTCTTTTGTTTATAGCGCAAAAAATAAAAACCGCAGAGATGATCAAATACCACTAAAAGAAAGCTCTATTTGTGTGGGGAAAAAAACATAACGATTTAATTTGAGTACAGTGTTGCATGACCGCGCAATTGTCATTCAAAGTGCAACAGCGCTGAAAACTAAAAATTGGTCTGGGCAGGAAGGGGGTGAAAATGCCCTGTATGGAAGGGGTTAACTGAAAGATGTTTATACTTAATGCGTTTTTTCCGGCGTTAAAAGCACACCTGACTGAATCTGGTGTAAATTTAAACTGTATCTGAGCACCACGAACTGAAAAAGCTGTTTAACACATTTTTTATATTTAGAGCAAACTCCCATCCAGCCATGTCTCCGGGCCTCCCACCTAATTAACCCCTTCCATACAGGGCATTTTCACCCCCTTCCTGCCCAGACCAATTTTTAGTTTTCAGCGCTGTTGCACTTTGAATGACAATTGCGCGGCCATGCAATTTTTTTTTCTTAAACTTTTTTTTTCCCTCAGTTTAGACCGATATGTATTCTTCTACGTATTTTTGGTAAAAAAACGCAATAATCGTATATTAATTGGTTTGCGCAAAAGTTATAGCGTCTACAAAATAGGTGATAGATTTATGGCATTTTTATTTTTTTACTAGTAATGGCGGCGATCTGCGTTTTTTTTTTGTGACCGTGACATTGCGGCGGACATATCGGACACTTTTGACACGTTGTTTGGGACCATTCACATTTACACAGCGATTAGTGCTATAAAACTGCACTGATTACTGTGTAAATGTGACTGGCAAGGAAGGGGTTAACACTAGGGGGCGCTGAAGGGGTTAAAATGTTGCCTAAAGTATGTTCTAACTGTAGGGGGAGGGGGGACTCGCAAGGGGAGGAGACCGATGTGTGTTCCTCTGTACTGGGAACACACATCAGTCTCCTTAACGCTGACAGGAGGTGGATCTGTGTGTTTACACACACAGTTCCACACTCCTGCCGTGATCAGCGGGTGCCCGGCGGCAATCGCGGCCGTCGGGCGTGCGGGATCGCGAATGGTGCCGCAGGTGCGCGCACGCCCTAGAATGCCGTAAAGCAAGGACGTGCAATGTCCAGTCTCATCGGCGAGGGGTTGACAATGACGTCAATCCCCTATGGCGCGGTAGGGAAGTGGTTAAAGGCCAGTAGTAGGTAGTGGTAATAGCTTAGTACTGGTCTTAAAATAGGAGTTAGAGAAGATTTAATGTAGTTCCAAAGGCTGGGTGCTTTTCACCTTAATGCACACCCCACTAACTAGCCCCCCCCCCCCCCCTATACACTTAAATGAGCCTGTCAGGGAACCAGAGCTGTGCGCAGTTGCAGTATTCTCTCCTCTCTCCTTGGCGGCGTACACACGACCGGTTTCCTCGGCAGAATTCAGCAAGAAACGCGGTGGGAGACGTATTCTGCCGAGGAAACCGGTCGTGTATACACTTTTCGCCGAGAAAGCCATCGAGCATGTTCTCTATTTCCTCAATGGGCAGTGGGAAAATTTGGCTCGACAAGTTTTTTGACTGCTGAACAAGGATCTCGACGGGGGAAAACGATGTGTTTCGCCCGACGAGTTTCTCGGTCGTGTGTATGCCGCCTTCCTCTTTTTACAAGAACTGCTGTTAATAAAATTCTGTGAGCAGGGATTGGGGATAGGGCTGATCCACGCTGTGTGTACAGACACAGGCAGTATGACTTGGGAGTGAGCCCGCAGCTGTGTTCCCATAGTAAGCGGCTTACTATGGGGGCACCCAGAGAAAAGGAGGAGCCTGGAGCGCTGGTGGGGGACCCCAGGAGAGGAGGTTCGGTGCTGCTTTGTGCAGACCCATTGCACAGAGCAGGTAAGCATAACATATTTGTTATAAGTGGTTTTAAACCCAAAACCAAAAATGTATTATATCCCAGCTTATTAATCATTAGATGTGGTAGCTGCAGTCATTCTCTCACCCCCCATGTTTTCACCTAGTGATCTGGCCTGTAACACACCTCCGGTATTAGTGAGACAACTCTGGAGGAATGAGCACATCAGAGATTGGGTAGTGTTAAATGTATTAGCTGATTTAGAGCCACTAACAAACTGAATTCAAACTTTAGCTCACACTTTATAATCAGTTAAAGCAAACAATTTTACCCCTTTGGAATAAAAGGTTTTGTATGAATAAATAAAAGCAGACTATTTTATTCACCCCTGCCAGTGTTAAGTGGATTATCTCATCCATGTAAAGTAAACTGATACATTGCATGTAAATATGAGATCTATGGTCTTACTCTTTTTCACCCCAGATCTTGCAATAAAGAGTACCTGTCATGCTTATTTGTAATAAAAGGGATGTTTACATTCCTTGCAATTTTTAAAAGGACAGTGTAAAAAAAAAAAAATTGTAAGCACCCCTTTCCTGCTCAAGCGCAAAAGTATTTGATCCCCTGCTGATTTTGTTTCAATAAATTGTTATTAGTTTTAAGAAAGCATACAAATTACATAGACTGGAGTAGGACCATTTGTCTAGTGAAAGCCAACATGGCTAAAGAAAAGGGAGTAACCCGACAGGTAAAAATACAATATGATGCAATGAAGGATCATGCTGTGGCTGGAGCTCTAACCCCCCCCTATGTCAAGGCTCTGAGATGTAATCTGCTGTAAGGTAAACCAAGCAAAAAAAAAAAAAAAAAACCTTGAGGAATTACCAATAAATAAAACAACATATTGTGAAGTAACATTGTAATTATTGCTAGTTGACTCAATCTCAGGAATGGCTGGGTCAGTGAGGGTGTGGGCCTGAGACCACAACCCTCGGAGTGAGGAGATAGAAAGAAGGCGAAGAAAGGAGAGAGAGAAAAAAAGAAAAATATTGGAGGTGATAGAGGAAGAGCGGGAGAGAGAACGGACGGAGTGTACCAAGACATTAATGAAGGATGCCCAGGGCTCCCAAACCTGTACGAACTTCTCAGAGCGGTCCAGAAGTACACTTGCTAGATCCCCTGCTGATTTTGTACTCCCACAAAGAAATAATCAGTCTATAAATTTAATAGTAGGTTTATTTTAAACAGCAAGAGACAGAAAAACATAAAAAGTCCAGAAAAAACACATTTCAAAACAGTTATAAATTGATTTGCATTTTAACTACTTGGGACCTGAGCCATATGCCTCGTTTCCACTGCACGGATCGGGTCAGTCATTTTGGAGCGGTTCGGATGGGACCGGTCTAATCGCGCGAGCGTTTCCACTGCAAATCGGACCGTGAGGGACCATTCGGGGTTTAGAAAAAATTCCTAGCGCATCCACCAATCAGTGAGATGCATTTGTAGGTCCACCCTAACAGAACCGTTCTACTCTCTCTGGTCCCTCATCTGAAGCAGGACTCTTGCTGGTGCGGTACGGTTCGGTTTTACGGCACGCTTTCATAATGGAAACACCCAAAATAGCGTACCGAACCGATCCGCTCAGTGGAAACAAGGCAATAGACGAGTGACGTGCACAAGGTGGCTCTACAGGTCCGGGAGGCCGTCAATAGTTGTCCTCGGGCCTGTGGCCGCTGGGGGGGGGGGGGGGCGCCCGCGTGCCCGCCGCGTCACTAAGGTGCCGATGCGCATGCCCTGCCGGCCACGATGGCCTCCAGGTACCCACGATCGGCAGTCACACAGAGATCCATGTCCTGTCAGGGAGAGGGGTCCGATGGTGTGTCCCTTGTACATAGGGAGACCCTTCGGTCACCTCCCCCAGTCAGTCTCCTCCCCCCACAGTAAGAATCACCTAGCAAGGAACACATTAAACCCTTGATCGCCCCCTAGTGTTAACCCCTTCCCTGACAGTCACATTTATACAGTAATCAGTGAAGTTTTATAGCACTGTTCGCTGTATAAATGTGAATGGTCCCAAAAATGTGTCAAAAGAGTCCGATGTGTCCGCCGTAATATCGCAGATAGTTGTCATTACTAGTTAAAAAAAAAAAAAATCATAATTCTATCAACTATTTTGTAGGTCCTATAACTTTTGTGCAAACCAAACGCTTATTGCAATTTTTTTTTCACCAAAAATATGTAGAAGAATACATATCGGCCTAAACTGAGGAATTTTTTATTTTTTTTTCAAATGGGATATTTATTCTAGCAAAAAGGTAAAAAAAATTTGTTTTTTTCAAAATGTTAGATTTTTTGGTTTATAGCGCAAAAAATAAAAACCGCAGAGATGATCAAATGCCACCAAAAGAAAGCTCTATTTGTGGGGGGAAAAGGACATCAATTTTGTTTGGGAGCTACGTCGCACGCAATTGTCAGTCAAAGCATGACAATGCTGAAAGCTGAAATTTCGCCTGGGCAGGAAGGGGGTATATGTGCCCAGTAAGCAAGTGGTTAATGAGTGAAATTATTATTTGACCCCTTCACAAAACATGAGTTAGTACTTGATGGTAGAGCTGCACGATTCTGGCTAAAATAAGAATCGCAATTTTTTTGCTTAGGCCGGGCAACATCATCTTTCACGTTAAAACCCCAAATATTGAGCTAACTTTACCGTTTCATTTTTTTTTTATTATTATTCATTGAAGTGTATTTTTCCCCCAAAATGCATTTGAAAGACCACCGAGCAAATACAGTGTGACATAAAATATTGCAGCAATTGACATTTTATCCCCTAGGGTCTCTGCTAAAATATTTATAATGTTTGGGGTTCCAAGTAATTTTGTAGAAAAAAATATTGATTTGAACTTGAGAAGCAAGTGTCAGTATAAGATTTGGACTTTAAGTGGTTAAACTTCCTCCATTTACACACAGAAGTTTGAGCTAAAAAGGAAGTTAGTTACAATGTTTCATGTTGTTAACTTGGCAGACTGCCCATTCTTTTCTTTACACACACAGCTGGGGACAAGCACACCCGCTCCAGATACTGTCTGTGGTGCTGATTGGCTAGATTGATAGCAGCACAGCCATTGACTCCCGCTGCTGTCAATCAAATGCAATGATGCTGGAGCCAAGTCCTGCTGTCTGTGTCAATGGACACAGCAGGACACTGGCGCCCCAAGGGAGAGTGCTTCTCCAACGGGGCACTCGAGAAGAGGAGGAGCCAGGAGCACTGCTTTGGGACCCCAGAAGAGGAGGAACAGGGCCACTCTGTGCAAAACCAACTGCACAGAGAAGGTATGACATGTTTGTTTAAAAAACATATTCTTTAACCCTTTGCCAGCCAGTGCCATTAGTACAGTGACCGTGCATATTTTTAGCACTGATCACTGCATTAGTGTCAATGGTCCTCAAAAAGTGTAAGTTAGTGTCCCTTCGTGGTCGCCACTTGTTACCTATAAAATCTATATTTTAAGATTTAATATCATAAAGATATGATATGAATTGAATAAGAGAGTTCTTTGACCAACAATTAAAAGCTTCAATATAATAAACATTTATTAGAGCTTATACAAAGCCTAATCTATCACACAGAACCTATAGTCCCAAACAAGCAGGGAACCGTAGGTTTAAAACACCAACATTTTATCCGACTGTCCGCTACAATATTGCAGTCCCGTTATTAGTCACCGTTTGCTGCCATTACTATCAAAATATATATATTTTTATACACACATACATACACCATTCTTTGTAGGCACTATAACCTTTGTGCAAATCAATATACGCTTTTTGTTTACAAAATAAAAAAAACATGTAGCAGACTTAACATAGTGACCTAAATTGATGAAGTAATTCGATTTTTTTTATTATTATTATTATTATTAGATATTCGATATTTTTTGGGGGGTACAGCGTCATACCACCGTGCAATTGTCAGTTAAAGTAGCGCAGTGCCATATCGCAAAAAAATGCCTGGTCATGGGGGGGGGGGGGGGTAAATCTTCTGGAGGGTAAGTGGTTAATATCACTTTAAGCTCAGTGTGCATAGAGGAAAATGAATGCAAGTGCATTTGCAAAGTACAGAGTCTATTTGGCATTTAGTAAAGCCAGTGCCATGTGTTTGGTGAGTGGGATAAAGTGCCTGTGTTTACCTCCCTGAATGACACGAGGATATGCAAAGAATGTTCCCAGCAGTGTCCAATGCAGGAAAAGGCTTGACATTAGGGCAGCACATACAGGAGGAGGGGGGGGGCATAGGTGGTAGCAGCAGGAGGGCCATAGATGGTGGTAGCAACCAGGCCCAGAAGACGAACCATGGTAATCGGTGATCACATCATGGGGACATAGGAACCCAGTACAAACAAGACGTCGTCATGTGTATGGCAGCGTGTCCGCTGGATCACACTCCTCCCCCCCTCCTTCTCCTCATCCTTACCAGCACAAACCCAACCACGTACAAAATTTACGGTGTGTGCCCAGGGTGCTGTGCCAAGGCTGCCTTCCCACATATACACACACACACCCAGAAGTTGCGCACACACGGGCACTGCTCTAACCAGGCCTCACAACATGCACGGTGACCGCAACCAGAGGAGAAAAACAAGCAACCTCCATGATTCTCTCCCTCTGCACTAGGCCCGTGCCAACTACCCCCGGGGTGTGCCCGCCGCTGCATTATATAACCCTCACCCACAGGTCACTTACCGAGGTAGGGGCGGTCACGGCTGACGAGCTGCTCATGTCTACGGCCTCTTTGCCTTGCGCGCTGCTAATCGCGACTGAAACGCGCGTGCACGAGGGACTGTACCCTCACGTGACTGCGAAGGGCCGCGGAAGTGCGCGCTCCCGGCTGGGACGACAGTGCGCGCTCCCGGGAGCTCTCAAAAGCCAGAGGGCTGCAGAGTGTATTTATTATCCTAGCCGCTAATTCTCCGAAGAGGTCTCTGGTGTCCACAAACGACACAGGCTTTACGCAACCAGCTACCATAGCCTTGTTTTCAGGTTTTGGACCTACATGTTACCAAAAGTATTGGGACACATGTCTTTACACTTACATGAACATTAATGGCATCCCAGTCTAAAGCTGGCCATACATTATACAACTTTCTTGTTCAATTTCATTTAGATTTACCCAGGGCCGCGATCAGGGGGGTACAGGCAGTACACCTGTAAGGGGCCCGGGGGTCCCCAGGGGCCCGAATGGGAACCAGAGGTCCCCATGGGCCCGAGGCCACCAGGGACCCAGATGGCAACACATATTTTTTTCTTTTATTTTTATTAAAGGGCCAATTTTTTTTCTTTTATTTTTTTAGAAGTCCGGAGGTCCCCAGAGGCCCCGGATGGCAACCCCCCTTTTTTTTATTTATTTTTATATATATTTTTTTAAATATATATTTTTTTATTTTTTTTTATTAACCACTTGCCTACTGTGCACCTACACCCCCTTCCTCCCCAGACAAAATATAAGCTTCCGGCACTGCGTCGCTTTAACTGACAATTGCGCGGTCGTGCGACGTGGCTCCCAAACAAAATTGGCATCCTTTTTTTCCCACAAATAGAGCTTTCTTTTGGTGGTATTTGATCACCTCTGCGGTTTTTATTTTTTGCGCTATAAACAAAAATAGAGCGTCAATTTAAAAAAAAATGCAATATTTTTTCCTTTTTGCTATAATAAATAACCCAAAAAATATATAAAAAAAATATTTTTTCCCTCAGTTTAGGCCGATAGGTATTCTTCTACATATTTTTGGTAAAAAAAAAATGCAATAAGCATTTATCGATTGGTTTGCGCAAAATTTATAGCGTTTACAAAATAGGGGATAGTTTATGGCATTTTTTTTTTTTACTATTAATGGCGGCGATCTGCAATTTTTTTATTGGGACTGCGACGTTATGGCGGACATTTCGGACACTTTTCTGACATTTTTGGGACCATTTACATTTATACAGTGAAAAATGCTATAAATATGCATTGATTACTGTATAAATGTGACTGGCAGTGAAGGGGTTAACCACTAGGGGGCGGGGAAGGGGTTAAATGTGTGTCCTATGAGTGTTCTAACTGTGGGGGGAGGGCGGGGTGACTGGGGGAGGTGACCGATTGTGTCCCTATGTACAAGGGACACAACCGCTCTCCTCTCTCCCTGACAGGGACGTGCAGCTCTGTGTTTACACACAGAGCTGCACGTCCCAGCTCAGTTACTGAGCAATCGCGTGTGCCCGGCGGCGATCGTTGCCGCCGGGCACTCGCACGGGATCCCCGCAGAGCGGCGGGTGCGCGCGCGTCGCCGGCGGCGACGCGCGCGTGCCCGTCCGCGGCTTTAAAGGGACATCACGTCATATGACATGATGTCAGAACAATGGAGTCGTCTGCCCGCCGTCATTTGACGGTGGGCAGATGACAAGTGGTTAAAGGGACTTTTTTTTTAGGGGTCTGGAGGTCCCCAGGGGCCCGGAGATAACCAGGGCCCCAGATTACAACCCCCCAGGACCCCCTGGAGGACTACCCTCCTTTTTTTTATAAAATGTTTTTACATTTTTTTTATATATTTTTTTTTCTTTCTGTTTTTTTTTTTTTTTTTATATATAGATTTTTTTTTTCTAAAGGGCTCAGAGGTCCCCAGGGCCCCATGTGTCAAACCCCCTTTTTTTTTAAAAAAATGTATTTTTTATTTTTGTTAATGTATTTTTTTTATTATTATTATTCAAGGACCCAGAGGTCCTCAGGGCCTTGGAAGGCAACCCCCTTGTTTTTTTTATATAAATGTTTATTTCTTTTTTATTAAAGGGCCCAGAGGTCCCGGATGAAAAGCCCCATTTTTTTGTAATTTCTTTTTATATAAAAAAAAATGATTAAAGGGCCCAAGGTCCCCAGGGCCCCAGATGGCAACCACCCTTTTAAAAAACAAAAATTCTCTCTTTTTTTTCTTTTTATTAAAGGGCCCAGAGGTCCTCAGGCCCCCCTACCCCCCTTTTTTATTTTATATATATTTTTCTTTATTCTTTTTGTAAAGGGCCCCCCCGCTTCTTAATTCATGGCAGCACCCCCCCCCCCCCCACTTCTCAATTTCAATTTCAGGCGGCAGAACCCCCCCCCCCCCCACCCTGGTTCTCTGCTCCAGGGGGCCCAAGCCTGAAGCTGTGTAAGGGGCCCCAAAATTCCTGATTTACCTTCAACTATGTAGTACAAGGGCCTACCTGATTACATACAAATGGAAAATGTTTAGGCGTGACCCCATATTCAGGGCCACTGATAGGGGGGGACCATCGGCCCTCCTGTAGGGGGCCCAGAGAGCAGAAGGATTGGTGGAGAACAATGCCCTCCGTGCCTCTCACCCAGGTTTCGCCCCCTCTCCCTCCTGCCAGCCTTTAGCTGCTGGGTGAGAGACACGGAAGGATGATGAGGCTGGCCAGCTGCCCCTGAGCTCCTTCCCTTGCCCACACTCACAGCTGGGACAAGGAGATGGGAGGCTGGAGCAGAGAGAAGACATCCAGAAGGAGGTGCGCTGAATTGTGCTCTCCTTCCTATCAGAAGAGCATTCCACTATACAGCACATGAGACTGCAAATCGCATTTACTGGGAGGGAGATTGTAATCCTAATGTCTTTTCACTCTGTCTTTTGCCACCAGGTGAAGCTTGCCATTGGCTCCCACTACCTTCAATCACAGCCAATGAGAGATGTGGTGCGGAGCCACACTCTGTGTGTGAATGAACACACAGAGCAAGGGGGAGGGGCCAGGACTCAGGTAGGGGAACTGAGAAGAGGAGGTTAACATGACATGTTTGTTATTTAAAAAAAAAAAATCTGCCTTTAATACCCGTACACATCAGATTTTTCAGATGGAATTTTGCTCAAGCTGTTTTGCATACACACGGACACACCAAATTCAGACCGTCGAAAACAACACTACAACAAGCCTAGAATAATGAAGTTAAATTCTCCAGAGCATGCGTCAAATTGTTTACAAGCATGCACGTTTGTTTATCCGTCGGAATTCCATACAGACGAACTGAATTTCCAATAGAATTTTTTCCCTTTAGAAAAAAGAGTCCAATGTGGCATACACACGGTCGGAATATCCAATGAAAAAATTGCGTCTGACTTTTTCCATCAGAAATTCCGACGGTGTGTATGCATTAGGCGGCGTACACACGGCCGAGGTTCTCGCTGAAAACCAGCGAGAACCTCGCTGAAATGCATATTCCAGCGAGGACCTCGGCCGTGTGAACGGTCTCAGCGAGCTTCCCGTCGGGAAGCCCGTCGAGCAGAAATAGAGAGCACGCTCTCTATTTCCTCGACGGCCCGCCCGGAAGAATGGCTGGTTGCCATTCCCGACGGGCGGGTCGCCGATTTCGACGGCCGGCAGGGAACCTCGACGGGCGGAACGATGTGTTCTGCCCGTCGAGATTCCCTGCCGTGTGTACGCCGCATCAGGGATCCCCTGCTAAATCCAATAAGGAAATTAACCATACATTGGTGGGAACAATGCCTTACCTTACAGCGGAGGTCAGAATGCCACCCTTATGCTGGCCATACACTAGTATAATATTCATACAAAAATTCTTTGTACATTTAACCTCCCTGGCGGTATGATTATTTCAGATTTTAGGTGCTGAAAGCAGTACCATTATTTGCATGGAAATTTGGCGTTTTATACTGTAAACTTGTAATTCTTAGGAATAACTCACTTAAATCTATCCAAACAAGAGTCTAGTAGACATCCCATGTATGAAAAAGGTTGAAAAACAAAATCATAAATTATAACCTAATAAATAATTATAAACAGAGCTTTTTTTCTCAGAAAATAGGTGCAGGAACTCAACCACGACCCGTTCAGATTTCACAAACAGTAGAAGGGTCTTAAAGGGGCATTAAATACCAGAATTGCATTACATACAGTGTGCAGAGTTCAGGGGGTTACAAAGCAGTCACTTGTAAACACAGAAACCAGACATCTGTGTTCACAAGTGATTGTGGTGAGCGGGCACCAAAGGGTCTGAGCCAAAGGTGGTGGAACTGAGTTCCACCAAGTTCCCCCAGAAAAAAAGCCCTGATTATAAATAATTATAACAAATAATAATGTAATTTATAATAAAAATTATTCAGTAATGTAATCAAATCAAAATCACTGAAATTTGCTCAGCTGCAGAATTGTCGCTGTCATTATTTATTTATTTTTATGACGAATTTCCCCACAAATCGATATCGCTTAATTCTGCAAGCGATTATAATTTATTATCGCTGTTTTCTAGCTGCTCTAAAATCACTTTTGACATAAAGGGACACTTTTGGTTGCTATGGACAATCTACAGTTTGCAGGCAGAAAACCGTTTTTATTATACAAAAGAACATGCAGGGCACTGGGCAGACCACTAGGGACAAGGTGTGTGTGTATTTTTTACATACAGTACTGTAATCTATAAGATTACAGTATACTGTATGTAATGTGCTTATTTCCTTTTTTGAATTTGGTGCCGTTCTCCGCCCCCATGCGTCGTAACGTCGCAGGGAACGGAGATCGGCGGCACAGGGACACTGTGAATCGAGCGAGGAGACACCGCTCTTTCACACAGTGTGGATGCATCGCTGGATCCAGGGACAAGGTAAGTAAACCTTGCCTGTGGATGCTGCAAGGCGAGCCCGAGTCCGGCTCAGGGGTACCGATCGCAGCACAAAAATGTAACCCCGAGTCAGACTCGGGAATACCGCCAGGAGGGTTAATGACTGGACGAATGTTGCTCGAAACCGTCACTGACTTTTAACTTTTGACTTTAGAAAGTTGGAATTCTCGAATGGAAATAACATATGCTGCTCAAAATTTGCTCATTGGAGAAAAATGTCATCCTACTCCTTCAAATGTTCTCATTACTTTTTTTTCCCCTCTTACCTGAGTTATCCTCAAAACAATTACGTGTCCAGCAAATCTAGGATGGGTCTGCTGTCATCCACCAAAAGCTGCTGCCCCATGTCACCACCTTTCCAGGTGGCTTTGAGTAGCTGTTGGAGTCATTCTTACCTAGGTAAAAAAAGGTGTGTTCCACCCAAAAAATTGCCTGGTGACACCTGGGGCTGGGAGCTGTCTGGGACCAGTGACATCAGCAGCAACTCAAAACCTGACAATGACGAGCTCTTACTGAACCGTTGATGTCAAGGACAACTCAGGACCCAACAATGATGATCTCTCATTAAAGTGGTGATGTCAATGATAAGTCAGGGCCCGAGTCACCCGACAATGACAATCTCTCACAAAAGTGATGATGCCAGCAGCAACTCATGTCCCCACAACAACGATGATCTCTCACAAAACATGTGATGTCAGCAACGACTTAGGACCCAACAAAGACCTAACTCTCACAGAACCAGTGACACGCGCTGACCTCCATATAGATGTGGCAGCCCAGTCTTTCTCCTACACTGCGGTGAACACTATAGCAAGCAGCATTTTTTTGACAATACCTCGCCTATTAGTCTAGTAAATCACCATTGCTGTTTTTTAACAGTTGGCTCCTAATGACTTTAATGGGGTTGGGATTTGGCACTCACCTTTTTTTTAACGGGTAATGACACCTGAACTTTGCTCATGTTCAGCAAACCTGCTTCAAACTAAACCAAGGTACATTTGGGTCATAGCAACTTAGCAGCCAGTTTCCCCTTGGGACAGGCCCAACCTCTGACCTAGCAGCCCGGGGCAACACACGTCCATCCAGACAGCCGTCCAAGTGGCACAGAACACAGATCACCTGACTCCATCCCAGCAGGCTATGGGATTCAAAGAAACCCTTGCCTATTGGCTGAGATAGCCACATACCCATAACTTGACCTTGCGTTGCACTTCACATATCTAGCGCCGCCAAGTACCGGCCACCTAGAGGTAGTAGAGACAAGTGCAACCAGGCCAAACTTAGGAAGGAATCAATCGATCTCTAACAACCAGGATAACTATCCCTGGAAAGTACATTTGTGAGGAGCATCCCTGTCTAAACTCCAGGGTGCTACATGTACTTTTGCAGCATATTGGTTTACTTTTTAAATTAATGTGTAGTGATTTTGCACATATTTGCTATTTACAGAGCTCTGTAAATACTCTGTCATATATTAACTGCTTGCCGACCAGCCGCCTCTGCTGGGCGAGATCAGGTCGGTTCTGCTGGGCAAGATCACGTAGTTCGAACACACCCAGGGAAAATACTTAACCCCTTCCTCGCCACCTAGTGTTAACCCCTTCCCTGCCAGTGGCATTTTTATAGTAATCAATGCATTTTTATAGCACTGATTGCTATAAAAATGCCAATGGTCCCAAAAATGTGTCAAAAGTGTCCGACAATCAGTTGTATACTGCACAAATCTGGCCTTTATGGAAGAGTGGCAAGAAGAAAGCCATATCATAAAGATATCCATAAAAAGTGTCATTTAAAGTTTGCCACAAGCCACCTGGGAGACACACCAATCATGTGGAAGAAGGTGTTCTGGTCAGATGAAACCAAAATCGAACTTTTTGGCAACAATGCAAAACTTTATGTTTGGCATAAAAGCAACACAGCTCATCACCCTGAACACACCATCCCCACTGTCAAACATGGTGGTGGCAGCTTCATGGTTTGGGCCTGCTTTTCTTCAGCAGGGACAGGGAAGATGGTTAAAATTGATGGGAAGATGGATGGAGCCAAATACAGGACCATTCTGGAAGAAAACCTGATGGAGTCTGCAAAAGACCTGAGACTGGGACGGAGATTTGTCTTCCAACAAGACAATGATCCAAAACATAAAGCAAAATCTACAATAGAATGGTTCACAAATAAACATATCCAGGTGTTAGAATGGCCAAGTCAAAGTCCAGACATGAATCCAATCGAGAATCTGTGGAAAGAACTGAAAACTGATGTTCACAAACGCTCTCCATCCAACCTCACTGAGCTCGAGCTGTTTTGCAAGGAGGAATGGGCAAAAATGTCAGTCTCTCGATGTGCAAAACTGATAGAGACATATCCCAAGCGACTTACAGCTGTAATCGCAGCAAAAAGTGGCGCTACAAAGTATTAACTTAAGGGGGCTGAATCATTTTGCACGCCCAATTTTTCAGTTTTTTATTTGTTATAAAAGTTTGAAATATCCAATAAATTTGGTTCCACTTCATGATTGTGTCCCACTTGTTGTTGATTCTTCACAAAAAATTACAGTTTTATATCTTTATGTTTGAAGCCTGAAATGTGGCAAAAGGTCGCAAAGTTCAAGGGGGCCGAATACTTTCGCAAGGCACTCTAAGGCCTCGTACACACGATCGAATTTGTCCGCTGAAAACGGTCCGATGGACCGTTTCAGCAGACATCTCCGATCGTGTGTATG
Organism: Rana kukunoris; assembly: GCA_029574335.1. Lineage (NCBI taxonomy): Eukaryota > Metazoa > Chordata > Amphibia > Anura > Ranidae > Rana > Rana kukunoris. The sequence continues at coordinate 252,854,876 of CM056052.1, read as the reverse complement.
GGCTAGCGGACAGATTTGTCCACCCAACAGATTTCAAAGCATGCTTTGAAATCTATCCGGTGGGAATGTGTCCGCCCGACATGTCTGCTGGTTAGTACACTTACCAGCAGACATGTCGTCCCGCTCCGCCGCCGCACCGCTGCCAAATGGATTCGGCGCATGCGCGGAAGTGTTTTACTTCCTGGTGCGGTGACGTGGCGGCGTCAACGTCACCGCCACGTCACTGACACGTCAGCGCGCTCTCTGCTGGCGGGGATTTTGGTTTGCCTGTGTGTACACGCGAGCAAACCAAAATTCCAGCAGACAGATTTGTTCAAATCTGTCGGACGGACAGATTTGAACAAATCTGTCCGCTCGTGTGTATGGGGCCTTAGTTGCATGTAACTGTTATTATGAGCAGAAAAATGAACCAAACGTTTTAGCAAATAACCTCTCTTGGGCCTACAAACCCCTCACCAGTTCTGTGTCTATGGTGACTTTAAATGAAGCAATAAAAATTGAAACACCTTTGTTTAGACTGCAATTTAAATGTTTCTGTAATAATGAGCCAAAACCTATAAAACAACAATAATCAACAAATCAATACTACAATAGTCCTGTTACCATTTGAAAGACCATTTATTGTGCCAAAAGTATGTAAAAGAACACAGTAAATCAAATTACCTATAAACTCCCACCTACCAGATCTTTGTAGAAGAGCTTTCTAAAGGCCCATGATGGATGTGTTTTGTCGGTTAATCCGACCGCCTGTATGCTCCATCGGACTTTTGTTGTCGGAATTTCTGACAACAAATGTTGGATGGCCATTCTCTCAAATTGTCCCACAACAAATGTCTTTCGTCAGATTATCTGATCGTGTGTACACAAATCCGTCGGACTAAAATCCAAAGTACAAACACGCATGCTCCGAACCAATGCTAACCACCAAACAACATTAGCAGAAGTTGCCCAATTGGTGGCGCTAAAGATCTGAAAAAACACGTATTTTCGTGTATGTTGGCTAAAAAAGTTCTGCTGTCTGTATGCAGAACAAATTCATGGCCAACGCCCTTTGGACAAAAATCCACAGATTTGTCCGATGGAAGTCCGATCACGTGTATGAGGCTTAAGGTATAATGTTAACCATTCTGCCATTCTAGGTTTCTAGAACAAATGTAGTTCAAGAAAGTGAAGGGGTAGGTGTGAGTTCATTTGGACACAAAACATACATGCATCATGATTCCATAAAACAAAGCCATAGTAAAAAAAGATACAGTGTGTAGATCAAAAAGAAAAAAGAAAATATGACACACAAAATATAATAATGTCTTATAACATCAAACAATGCATATCAAACGGCCAGCAAAAAATGAATAAATTGTCTCTACAGCTGCATCAACATTATCCATCATGCTGTATTAACCACTTCAGCCCCTGAGGATTTGGTTGCGAAATGACCGGGCCACTTTTTGCGATTCGGCACTACATCGCTTTAACTGACAATTGCCTGCGACGTGGCTCCCAAACAAAATTGACGTCCTTTCTTTTCCCACAAATAGAGCTTTCTTTTGGTGGTATTTGATCACCTGTGCGGTTTTTACTTTTTGCGCTATAAAAAAAGACAGACAATTTTGAAAAATTACTTTTTGCTATAATAAATATCCCCATTAAAAAAAAAAAGAAGAAATTTAGGCCAGTTTAGACAATATGTATTTTTCAACATATGTTTGGTAAAAAAAATAAAAATGCAATAAGCGTATATTGATTGCTTTGCGCAAAAGTTATATCAAAATAAGGAATTGATTTATTGGAATTTTTATGCCATTTGTTTTATTTTATTTTTTACTAGTAATGGCGGTGATCAGCAATTTTTATCAGGTTCGCGACATTGCGGTGTACAGATTGGACACTTTTAACACTTTTTTGGGAACATTAACATTTATAAAAATGCACTGATTACTGTGTAAATGTCACTGGTAGGGAATGGGTTAACACTAGGGGGCGATCAAGGGCTTAAATGTGTTCCCTTGTCTGTGTTCTAACTGTATGAAACTGACTAGAGGAGGAGCCAGATTGTTGTTCCTACTTAGTAGGAACAGACAATCTGTCTGTCCTCCCCTGTCAGAACAGGGATTTGTGTGTTTACACACACAAATCTCTGTTCTGGCTCTCGTGTCCGTGATCACGGGTGGCCAGCGGAGATCGCACCGTGCAAATGTGTCCCTCGCCGCGCAGCGAGCGCCTGCCATGGCTCTTAAAGGACCTGCCATACGAGCACGATTTTTATCATGACTGCAACCTTATGGCGGATACATCGGACACTTTGACACATTTTTGGGACCTATGTCATTTTTACAGCGATCAGTGCTATAAAAATGCACTGATTACTGTGAAAATGACACTGGCAGTGAAGGGGTTAACCACTAGGTAGCGCTGTAGGGGTTAAGTGTGCCCTAGTCTGTGATTCTTACTGTAGGGGGGCGTGGCCTGGCATGACATGTCACTGATCATCGTTCCCTATGACAGGGAACAGACGATCACTGACACTGCTAATAGGAAGAACGGGGAAAGGTTTGTTTACCCTTACCTCTCCCCGTTCTTCAGCTCTGTAACTGGATCGCGGGACACCGGTGCCAATCGGGTCTGCACGGTCTGGTGCGGTCATGGAGCTCAGGACCGGGTCGCGACCCACATCTGGGATCTTGGAGGTAACTTACCTGTGCGTGCTTATGCCCAGCCGTGCCGCTCTGCCGATGTATATATAGTCGTGCAGTGATCCTTATACGGCTAATGTGGCAAAGATTGTTGTGAGTCGTGGAGATGTCACCACTTGTGCAAGCCCCACATATGCCCAAAAAACTCTGGACTATCTGAGAGTCTGCTGGAGTCAAGTGTAAAGGTCTGTTGACAGTGGTGACCTCAGATACAGTGAGGGGAAAGGTCTGCTGGCAGTGGTGGCCCCAGATATAGTCAAGGAAAAAGCTTGCTCTTAGTATCGCCAGAGAGCCAGTGGCTGACCAGAGACATATAAATATACAGCATGTCAAACATTTTGTCTGATTTGGTGAAGTTTGCTGTGCAGGAGGCGGGGCCTAAAGACAAGTGATCAGAGCTGCTACAGACCATCTACTGGAAACATTTTGTGTAACCTATTGTCTCATGGGTTGCTGGAATTGTTAATATAACTACAAATTCAAAGCAGAAAGCAGAGCCTCTGCTGAGGAAAAACTCCCCTAACAAAAGGTGTTCTGAGTGTCTTCAGGACACTAAAGCTCCAGAGAAACATGGCTGAGAAATGTGAGCATGCTTATACCTGCAGGAAGATGCTGCCATAGTGAGCAAGTTGTTGTTGTGCATGTAGGGGATGCAGGGTGGCTGCATGGATGAAATGGCAGGACATACTGTAAATGTAAACAAGTTGACCCTAACCCAACACACTCAATTGAAAATAGTAATGCCTACTGAGGTTGTAGGGAAGACTGTCTTAACTGAAAAAGATACTGGAATCGCAGTCATTAAAGAGACTGACTGTAAAACTGTCTGTGGTGTAATGGCAGAGACTCCCGTTGAGAAACATGTGGTGGTCTTTATAGAGAAAGACTTGCCTGTATACAATGTGCTTTATGCTGGAAAGGCAAGATTTCAAATACAATCTGGAAATGTGATGACTGCTGCCTCCGATGTATGTACATGCCATTTAAACTGAATGCTGAATTAAATGTGGCAGGGGTTACCATTAAAAGATGTTGTCTCTCTTAGCAACAGTGTTAATTGCAGCAGAGGTGTCTATGGAAACATCCAAAGGGAACAGTGTTTAGGAGCCAGATGTTATACGGGACAACTATGGTGCAGCCCTGCTAAGTGAGACTGTCCCTGAGAAAAATAGCGCAAATGTCCCTGCGTTTTATGAAGAACCATGGGTTCATAGTAACAAGGATGTGTTACAGCAGTCGTCAATAATGAAAATATTCATGTGTTTAATGCAGAGGCACAGGCTCAAGGTGATGAAAATGCATATAGGTAATGCTATAGGTTCACAACGTGGAAAGTGTGGTATCTCAAATTGTTATGCCGCGTACACACTACCGTTTTTCATGACGTGAAAAATTACATTTTTTTAAATGGTCATTAAAAACGATTGTGTGCAGGCTCTAGAGCATTTTTCATAACGTGAAAAATGAGCATTAAAAATCTAGAACATGCTTGGGCACGCTTGAAGCTGCGTTAAGCGAATGTTTTTCCTTGTAGCCCTTGGTTTTACATTTACAATGTGTATTGTACCTGTATGCTTTGGTTGTCCTATTATAAAATGTTTCTTTATGACATGTATTCTTTTTGAAAACCTAATAAATACTTTAAATATAAAAATCTAGAACATGCTCTAATTTTTCACGTTGTTGTTTTTCACGTCGTGAAAAACGGTCGTGTGTGGGCTTTAACGACGTGAAAAAAACGTGCATTCTCAGAAGCAAATTATGAGATGGGAGCACTCGTTCTGGTAAAACTAGCGTTCATAATGGAGATAGCACATTCTTTACGCTGTAACAGACTGAAAAGCTTGAAGACTGAAAAGTGCAAATCGTCTCTCACCAAACTTTTACTAACATAAAATCAGCAAAAGCAGCCCAAAGGGTGGCACCATCCGAATGGAACTTCCCCTTTATAGTGTTGTCGTATGTGTTGTACGTCACCGCGCTTTGCTCGGGCATTTTTCTTCACGATTGTGTGTATGCAAGGCAGGCTTGACAAGAATCACGTCGAAAAAAAATTTGTTTTTTCTAGAACATTAAAAATGGTCGTGTGTACGCGGTATTAGGCCTATAGATGTGATGAACCAAGCAGACAATGGTGTCAATTTACTAAAAGATAAATACTGCTTACATTTTCGAGTTAAAATAACTCATGACCAAATGCATTAAATGCTTATGTTTTGCATTATTTATCACTTAAATTTAGCATTATTTTTGGTGTTTTTTCATAGTTTTTTTTCCATGGTAACACTGCACTAGAGGAAGATAGTGCTGTAAATAAAAGCACACAGAAATATTACGAAACTGTGAAAACATTCTAGTGTGCTTTTATTCACAGAATGATCTCTTTCTGGTTTAGGCTGCATTCACATCTAGGCGTCGGCGGCAGCAGGCGTATTCGGGCGACATGCAATAGGCGTTTTGTCCCCGCGATTTGCGGCGACAAAACGCCTATTGCTTTTTTGCTGGAGGGCAGAATTTACACTGTCGGCTATGGCCGAACGCCCGATACGCCTGAAAAAAAGGGTCCGGGACTTGTTTCAGGCTTCACGCTTCAGGCGTATCGGCGTTCGGCGTAGAGATGTGAACCATCTCCATAGCCGACAATGTAAATTCCCCCCTCCAGCGTATGTCAGGCTGCTTCAGCGTCGGGCTTCAGGCGACAAAACGCCTAGATGTGAATGGAGCCTAAATGTTACAATTTATCTTTATTCCTGAGCTCACTGATACATTATATACAGTACTTTTCATTTACTGCCCAGTGAAGAGTTCCCCTCATTGTTATTTTGTACTTTGCTAAAATACTGACTACCTACGTACTGGTAGGTGATAAATAACAGATGCGTGTGCTCTTTAGTGAATTGACTATAATCATTTATCAATTTTTTTGTGTTATTTACCACACATTCCATATTTTACTTTGATGAATTTACTCTCTTATTGTCTCTTGCCATTTTTCTGAAAAATTAATCACACAATCTTCATATGAAATGCAGAATCCTTTTTGATTTGACTCCTATGTCCCTGGCAAGGTTATGGAAGTAGCTCAGGGTTGCTGGCTGAAGCCGCGTACACACGGCAGAGAACCTCGACGGGCAGAACACATCGTTCTGCCCGTCGAGGTTCTCTGCCGGCCGTCAAAATCGGCGACCCGCCCGTCGGGAATGGCAACCAGCCATTCATCCAGGCGGGCCGTCGAGCAAAAAGAGAGCGTGCTCTCTTTTCGCTCGACGGGATTCCCGACAGGCGGGGCGAGCCAGGAGCGTACACACGGCCGAGGTCCTCGCTGGAATGCAGCTTCCAGCGAGGTTCTCGCTGGTTTCCAGCGAGAACCTCGGTCGTGTGTACGCCGCCTGAGAGTATTATAGTAGATATGATGCATAGCAACGGGGAGAGCACCAGGCTACTGTGACAGTTGAGAAGATGATTGCCTCTAGTTCCGAGGAGGTCCTCAGCATCCTGGGAAAATTCATCAGTTTAGTTCCTCCACATGCTTAGCCACATGTGTGTCCCCAAGTGGGTAGTAAGCATGGATTCCTCTGTAGGACAGACATGAGACCCCAAAAGTGTTATAGTCCAAGGGCTAGATTCAGGTAGATGGGCGTAAAAGTATGCTGGCGTAGCGTATCCCAGTTACGCTACGCCTCCGCAACTTTTATGGGCTAGTGCTGTATTCACAAAGCACTTGCCTGTAAAGTTGCGGCGGCGTAGCGTAAATGTCCCAGCCTAAATTAAATTTGGCGGGTAGGGGGCGTGTATCATTTAAATGAAGCGTGTCCCCACGCCGAACGAACTGCGCATGCGCCGGGCCTGAACGTAGCCCAGTGCGCATGCTCCAAATCACGTCGGAAATAGTCACAGAAAATGACGTGAACGTCACTTATGCAAAGCCCTATTCGCGAATGGTTTACGCAAAGGACGGGAAAAATTACCCCGGCACGCCGTCCATACTTAACATTGGCTGCGCCTCATACAGCAGGGGTAACATTACGCCGGACCTTCGCTAACGCAAACAACGTAAAACAAATGCGCAGGCCGGGCGTACACTCGGGAATCGGCGTATTACGCTCATTTGCATATTTTACATGGGAAAGCCACCTAGCGGCCAGCGTAAATATGCAAGTTAGATACGACGGCGTAAGAGACTTACGCCAGTTGGATCTAATAGAAATCTATGCGTAACTGATTGTATGAATCAGGCGCATAGATAGGTGGGCTCAGAGGCAGAGATACGACGGCGTATCTGGACATACGGTGTCGTATCTCCTACCTGAATCTAGCCCCAAATATTCAGCCACCAAGTTCTTCTGTGTCTCCTCCACTGACAAAAGAAATGGCACTACTGCATACCTTTGATTGGACCATAGATAAAATAGATTGGGGTGGTTGGCAACATGTTTATTACCTATAATGCAAGAGCTTTCTGTGTTTAACAATGGGCAGTTTCACACCAAGTGGCTGCTAGCCAGCATGTGGAAGGGAGCGCACTTGTGGTAGCAGCTGATAAAAGGTGAGATGGAAGGGCTGAGTGAGAATGAGGAACCCACAGAAATTGAAACAGGGACTCATGAAAAACACACAAAGGACTTGATTTACTGTGCGGTGCATGGTAGCCAATCAGCCTCTAACTTTAGCTTGTTTAAATAAGCTTTGACAAAAAATGGAAGCTGATTAATTTCTTTGCAAAGCTGCACCAGTTTTGCACTCTCCAATGTTAGTAAATCAAACCCAATGTGTTGGTAAACAAAGTGGTCTTGGTGAACACGTAATTAACCTCTTCCCGCCCGCACGGCGGGTTCATAGGGCCACAATGTGGCTCTTAATTGTGGGGAGCGCCGCATCAGTCAGGTGCCGATGCGCGTGCCTGGCGGCCGCAATGTCCGCCAGGCACCCGCGATCGGCAGTCACGGAGACAGGGATGTGGAGCTCTGTGTGTAAACACAGAGCTCCACGTCCTGTCAGGGAGAGGAGACCGATGGTGTGTCCCTTGTACATAGGGACAACCATCGGTCACCTCTCCCAGTCACTCCCCTCCCCCCACAGTAAGAATCACTAATTAGGTAATACATTAACCCCTTCCTTGCCCCCTAGTGTTAACCTCTTCCCTGCCAGTCACATTTATACAGTAATCAGTGCATATTTATAGCATTGTTCGCTGTATAAATGTGACTGGTCCCAAAAATGTGTCAAAAGTGTTCGGTGTGTCCGGCACAATATCGCAGTCTTGACAAAAATCGCAGATCGCCGCCATTACTAGTAAAAAAATAATAATACAAAAAAAATGTCATAATTCTATCCCCTATTTTGTAGACGCTATAAAGTTTGCGTAAACCAATCACTATATGCTTATTGCGATTTTTATTTTTACCAAAAATATGTAAAATAATACGTACCGGCCTAAACTGAGAATTTTTTTTTTTTATTATTGGATATTTATTATAGCAAAACGTAAAAAATTGTGGGTTTTTTTTCGCTTTATTTTTGTTAATAGCGCAAAAAATAAAAACCGCAGAGATGATCAAATACCACCAAAAGAAAGCTCCATTTGTGGGAAAAAAAGGACGTCAATTTTGTTTGGAAGCCAAGTCGCACGACCGCGCAATTGTCATTCAAAGCGTGACAGTGCTGTAAGCTGAAATTTCACCTGGGCAGGAAGGGGGTATATGTGCCCAGTAAGCAAGTGGTTAAAGGGGTGTTCCACCCAAATGTAATGTTTATTAAAAGTCAGCAGCTACAAAAAGTGTAGCTGCTGGATTTTAATAAACATTCACTTACCTTCTCCACGTTCCAGCCCATAATTGTGAAGTGGAAGGAAAATGATAAATGTTTTTTAATTATTTTTTACAAATAAATATGTGAAAAGTGTGGCGTGGAACCAATTGCCTTCAAAAGTCACCTAATTAGTAAATAGAGTCCACCTGTGCGTAATTTAATCTCTGTATAAATACAGCTGTTCTGTGAAGTCCTCATAGGTTTGTTAGAAAACCTTAGTGAACAAACAGTATCATGAAGGCCAAGGAGCACACCAGACAGGTCAGAGATAAAGTTGTATAGACGTGTAACCACTTGCCTACAGGAAACTTTCACCCCCTTCATGCCCAGGCCAATTTTGAGCTTTCAGCACTCTCGCAATTTGAATAATAATTGCACGGTCATGCTACACTGTAACCATGTGAAATTTTTATAATTTTCTTCACACAAATAGAGCTTTCTTTTGGTGGTATTTAATCACTGCTGGGTTTTTTATTTTTTACAATTTTGTTTCTTTCAGTCACTTATGTAAATACATTTTTTTTTCTCCTTCACTGATGTGAGCTGATGAGGCGGCACTGATGAGGTGGCACTTATGGGCACTGAAGAGGAGGCACTAATATTCTGCACTTATGGGCACTGATAGGTGGCACTGATGAGCACTGATAGGCGGCACTGATGGATGGCACTGATAGGTGGCACTGATGGATGGCACTGATGAGTGGCACTGATGGGCATTAATGGGCAGCAAAGATGGGCAGTAATCATGGGCATTGATGGGCAGCACTGATAGCCAGCATTGACTGGCATCACTAATGGGCACTGATTGGTGGCACTTGTGGGCACTGATTGCTGGCACTGGTGGGCACTGATTGCGGGCACTGGTGGCGTGTTATTGTAATCAGGGCACTGACGTTCTCCATCTAATCTGACAGAGCTTGAGCTATTTGGCAATGAAGAATGGGCAAAAATTTCACTCTCTAGATGTGCAAAGCTGGTAGAGACATCCATAAAAAGACTTGCAGCTGTAATTGCAGTGAAAGGTGGTTCTACAAAGTGTTGACTCAGAGGGGTTGAATACAAATACATTCCACACGTTTTGCAAACCTATTTATACAAAAAATCTGAAAAACATTTATCATTTTCCTTCCACTTCACAATTATGTGCCCCTTTGTGTTGGTCTGTCACATAAAATGGCAATAAAATAAGTTTTGCCTACAGTCGTTCTGCTTTAAGCCTACATCTTAGAAACAGCACTTAAAGTGTAATTTCAGTCAAAACCTAACTAAGCTAAAATGTACTTCCACTCCTACACTAAGAGCTAGATTCAGGTAGGAGCAGCGTAATTCTAAACTTGCGTAGCGTATGCTATTTAGTTTTACACTACGCCGCCGCAACTTTTACGGGCAAGTGCTGTATTCTTAAAGCACTTGCTCCGTAAGTTTCAGCGGCGTAGTGTAAATAGGCTGGCGTAATGCAAAATGGGAAGGTAGGGGGCGTCTTCTATTTAAATTAAGCGCGCCCCCGCGCCGAACGAACTGCGCATGCGCCGGCTGGGAACGTAGCCCAGTGCGCATGCTCCAAATCACCACGAAAATGCTCAATGAAAAAGACGTGAACGTCACTTACGCAAAGCCCTATTCGTGAATGTTTTATGCAAACGACGTGAAAGACGGGAAAAAATACGCCGGTACACCGTCCATAATTTTGGCTGCGCCAGGGGTAACATTACACCGGAGTTACGCTTACGCAAACAACGTAAAAAAATGGCCGGCCAGGCATACGTTCGGGAATCGGCGTATCTATCTCATTTGCATATTCGACGCGTAAATCGACGGGAATGCCACCTAGCAGCCAGGGTAAAAATGCAACTTAGATATGACGGCGTAAGAGACTTACGCCAGTTGGATCAAATGGAAATCTATGCGTAACTGATTCCATGAATCAGGCGCATAGATAGGAGGGCTCAGACGCAGAGATATGACGGCGTATCTGGAGATACGCCGTCGTATCTCTTTCCTGAATCTAGCCCTAAGCCTATTCTATCTACCCTGTAAAAGGAAAGATGGCTATACTTACCTATTCTGAAGCTGCTCTGGTCCAGTCACATGACTGGCTTCCAGTGCCGGCTTCATGTACCTTCTGGGAAAATAAAGATATTCGTGTTTGTGAAAAATGGTTTTGCATGTGATCCTAGCACACTGTCACAACAGCTATCCTTCCTGAGGTTTACAGTATATATAATTCCCATTTTTTTGGAAAACTGACTAGTTTTTGAGTTTGCAAATTTTCCAACAGCAAAAAAACAACAAAATATACAGAAAAAATATATAAAAATAAAATAAAAAGAAAAGGCACTCTTTGTAATAAGTGGTAGGCAACAGGTGAACTATCCACATACAATGTAGAATACAATGGGAAACAGGTCTGATGTATAGGAAACAAATATGCAATTAGCGAAGAATGTATCAGAGCCGGGCAATGAGGTTAGCATCAAGGCTCCAATATTACCACTATGTCTGACTCAGTACTGGAACATGCCAGTAACGGTTACAACAAAAAACAAAAATGAAAGAAAGAGGGAAAGAAGAATAAAGAAAAGCTCAAAGGATCCAAGAAGACAAGAGAAGGTAGGGAGAAGAGCAGAAGAGGTTCGGGGGAGAAGAGAGGGCAGCCACCTGATCGAGGGCCTCCCCACTGCCCGGGGGCGCCAATAAGCTAAAACGTACTTCCACTCCTACACTAAGCCTATTATATCTACCCTGTAAGGCCCTGTACACACGATCAGACATGTCCGAGGAAACATGTCCGACGGACCGTTTTCATCGGACCAGGCTGAAGTGGTCTGTTGGTCTGGTGATGGTCTACACACCATCGGACCAAAATCCCCTCGGACCAGAACACGGTGACGTAGAACACAACGACGTGATGAAAAAACGAAGTTCAATGTTTCCATGCATGCGTCGACTTGATTCTGAGCATGTGCGGGATTTTGGTCCGATGATTTCGTGTACTAACCATCGAACATGTCCGATGGACAGGTTTCCAGCGGACAGGTTTCTAAGCATGTTTGGAAACTTTTGTCCGCTGGAAAACGGTCCGATAGGCCGTACACACGATCGAACATGTCTGCTGAAACTGGTCAGCAGACCAGTTTCAGCGGATATGTTCGATCGTGTGTACGCGGCCTAAAAGGAAAGATGGCTATACAAGCTGCTCTTGTCCGGTCACATGACTGGCTTCCAGTGCCGGCTTCAGTGTAGAGGAGGCCGCACCATAGTAATGGTGACATCATTGTCCAGGCTCTGCAGGAAAGAAAATCACACAGTCTATGGCCGGCTTTACATTATAACTTTTATCTTGTGCTAAAGATCAGTGTTGCTCACGAATATTCGCATTGCGAATATTCGTTACGAATATTGCATATTCGAGTATTCGCGAATAAATAGAATATCGCGGTGAATATTTGCTATTGCGAATATTCGTATTTTTTCAAATTTATTTTTAAAACAGATCACATCCTAGTGATCTCCATTGACGTCTAAAAGCATTGCAGGTATGATTAGAGACCGTGGGCCGAGTAGCTGAGGCGATCCTTTTATGTTGCCGAATATTCGCAATGCGAATATTCGTATTACTAATATTCGCAAATACTTTCTCTGCCCTTCTGTGTTTTGTGTATAAAAAAAAAAAAAAAAAAAATTAGCTTTAGTTTAGTCATATAAGTTTGTGTAAGTAGAGTTAGGCCTTGTACACACGAGGGGATATGTCCGCTGAAAACGGTCCGATGGACCGTTTCAGCAGACATCTCCGCTCGTGTGTATGGGCTAGTGGACAGATTTGTCCACCCGACAGATTTCAAAGCAAGCTTTGAAATCTATCCGGTGGGAATCTGTCCGCCCGACATGTCTGCTGGTTAGTACACTTACCAGCAGACATGTCGTCCCGCACCGCCGCCGCGCCGCCGCCGAATGTATTCGCCGCATGCGCGGAAGTGTTTTACTTCCTGGTGCGGTGACGTAGCGGTGACGTGGCGGCGTCAACGTCACCGCCACGTCACGGCGGCGGGGAATTTGATCCGATGGTGTGTACACGCCATCGGATCAAACTCCCGATCGGACATATCCGATGGAAATGGTCCGCGGACCGTTTTCATCGGATATGTTCGATCGTGTGTACGAGGCCTTAGTGTTTAGTGCATATTAGTTTAGTAATCCAGGAAATGATCTCTGTTTTCGCTTGTTGACGAGAATTTCGCAATCAATTTCGCATTAGCAAAATTTCTTTTCTTTTTTTTCTATAAAATATCACGAATATTCGATATTAACGAATATTTCGCGAATATTCTTCTATATATTCGTGAAATATCGCGAAATCGAATATGGCGTATTCCGCTCATCACTACTAAAGATAAGTGGACTTTTGTTTTCTCATTTTGCCGGAGCTAAGCAATTTCTGTTTGCTGCAGAAAGCACTGTTTCATGTACCTTGTGGGAAAATAAAGAATTTTATGTTTGTAAAAAACGGCTTTGCATGTGATCCTAGCACACTGTCACAGCAGCTATCCTTCCTGAGTTTTACAGTATATATAATTCCCAATTTTTTGGAAAACTGACAAGTTTTATTGAGTTTGCAAATTTTCCAACAGCAACATTTTTTTTTTTAAATGTACAGAAAAAAATATATAAAAAGAAAATAAAAAAGAAAAGGCACTCTTTGTAATAAGTGGTAGGCAACGGGTGAACTATCCACATACACTGCCCAGGAGGCGCCAATCGTGCGTCAGCCAGAATTAGGGGCTTCCAGCTTGTCCCATAGTTTCCATATTTGGTTGTGTTTATCAAGGGAATTATTCAGGGAAGCTGTCATATATTCCATCCTCTTAACATCCCTAATCCTGGATTGCAACTCAAACAGAGAGGGAGGTTCCCTCCTCTTTCATTTCAGGGCTACCAGGCATTAGTGTTGCTCACGAATATTCGTATTGCGAATATTCGGCTCGAATATGGCATATTCGAGTATTCGCGATATATTCCGAATTTCGCGGTGAATATTCGCTATTTCGAATATTCGTATTTTTTCATTTTTTTTTTTAGAACAGATCACATCCTAGAGATCCCCATCGACGTCTAAAAGCATTGCTGGTATGATTAGAGACCTTGGGCCGAGTAGCTGCAGCGATCATTTTATATTGCCGAAAAATCGCAATGCGATTATTCGGCAATAGCGATATCGCGCGATTATTTTCTCCGCCCTATCTTCCGCCTCAGAGCGATTATTTCAGTTTCATTTTTAAAACAGATCACATCCTAGTGATCTCCTTCGACGTCTAAAAGCATTGCTGTTATGATTAGAGACCTTGGTCCGAGTAGCTGAAGCGATCGTTTTATATTGCCGAATATTCGCAATTATTTTGTATTGTAATATATCACGAATATTCTGAGCCAATCAGAGTGCTCCATTCCGCATTTCTCGAAATTTCGCAATTATTTTGTATTGTGAAATATCACGAATATTCTGAGCCAATCAGAGTGCTCCATTCCGCATTTCTCGAAATTTCGCAATTATTTTGTATTATAAAATATCACAAATATTTTGAGCCAATCAGAGTGCTCCTTCCGCATTTGCCGAATATTCGCAATTATTTTGTATTGTAATATATCACAAATATTCTGAGCCAATCAGAGTGCTCCTTCCGCATTTGCCGAATATTCGCAATTATTTTGTATTGTAATATATCACGAATATTCTGAGCCAATCAGAGTGCTCCATTCCGCATTTCTCTAAATTTCGCAATTATTTTGTATTATAAAATATCACGAATATTCTGAGCCAATCAGAGTGCTCCTTCCGCATTTGCCGAATATTCGCAATTATTTTGTATTGTAATATATCACGAATATTCTGAGCCAATCAGAGTGCTCCTTCCGCATTTGCCGAATATTCGCAATTATTTTGTATTGTAATATATCACGAATATTCTGAGCCAATCAGAGTGCTCCATTCCGCATTTCTCGAAATTTCGCAATTATTTTGTATTGTGAAATATCACGAATATTCTGAGCCAATCAGAGTGCTCCATTCCGCATTTCTCGAAATTTCGCAATTATTTTGTATTATAAAATATCACGAATATTCTGAGCCAATCAGAGTGCTCCTTCCGCATTTCTCGAAATTTCGCATTCGCATTCGCAATAGCGAAATTTCGCAATCATTTCATTTCCAAAAAATATCGCGAATATTTGCATTTAGCGAATATATCTCGAATATTCGACTATATATTCGAGATATATCGCGAAATCGAATATGGCATATTCTGCTCAACACTACCAGGCATCTCCCAGCCGTTAGTACCTGGGCTAGGAGTTTTTTCGAGAATTTAGAAAAAGAAGCGGGAGGAAGACCTAAGGCCGCGTACACAAGATCGGTCCATTCGATGAAAATGGGCTGACGGACCGTTTTCATTGGGTCACCGCTGAAGTGGCCTGATGGTCTGATGTGCGTACACACAATCAGTTCAAAAACCGATCGTGTCAGAACGTGGTGACGTAAAACACAACGACGTGCTAAAAAAGAAGTTCAATGCTTCCAAGCATGCATATAAGCATGCCAAGTTAAATTCGGTGACATATCAGTAACCAGGATTTGGTAGGTGCGCGATATCATACCTCTAGGGAAAGAACCTTCTAAGCAGATTTTCTCGAACTCGGTTAGGGGGAAAATTGTAAATTTGGCGCCAGGGACTGCGCAAAATGGCAAATTTTACGGTAGCTAAAGTAAGCCTGTCTAGGTAAATCGAAGGCATCTTTCAGATCCTGAAAGGACCTCAGGAATCTGGTTCTAGTATCCACCAATTGACCATACCGAAACAAGGCCCTACTCAACCAAAAGTGGGACATCTGCGAGGACAGGCTGTCCGGGACATTGGGAGTAAATAAAAAGGAGGTGACCAAGGAGACGGCGGAGGTGAGCGGGTACGTCGATTTGGCCCGTTGCCATAACGTCCGTAAGAGCACCATCGGCCCTAATAGTTGGGATCTACCGAGAGGCACATCTGTACTCCATAGCATGGAGCTGGGATGGGTGGGAGCAAACCACAGCTTCTCAATTTGTGTCCATCTATTGTATGCGTGAAGAGTACACCAAGAAGCCACCGGGCGTAACTGAGCTGCCAGGTAGTACTTGGCTATGTTGGGAAAGGCAAGACCTCCTTGGCTGCTGGGGCGTACAATATTGATCTAGCAATCCTGTGTCTCTTGTAATTCCAAAAAAACCTGTGCAAGTCACCCTGGAGGGATCTGAAGTGTGCGGCTGGGATAGGTATAGGAAGGGTCTCAAAAAGATAGAGGAGTTTAGGTAGGATCGCCATCTTAATGGTCGCCAGACGACCAAAGGCGGATAACTTTAAGGTTTTCCATTTGGCCAGAGAGGTCTTAATAGACTTATATAGGGGAGGGAAGTTAGCCTTGTATAGGGTTTCATACAAGGGCGAAAGATGGACACCTGTTAGCAAAGGGAAGACGATACTAGCTGTGGGTTATGGGTGCTGCACACCCCTGATATAAATTTTGTAGAAGGAAAGGTACCCCAAGGGGCTTTGAGTTGCAGCAAAAAATTATAATGGATTCAAATGTTGAAAAAAAAAATTATTTAAAAGGTACATAGTGAAAAAAAGCGTTCTAGTGGGATCAAGACATGAGTTCCAGAATACGATTTAGAAGAATATGCATATGAATAAATACAACTATGTGAGTTCATGTGCTAGAAATACTGACGCGTTTCGACCTTTGATAATGGAGGTCTCTTCAGGGTGAAATGATTGAAAGCATGAACTCTGAAAAAGGATACATATAAATGATATTTGTTACAACAAATATTTATACAATAAATTATATACAATCATTGGTTGCCATATTGGCGTAGGTATACTTTATCAAAGAATAAATGTAAAAAAAACTGAAACCATAGGTCCACCACAGACCCCATCACTGAGAAACAGCACCCCCAGAAAACCACATGAAATGGGAGAGTCAATGGGAAAGATAAGGCTGCAAGCCTATGAGAGGTCGCACTTAAAGACCCCACACTGGGTGGAGAGGGGGGGCAAGAGGCGAAAGGTGATGGGGGGGGGGGGGAGGATAGTGGGGAGCCAAACAGAACCAGATGACAAAAGGGGAAGCACGGACTCAGCACGAGCAGACCAGCAAAACCTAAAAGAGTATATAAATAAAAAAGGGATTACAACCTTCATATATATATATATATATATATATATATATATATATATATATATATATATATATATATATATATATATATATATATATATATATATATATATATTATGTTTACATGTGTGAGACGGTGTGTGGAAAAATTTGGTGGGTGTGGGTTATGAAGAAAATGTGAGCTAGTGGGAATGTGGTGATAATGTGGGTGGAGAAAAAAAGAGGGGGAGAGAGGGAAGGAATATTTATCTGGGCTAACTAGATGATTGGGATGAATCCTTTTAGTATAGTGAAGCATCTGGCTAACTGATTTGTGCTACAAAGATCTCCAAGATAGGCATAGGGTAGATGATGCCTGCATTTGGGGTCTGAGAAAGGTATATAAAAAGGAAATAAATATTAGAAAATGACATCAAAAGGTGGGGGGGGCGAGCTGGGAAAGGGTAGAAAACTTACTACCAAGGGGGGCCAAATAGGGGATCAGGCAGAGGTCAAGTCCTGGGGGGAAAAGTGTGGGAACTCCCACCCAAGATCCACCACCCCACCAAAAAATAAATAAATGATACGTTCATATGCATATATATATTTCACACCCCTTTACATTACACAGCACCCTGCATCACTGGACCCCTTCACATTACACAGTACCCTTTGATACGCCAAAGAGAGGCAAGCACCGTATTCTCAGAGCAAATGCTCCCAACGATGCGCCGGCGTAACGTAGTAGGCGTAAGCCGGCGTAATTCAAAGTAGCAAGGAAGTGGGCGTGATCCATTTAAATGAAGCGTGACCCCATACAAATGAAGGGCCGAACAAACAGCGCATGCGCAGTGACGTAAACGTATGTCCCGCACCCCTCTGCGCATGCTCACAACTACGCCCGGCGTAACCCCTGAGATACGCCAGCCCACTGCCTACGCCCAGAGCATAAATACGCCCAGACATGCGCCCGTCGAGTGCAAAAGTACATCCGCTTGTTTCCCCCCCTGAAGCAAGGTACTTTTGTTTTATTGCTTTGAGCCATGTCTGCTCGTGCGTCAGGGAAGGAGAGGAGGAAGAAAAACTTTTCTGCAGAGGAGAGGGCTCTTATCATTACGGCCATGTCCCGGTACAATGTTTCCCTCCATGGGGCAGAGAGTGGCACCACCAGTAAGGCCAGGAAGAAGGAGATCCTGGAGGAAATCACGACAGAGGTCAATGCCTTGGGACATGAGGTAAGGACCTCCAAGGACATTTCCAAAAAAAGAAATGACTTGCTTAGTGTGGTCCGAGAGAAGCTGGGCTCGATGAGGAGGCATGCCAGGGGCACTGGAGGGGGACCAGCCACTACTATTAGGCCTCGTACACACGAGCAGACAGATTTGTTCAAATCTGTCCGTCCGACAGATTTGAACAAATCTGTCTGCTGGGATTTTGGTTTGCTTGCGTGTACACACGAGCAAACCAAAATCCCCGCCAGCAGAGAGCGCGCTGATGTGTCGGTGACGTGGCGGTGACGTTGACGCTGCCACGTCACCGCACCAGGAAGTAAAACACTTCCGCGTAAGCGCCGAATACATTCGGCGGCGGTGCGGCGGCGGTGCGGGACGACATGTCTGCTGGTAAGTGTACTAACCAGCAGACATGTCGGGCGGACGGATTCCCACCCGATAGATTTCAAAGCATGCTTTGAAATCTGTCGGGTGGCCAAATCCGTCGGCTCGGCCGTACACGCGGACCGTTTCCAGCGGACAGATTTGATCGTGTGTACGAGGCCTTAGGCTGACTCCGGATGAGCAGGTGGTTGCCTGGTGTCTCCAGAGGGAGCAAGTGGAGGGAGTGGAGGGCTATGACTCCATGGAACAGGTCTTGAGGACCGGTAAGTGTGTGTTTTTTATCCTATCTGGTGTGTAGCATGTGAGGGGGTGGAAGGGAACATGTGACAAGTGTGTGGGTCCACCAACATGTGAATGTGTTGTATCATCCACAGATGTGCTGGAGGGAGCGGGGCCATCTGCTGCCGGTGGCCATCTCACGCCATCCCCCGAACATCATCCTGAGCCTGACCCCCTGGGAAGCCACGAGTCAGCGGTGGAGGGGAGTGCCCACACCTCTCCTCTAGAGGTAGTTGAGGAGGAGACGGTTAATATGGACCAGGATGTTGTCCTGTATTTGGAGTCTTCCCCTTTGACCGGGCCCTCTCAGACCTCCACCCCCATCGGGGGAAGCCCCTCAGGGTCCACCCCCATCAGGTCTAGCCCATCAAGGGCCTCCCCTTATAGACGACCCCAAGCCTCTCCTGGCCCCAGGAAGGCTACCAGGAAGATGCGGGGTGTTCCAGAGTTCCTCCCAGAACATCTTGCGAGGTACCAGGACCGCCAGATCCGGCATATGGGTGATCTAGCTGTGCAGATGCGTCGTGTGGCAGACAGCCTGGCCTCCTCTGCTCAGATTAATGATAGCATCCAGGATGTGAGTGGCAACTGTGCTGCGATGGTCACCTGCCTTGGTGAGCTTCAGGCCTCGTGGCAGAGGTCCAGACCCTTGCAGTGGCCGTCCAGGCTAATACAGTGGCAGACAGAGGGGAGGCAGACAAGGCTGCTGCAGGCCGAGACAAATGCGGTCCTCACCCGCATTGCCCTGGCATTGGAGGGCAGGCAGCCAGCCAGGGAGATACCAGGGGATGCTCCTCCTTCTTCTCCTGATGACCCACCCCCCCACCACAGGCTCCCATCAGACAGCTAAGGAGCCAGAGCCATGGCAACAGGCTTGGCCCACGACAGGACAATTGATTGTCTTTTTATTTTTGTTATATGCTCTGGTTAAGAGCTTTTTTCTTTTTGTTATATGCTCTGGGTAAGAGCTTTTTTATTTTGTAGTATCTGCACACGGTCAGTAGTGCAGGCTACAGTGTGACTGGTGTGTGAATGTGGGGGTGACACTCCTGCCAGTAAGGTTTGTCACCCTGGGTCGTCGGGGAGAAGTTATCCCCACGGCCGTGTGAATGTGGTATGAATGGACAGCTACACCATTGGGGCCTTGGCGTGGTGTTGCTGCTCCCTAGTCCTGCATTTTGGACTTGGGCTAATCCAATGTGATGTGGATGTGGTGTGTGTGAGCTATGGACCACAGTGGTGTGCATGCGTGCATTGTCCGTGTGCCATGATGAATGTGTGTGTTTAACATGCAAAGATGCCTACCAAATGTGTGCATCATTTTATTTTCTCTCTCCTCTGGTTTGGGGATCCCGGAATGGAGTCAGGAGATGGGGCCCAAGTGCATATGCTGAGTCACCTGGAAGGGAAAAGACAGGAGGATGTTAGCCATGCATGTGCCCCTCGTGATGTCTGCATCATGGGGTCGGACAGTCATGCCTGACTCCCATGTCACTTACCAACCAGCCAGCTGTCCTGTACACGTTCTGTTCGAATTCTGTTGGGATGTTGCTTTGACGGTATATGTAGCTGTTGTGGTTGGCCCCTGGGTGTTTGGCACGGACGTGCCATATGAGGCATTGGGCATCGGCTATCACCTGTATGTTGATGGAATGCCAATGCTTACGATTGCGGTACATGTGCTCTGTGGCACGGGGGGGGGGGGGGGCTGTAGTGCCACATGTGTGCAATCAATGGCTCCCACGGTGCGCGGGAATCCGGCAATTCTGTAGAAATCCTGCATTGCCTTCTGTCGCAGATGCTATTGGGTGGGTCTGATGATGTGGTGGGACATGCGTCTGAGGATTGTGGGGACAACCTGGTGCACACATCTGCTCATGGTGGATTGTATCCATCCCAGACACGACTCCACTTGTACGCTGAAAAGATCCACTGGCAAGGAAATGCAGTGTTGCCAGTACCTTGACCAGTGGCTGCAGTGCATGTGAGCGATGTGTCTCGCTGTCTGGCCTTAGAGTTTTGCTTAACGCATAACTATTTTTGGTATGGAGGACACTTTTATAGTCAGAAAACGGGCGTCACCATGGGTGCAAAGTTTGCACCTAGTTTAGCAAACTTGTTCATGAGCGAGTGGGAAGATAAATGGATATTCCTCAACAGGCAGAAAGAACTGGTATTTTACCAGCGCTATATTGATGACCTGTTCATCATTTGGGAAGGCCCGGAAGAAACCCTAAAGGATTATGCCAATTGGTTGAATACAAATGGAAATAATATTAAGTTGGAATTCCACTGGGATGAGCAACAGATTAACTATCTAGACGTCACAATAATGAAAGGTATAACTAATTTTTATACTAAGGCATATTTTAAGGCCTCAGATCGTAACAGTTATATCCCAATCCAAAGTGGCCACCACCCTAGGTGGTTGCGAAATATTCCAAAGGGACAATTTACACGTATAATACGAAACTGCACTAACGACAGCGATTATTTGAATCAAGCAACTATGATAAAGGATCGTTTCGTGGAAAAGGGGTATAGTGAACCCCAATTAAATCTCCTAATAGATGAAGTAGGGAGTAATCCACAAGACACTTTTTTGGAACCACGAAATAGGCCACCTAATCAGCAACAGGAGTGGGGCTTTATATCAGGCTACCATGAGCAATATAAGGACATCGAACCTATATTCAAGAAACATTGGGACATCCTTATGATGGATAAAGTATTAAATCCACAATTACCAAGTGTACCTCCATTTATATATCACAAAGCACCGACTTTTGGTGATCATATAGTAAAAAAGGTATTGGATTCACCAAGGAGACCACAAATGTTTTGGGACAGGCCAGGCTTTACAGCCTGTAGAAGATGTAAATCATGCCGACAGGTCTCCACGCATTTGAGAGGTCTTACAGAATTCTCCTCCACAGCCAATGGAAAGTTGTTCAAAATCAAAGAGTGCATTACTTGTGCATCGACACATGTTATCTATGCCTTGGAATGTCCATGTGGTCTAAGGAAACTCTCTAAGAGGGTGTCGGAGCATATTTATAATATCTCTACGGGATATGAAGATCATAGTGTATCTCTACATTTCCTGGAAAAACATAATAAAAATCCAATTGGATTAAAATTTTGGGGCATAGACAAGGTAGAGCCCAATTGGAGGGGGTCTAATAGAGTTCGGGAAATATCTAAACGGGAGACAGAATGGATCTTTCTCACTAATACTCTCAGGCCCCGTACACACGGCCGAGGTTCTCGCCAGAAACCAGCGAGAACCTCAGCCGTGTGTACGCTCTCTGCTCGCCCCGCCCGTCGGGAAACCCGTCGAGCAAATAGAGAACAGGTTCTCTATTTGCTCGACGGCCCGTCAGGATGAATGGCTGGTTGCCATTCCCGACGGGCGGGTCGCAGATTCTGACGGCCGGCAGAGAACCTCGACGGGCGGAACGATGTGTTCCGCCCGTCGAGGTTCCCTGTCGTGTGTACGGGGCTTCAGCCCCAATGGCCTCAACATTGACCTTGATCTTAATTGCTTTATAAGAAATCATTAAAGCGGAGGTTCACCCTAAATATAAGATCTCTCATGTGATCCAGCATACTGGCGTCAGCGCCAGTATGCTGTTTTTTTTTTTTTTTTATCGCACACTTACTGTATTATAGTGGAATTCCTTTTTTGTCCCCCGCGGTGGACGGCTGTAGTATTGCTCGTCACATCTTCCTAAAATACCCGATATGGACTCGGGTAATCTCGGCGAAAATGCGGCGCCTGCGCACAGACCTAGGAGCTGACTGCGCAGGCGCCGTATTTCTCTGAGTCCTATTTCGGAGGGCGTGACGCGCCATAGCCGTAGGACTCGGAGAAATACGGCGCCTGCGCAGTCAGCTCCTAGGTCTGTGCGCAGGCGCCGCATTTTCGCCGAGATTACCCGAGTCCATATCGGGTATTTTAGGAAGATGTGACGCGCTATACTGGCGCCGTCCACCACAGGGGAAAAAAAAGGAATTCCACTATAATACAGTAAGTGTGCGATTAAAAAAAAAAAACCCAGCATACTGGCGCTGACGCCAGTATGCTGGATCGCATGGGAGATCTTATATTTAGGGTGAAATACCGCTTTAACTATATTTAATATTAGTACATGTAAGGAGAACATACAGTGCTTATCACATTTATACATTATATTGAATATCGATATTTCATATACACTTTTTTAATCATTCCCCCTCCTTTTCTACCATACATTTTCTACCAGTTTCATTGATGAATGATAATGAAGTATAGAGTAGAATTATATTACCATCCAAGTAATTTATGCATAGCCATAATTAATATACAGGATGCTTTTGTTTGAGGAGGCTGTTTTTTATTGTTGTTTTTATTGCTTTATTGATGTACAGCGATTGGAAGTATTATTATTGTCTTTTATGTATTTTACATTATAGACCAACAACTGTGCTTTATAATATGAGCTTAGAAAAATAGCAATATGTGCCTATGATTTAAGTCTCTCTCTTGGTGCCAGAGCGAGCAGAAATTATATATGGTAATAAGACCACACAAAGCTTTTATTCAAATATCCAAATTTTAAGTTTTTTTAGCATCAGTTAATTTATTATGCTCACGCTGTCACCAATATGCAGTCCTGAGGTTATTTTGGATATTGCACATATGGTTCCAGCTCTCTATTAAGTCAAATGGGGAGGGAATGTGCATATATGGAACCCGGGGCTGCAGTATTTCTATTAGGCTAAACACAAGCATTGCACTTGGAAGGATAGAACGAGGGGTAAAACTTCCCGTGTATTAGCATATAGGCAGTCCTACATTTGCAATGGGAGTGACTGGCTCAATGCATACCGAATGAGAGGGCGGTTCAGCATAGCCTTTCCCTCTCTCAGCCTAATACTATTAGAAGACAGAGCAGCTATGACAGCGTGAACTGCCCATTCAAATGGGAGGTTGCGCTTTCCATACGGAGGCGGGTCTGTCAGTACTCGCATACCCGGTGCGTCTTAAAGGGGTGTTACAGCCAAATTTAGTGTTTATTAAAAGTCAGCAGCTACAAAAAGTGTAGCTGCTGGCTTTTAATAAACACACACTCACCTGCTCCACAATCCAGCGACGCGCCAGCCGGGGGGTCCGCTCCTCTCCCCCCCTCCCCGGCCGGCGTCTTCATCCTAAGTGTGGGCACCTGACCGTGACAGCCTTCGGCTTCACGGCCGGCACCCACTGCGCATGCACGAGCGGCACTGCGGCATTGGACAGGCGATTGCATGGGACCTGTCAGTGTCCCATGCGATCGCCTACAGGGAGGGGCTGGTTAGGCGATTAAGCTTAATCGCCTAACCAGCCCCTCGGCGGAAGCAGGAAGTGGGACAGGAAGTCCCACTCCTCCTGAAGCCCCCACTCCCCTCCAAAAAAATTACATGCCAAATGTGGCATGTAAGGGGGAGGGGAGTGGGTTGAGCGGAAGTTCCAATTTTGGGTGGAACTCCGCTTTAAGTCAAGGGGGCGGAGTGGTACGGCCCCCTTGGCCTACATAAACAGGGAGATTGTAACGTGTAGCCACACCCTCTGAAGATGTGACAACCAATCACGAAACGCTTCAGGGCGTGGCTACACGATCTGCTTAGTTCACACACAGAGTTACACTGAACACGGGACTCATCAGCTGGAGCTGGGCTGACAAGCGCAATTGCCAGAGTGAGCTGCAAGTTTTAACTTCTGATGTGCTGTTTTACATTCCATTATTTTGTAAGCATATTTCTAGGTGTGGGGATGCTATTCTGATTAAAGATAGTATCACATTACGTTTTCTCCCTTTTCTTTTATTTCATGACCACTCATGTAACACTCCTAATCTATACAACGATTTAATCATTTGTTTGGAGGATTACTGGACCTTGGGGTGAGATTCAGAGGAAAGAGGACATCTGATCTTAGGAGGAGATCCTATTCAACCATATATCCAATTAAGGAGTTTTAAAGGCGACTAATACCACTGGTATCTGGTGAGTAGAACTCCTAAGGGAGATATCATAGAACAGAACATAGAGGATACTTCAGAGCTAACCTGTCACTAAGGACTTACAATATATTAAGAGACTTCTTTGATATTCTGATTTCTTGTTAACACAGACATTATCCAATTATTATCTGGGGGTGTGTTGCATGTTATCCATGATATCATTATCATTGCTTATTGATGTTGGTCATAAGGATGTTTTATCAATGTGACCTTACCAGTCATTTATAGCAGATTGGGTGTTATAGGTTCTTTTGAATTTCATATTATCCCACACAGCGCTGTTAATGTTTCTGTTTCAGAGGCATATTTGTATTTACATCTTGCAGGGCTGTGGCTATTTGCGGGATGGCATCAGGGCTGAATCTGAAAATGCGATACACCTCCAAATCCCCCATGCCAAATACGTTCAGGCGCGTTTGGTATATCCTCTCCCGTGCCCTCCTCCTTCTACGCACCTGTGAACACACTAGTAGTGCTATGACCATGGATGCCCCTGGCATGTTGGTATACAGATTGTTGTCCTGCAAGTGTGGGTGCTCAGCTCGTCTGTAACGGTGCTGCTGCAGCTGCTCTCTGGCTGACCTGTGCACGTCTGCTGCTGACTTACCCCTGCTTTATGAGAGGTAACTTTACGCGGGACGTTGATCTTACGCACACCGCGCGTAGCCTGCGCCGGGCGCACGTACGTTCGTTCGTGGATCGCTGTATCTCCCTCATTTGCATATTTGAATAGAAACTCAATGGGCGCGCCAGATGCGTCCAGCGTATATATGCGTCCACGCTACGCCGGCGTAGGAAAGTTACGTTGGTCAGAAGAAGCCTATTTTTAGGCGTATCTAGTTCTGAGGATACGGCGCATAGTACATACACTTACGCCGCGCATCTCGAGATACGCCGGCGTAAGTGCTTTGTGGATCTGGGCCAGAAAGTTACTTGTCAATAACACAGATGTGAGTAAGCTCCTTCATATGTTCCTAATATATGAGAATATATGAGAAATCTATGCAGTAGGAGTAAAATAAAATATATGTATGCAGCACTACCCCCGAAGGAGCTGCTGGTTTGTTTTGGGTGGCATGTTACCTCGTGGCTCCTCCACCGTCTAGGGGTGTATAGTGAAAGCAGCAGTAACGGAATGTCCACCACATGTGTCTTTTGCTGTGCTCTTTATTACCCAGCTGGGTAAAAACAATTAAACTTGAGGTGAAGTGTAAAGATGCAGTAGAAGGAGAACAATAAGGAAACAGTCCTGCTTCCAACAACACTTTATTTTCTTCAATACAAAAAGTGCAGCGCTAATATATGATGATTAATGTAGAACGGACATGACCAATAGTGAATACATAAAGTCCAAATAATGGATCTCCCAACAAGTGAATGGATCACTCCAACAGGTGAGTAATTCACAGTTCAAATGAATGAGTGATAGGTGGATGTTATCTCATGTGATAAATGGCTTGTCTGAAGTAATCATTCAAAACATCAAGATAAATGAAGTGGGTACTGTTACCGACAGTTGTAGACTCGCATGTTAATATTAACAGCAAGTCTAGAAGGCATGATGGTCTCAACAGACCTGGGACTCTGCATGGATGGTCACTCCGGGCAGTGGTGGCTGTATCAATCCAGTCGAACGAATACCTCCAATCCAGGAACCCAAACGGATGTGGTTTGACAATGCAGGTCAAAATGACCAGCCTCAATGAACAGGCAGGACATACATGAACACAGAAAATAAAAAGAAAGTGCTCCAGATGGTGCAAATCAAACTAAACCTGGGAAGGTTTTATTTGAAAAAATATTACATAAAGTCACGTGAATAAAAATATCCCTCCCCTTGTACCCACCTCAATGCTGGTCCACGACCCCCATGTAGGCCGCCCACATACGGGTATTGGTCCCAATTGGGACAACCGGACCGGGTGGGTTCCCTGTACCAGGGCCACCCCCGGGTCCTGACCTGCAGTTCTATCCAACAGTTGTTTGGTTTTTTGTAATTGTTCATTTTGCGAATGTGATTTCTGATGCTAATGTTTTTCTCATTCCTTCCCATCCTTTCCTTTCTTTCATATCCTCTTTTTCTCTCAACTTCTTTGCAGACAGGGTCTACTCAAGGGACCGCTCCTTGCCCCGCGCCGCGCCACCGGGAGCACAGTCAGCCCATCATACAGTAACAACATGGCAGAGATTAAGGTAATTTCATATAATGTCCGTGGTATATGCTCCCCAAATAAGCGTAGCAAACTGTGGTGGGAGCTGAAGAAGTTGAAGGCCCAAGTCGTTTTCTTGCAGGAGACGCACTTCACTCACCACTCAGTGCCTAAACTACCCACCCATCTGTACAGCCAGTGGTTTCTCAGCACATCCCTGATCAGCAAATCCCGAGGTACAGCGATAGCCATCCACAAAACCTGCCCATTCCAACATGCAAGTGACCTTGTAGATCCTCAGGGTAGATATGTTTTCTTGAAGGGATCCATAGCAGGTATAAAATATACCTTTGCTAACATCTATGCCCCCAACTCAAACCAATTGACCTTCCTCGATACGGTTCTGGACCAACTGGCGGAATTCAAAGAGGGCTCCCTAATTTTAGGCGGCGACTTCAATGTTAGCCCGGACCCTTCACAAGACATATCCCACCGGCGACCAACGCACTCTCATGCCTTCCTAAAGCGCTTCCGTAAGTCTCTCCAGGAGGCTGGCTTGGTAGATAGCTGGAGAGTCCTGCACCCCACAGATAGAGACTATAGTTATTATTCAAAGGTGCACAATGTATACACCAGAATAGATCTGCTATATGTTGACCGACCCACTCTGGAACTGCTGCAGGGTTCGTCTATCGGACATATAACTTTATCAGACCATGCTCCGATCACCGTTACTGTTTCCTTGCCCTCTGGCACCCATAGGACCTGGCGCCTTAACGACAATCTGTTGAACGACCCTGTAGTTGAGTCAAAGATCTCAGATATCTTGCGGCACTACTTTCGAGAAAATGCCGCTGTGGACGTGAGTGAGGGCACCATTTGGGAATGCCACAAGGCAGTAGTACGAGGTGAGCTTATCGCCCTGGGCACAAAACTTAAAAGGGTGCGCAAGGCAGACTTTGATGGAGTGCTCACGGCACTCCAACAGGCTGAGCTTAAACATAAAAGAGACGGTGACCTGGAGGACCTGAAGAAATTGACCGACCTTAGGGATCTGTTTTCGCGCCTGCTGGAAAGACAGGCGCGGAGACAGGTGAGGTACCTGTTGCACAGATACTACGAACATGGCAATAAATGTGGCCGTATGCTGGCGAGAGCTTTACGGAAAAAAAGGACTCAGACACAGATACACAAGCTTTGCTCCCCCTCGGGGGACATGGTGTTTAAATCCTCTCAAATAGCTGCAGGGTTCCGGGACTACTATGCTACCCTCTACAACCTGGATGCCGATTCACCCCCAGAAAGCAAGACCGACTAAATGTGTAGCATCCACCAATATCTAACAGTGAACGGATTACCGCCCCTGACTGAGGACCAACGGACCGACTTAGACTCCCCCATAACAGTTGCAGAGATTGAAAATACCATTAACTCACTCCCTAATGGGAAAAGCCCAGGCCCAGACGGATACACCAAGGCGTACTATAAAAAAAATTCTCAGATACTCACTAGTCAGATGTGCAAATACTTCAACTCCCTGATGAGGGGTAACTGTATTCCCCCAGAGGCCCTCTTAGCACACATCTCGGTTATACTGAAGGAAGGGAAGGACCCCACCACCCCACAAAGCTACCGCCCCATATCCCTACTGAACACTGACGTGAAGATTTTGGCAAAAATCCTGGCGAACAGACTAAAGCACCTCATACCCTTAGTAATCCACCTTGACCAAACAGGCTTCATAACCGGTAGGGAGGCCAGGGATAACTCCATTCGAGCGATCCAGCTCATTCACTGGTCCAAGACGCAGAAAGACCCCTTTTCATACCTGATACTTTCCACGGACGCAGAGAAAGCGTTTGACCGCATCGACTGGTCCTACCTACACGCAGTACTTGACACATTAGGTTTAGGCTCCAATATGTTAACTTGGATACTGGCCCTCTACACAGATCCTAGTGCACAGGTCAAGATAAATGGCACTCTCTCTTCCACATTCCCGATCAGGAATGGCACGAGACAGGGGTGTCTGCTTTCGCCCCTTCTCTTCGCATTGGCTTTAGAACCCTTGTTGCGTGGAGTGAGGGCGAACGCGGACATCACAGGCCTGACGGTGGGCACAGTGGAACATAAGCTTTCTGCCTATGCGGATGATGTACTATTGCACCTATCGAACCCCCTGATCTCACTGCCAGTCTTGCTGAAGGAGCTTCAACATTTCGGGACACTTTCGAACTTTAAAATTAATTACTCGAAGTCTGAAATCCTGCCCATATGCTTATCCCCTAACCTGACAGACAGACTTAAATCAGAATTCCCCTTTACGTGAGCTACAACCTCCCTCCGTTATCTAGGCATACAACTAACAGACAGTCTTGACACGCTGTACGTGACAAACTACCCTAAGTTAATATCTGCTGTCAAACAAGACTTGCAACATTGGACGAAAACCGCCTTCACCTGACTGGGGAGAGTAAACATTATAAAAATGAACGTCCTTCCTAGGATCTTGTTCTACATGCAGATGCTCCCTATATCCTTACCCAAGACCTTCTTCGCCCACATTTCCCACATGTTCACTAAGTTCATATGGAACTCCCAGAAGCCACGCATAGCACTAGGGGTCCCGAAATGCCCAAAGCGCTCCGGTGGTTTGGGCGTCCCTGACTTATTGAGATACTATCGGGCCATAGCCCTCCAGAGGCTCCTCAATTGGCGCTTTCACGACCAATCCAAAATATGGGTTACAATGGAAAAATACATGGCTGGAAGGAATCTGGCGTATGCCCTGTGGCTCTCGAGGGAACACAGGGGGCTGTCAAGAGACACGTCCCCCCTGACGCATCTGACGCTCAGGATGTGGGACAAAATTAACCGTATATTTGGTCTGGCCCCCCCCTGTGTCCCCGCTGGCGCCACTGGGTGGATACCTTTGGTTCCCTCCCGGGGAGGACACGGACTTCTTTGGGAAGTGGGTTGACGACAAGAATGCTAGCTGTGGGAAATTGTTAAGAAACGGCAAACTGTTACCCTACGACTCCTTAACGGGCAGGCCCGGTAAACCGCAAATTAATTTTTGGAGATATAGGCAGCTGCACCACTTTTTTGAAAAGACTGGTAGCTCAATAAGAGATATCACGTTACTTACGCCTTTTGAGGGCCTGTTCATAGCGGACGAACCAATCACACGTATGGTCTCGGAGTTGTACTAACTGCCTGGGTCCTCGGCCTCTGCGTCCTAACCCATGTGTATACGGGCATGGGAGAGAGACCTGGGGCAAGAGCTCACGGGTCCTCAACTGACTCATTTATATCAGATGACTCATTCCAGCTCGACAGACTCTAAAATGAAAGACGAATTACAAGCTGATGTCGCGCTGGTACAGGGTCCCCGCAGATTTGACACGGATGTACCCTGCCATCTCTGACCGGTGCTGGCGGGGATGTGGTGGCCGAGGAACCCTTTTACATTTGTGGTGGGAATGCCCTATAATTGCATCTTTCTGGGAAGACGTTAGAGATCAGGTTAAGGAAGTCTTGGGGATAGACATCCCCCTCTCTCCGACCCACTTTCTCTTGCACATCCCTCCCATGCCTATTAGTCGTTACAAAAAGAGCGCACTTCCTCACCTGCTCAACGCCGCTAGGCGGCTAATTCCGATTTACTGGAAGAAAACGCAGATACCAAACAGGGAGGAGTGGATATGCAGGATAAATGAGGTCAGGGGAGCGGAAGAAAGGATCGCAACCTGTAAAGGCACTAGAGATGCGCACAGGGCCAGATGGATTCTCTGGACAGATCATTTTTCAGACCCCAATTATATCCCCTCTAGTTTGGACGAATCCCTGCTAAAGCTAGCGGACCCAACTCTGGGTCACAACAGGAATGTAAACCCCCCATAATACGGAGCGTAGACCGCGGACATTGCTTAACATAACCGTTTTTTTTCTTTCAATGCTATGGCCTGGTGGCTGGTGGCCCGGTGCTGACGAGGTGGATCCCTCATGCATCTTTGGTGAGATTCCGATCTTTCTCTTTCTCTATCTTCCCCCTCCTATTCCCTTCTAACCCCCCTTCTTTTTTTATCGTTATTATTGTTCTTATTTTCTATGTGGTT
The DNA here is from genome assembly GCA_029574335.1 of Rana kukunoris. Taxonomy (NCBI): domain Eukaryota; kingdom Metazoa; phylum Chordata; class Amphibia; order Anura; family Ranidae; genus Rana; species Rana kukunoris. The sequence goes on along the minus strand of CM056052.1, from coordinate 252,823,984 downwards.
AAGCACTTTTACAGTTGTTGCTGTTGACATGGTTGATGGTTGATGCCCCCGAAATGCTGGGATGGCTACACACGGCAGGGCTCACAACCCACATGAGTTCGCCCTGGGTGGCAGCACCAGAGCTGTGACTCTCATTGTGAAATGCGGGGACTGGGGGGCCTGGGCTGGGGGGGTTGTTGGAGGCCTTGAATGGCACCCCTCCTCCGGCATGGGCCCTGGGTAGGGTCGCCCCTGGCTTCCGCCTGGGGTGGTTCTCCGTGACAATACCAGCCCCCAAACCGCGTTGTACTTGGATAACTGAGGAGGGTAGGCAAGCCATCCACCCTACTCACAAGAATAACCTTCTTATACTTCTCTTGTTTTGGCTACCTTCAGATATTTCTTCGTGTTTTCTTTGTTGTTTTGTTGTAATAGAAAACTGTACTTCACTGTTACCAACGAGTATTGCTAAACTGTAAGATGTGACTGAACCCAATAAAATAAGTTTTACTACAAAAAAAAAAAGAAGCAGTATAGGGTGCAATACCCGACGCGATTCGGCTGAGAAAGCCATCAACAGGGGCATGTTGGCCATTTTGACCTGCATTGTCAAACCACATCCGTTTGGGTTCCTGGATTGGAGGTATTCGTTCGACTGGATTGATACAGCCACCACCGCCTGGAGTGACCATCCATGCAGAGTCCCAGGTCTGTTGAGACCATCATGCCTTCTAGACTTGCTGTTAATATTAACATGTGATTCTACAACTGTCGGTAGGAGTACCCACTTCATTTATCTTGATGTTTTGGATGATTACTTCAGACAAGCTACTTACCACATGAGATAACATCCACCTATCACTTATTCATTTGAACTGTGAATTACTCACCTGTTGGAGTGATCCATTATTTAGACTTTATGTATTCACTATTGGTCATGTCCATTCTACATTGATCATCATATATTAGCGCTGCACTTTTTGTATTGTAATTGCTTTGGACTTTGTTTGTGTGCCAGCTGCTTTTTCTGTTTCACATTTGGTTTAGTGCAGTTTTTTCCCCTTTTTTCTTTCACTTTGTTTTCTTTGCCACATTAGCCAGGGATACCTGGACAGGACCACCTCACTGACCTGGCAGCCAGGGGAGCACTCGCAACTTGAGATAGCAGAGATAATCTTCCTTAATAGACTTTGCGTCTGGATCTCCTTCAGGTAGTTTTCAGTTAGGTTACGGACTGATAGGTGACCAACGTCCAGCCTTTCAGTACCCAGTCACCTTGATCTCCGGTGGATTGTTGAGACCCTATTGGATCGCCAGCCTCTCTTGGCTCTCCTCAGGTGGACTCCCCACCGAAGAGCTTCCTCTCAAAGGAACAACGCTTGGGATCTTCTCAGGATTAGGGACCCAGTCGATCACTGGGGCCCAGCCACAGCTCAAATGTTCCGGACCAACATGGTCCTGGAATTAGGAACACTGTGTGGCACGCGCACCCCGGTCTGGAAGGATATTTCGCCAGGGTGCCGTGATGTGGTCACCTTAAAGGTGGGTGCCACACTGGAAGAAGACCCAAACCAATGGCGTCTGTCTCATAAATACCCTACCCCAGCATGCACAGCAAGGAAAACCCCTCCTGATAGGCTGCTGGGGAAAAGCACCCATACCTCGACCCCACTGCTGCCACCTGTCATCCTGGGGTGGGATCAGCATTCCAGAAGTGACAGAATGAGCCCACAGCACAGCCAAGCTGAGACAGAGACCCAACTTCAAACAAATCAGCCTGGTCAGAGCTAACTAACTCTCTGACCCCCTTTAGATTTAAATTAGCACCAGTTCTTAGAAGTAACTAGGCGCTACATGTATATACAATTCTCAAACTTTTTTAATGTCAGTCTGTCTCAGACAGTTTTCGTCTTTCCACAATGCCCTGCAATAGTATTGTAATCCTAAATAATATTAGGTGATCGCCAGCTTAGCTACGTGTACAATATAAAGATCTTGGTACTAAAATATAACCCCCATGAAATCACACAGCCCAATTCAACAGAAACATGAGACCTTTGGTTTCCTGTATGGAAAAACATCAAAACCACAGCATTAATATTGAAAGACAAAGCAAACTTTCCAGCTTGGGAGCTGGGTTTGATCAACAAATTATTGCACTATAATCCCTTGTTGTTCACAGATGTGATAATTAAGTCAATGGAGACTGAGCACATTGTCATTCAGAAGTATGTATCATGTCCAAAGGGAAATATCTGCAATGTGTATTGTATGTAATAAAGCACACATTGAAAAACTGCCCTCCCGCTGCAACTCCAACATAAATGATGCAACGGATGTCAAAATAAAGTACAATGCTGTGGCCAGAAACACGCATTATCACCAGGGGCGAACTGCCCGAGGGCCCCATGCCGCTAGGGGGCCCCATTAGGGTTGGCAGCCTCAGTAAAACCAGGGACAGTGTGTAAAATTCTGTCTTTTAAAAAAATCCCAAGATAATAGCTGCCCCACCTCTCCAGTACCTTTACAGTGTGTGTACTGTATGTGTATTCTGTGCGTATGTATACTGTGTGTGTATATTGTGTGTGTATATTGTGTATGTATACTGTGTGTGTGTATACTGTGTATGTATACTATGTGTGTATACTGTGTGGCCCCATAATCTTTTGCCAGGGGGCCCCATAATCTCCTATTTCCCGGGGGCCCCATGAGTTGTCAGTCTGCCCATGCTAATCACTCAATCTCTCAATACGTCTCCTTCAAAACACATGTGCTTAAAGGGGTTGTAAAGGTTTGTTTTTTATTTTCTAAATAGGTTCCTTACATTGTTGGTTCACTTACCTTTTCCTTCGATTTCCCTTCTAAATGTTTTTTTTCTTTGTCTGAATTTCTCACTTCCTATTCCTCCTCAGTAAGCTTTCCACCATCATCAGAGCGGTGTATAGTCAGCCAGAACAGCTTACTGAATAGCTTACTGGGGAGAAACCGGAAGTGAGAAATTCAGACAAAGAAAACAAAGAAAAAGAAAACATTTAGAAGGGAAATCAAAGGAAAAGGTAAGTGAACCAACAATGCACTAGCTTAAAGGAACCTATTTAGAAAATAAAAAATGAACCTTTACAACCCCTTTAATGTATTCTTGAAACAAGGTAGTCCACCATTTGCAAAAAAAGTATGATCTCACACATACAGTCAGTAAAGCATGGGGGGAATCAATGTTTGTTGCGACTACAGAGAGCTATGGTGGTGCAAAGTGAACGTCTCAGGAAAACTGACAGCACATGTATCCTATACATGTTTTTACCATGGTTTTCCAAAGAGATGTGTGGTTCCTCTATATACCTAGGCTGGGACCAGTGGCGGTTCGTCCATAGAGGGCGCTGGCTCTCACCGCCACTGAGTCTAATAACATAGATTCATGCATTGCATGGATCTATGTTATTATCGCCGCTGCCGCTGTTCTATTCAGATGGTCAGCGCTCATGTCCGGCCATCTGAATAACGGCAGCTGGTTGGCTCTACGGAAGTGTCTTTCTGATAGCCTTTCCCAGTACAGCCCTAGGTTTCCGGAAGCTTATCCTCAGAACGCACAGGCTGTGCGTTCCTTGGATAAGACTGACAGGCATCTCAGCCAATCAGGTTGGCCGTTTCTGGCTACCGGTAACCTGATTGGCTGAGACGCCTGTCAGTCATCGAGGGCGGGAGAAGACATTGTGGGACGTGGATGCCTGACTCCAGTAAAGGTAAGTGCCGGGCGGGGGAAGCAATTTACAGGGCACAGCAGCAACATCAATGGGCACAGTGGTGACAATAGGCACAGTGGGGACAATTGCCACAGTGGGATGAATAGGCACAGTGGCAACAATTAAAGGGCACAGTGAAGACAATAGGCACAGTGGGGACAATTGGCACAGCGGCGACCATTAAAGGGCACAGTGGTGACAATTGATTGCACAGTGGCTGTGTTTGATGGCATGGCACAGTGGCTGCGAATTGATGGCACAGTGGCTGCGTTTAATGGCATGGCACAGTGACTGCATTTGATGGCATGGCACAGTGGCTGCGTTTGATGGCATGGCACAGTGGTGACATTTGATGGCACAGTGGCTGCATTTGATGGCATGGCACAGTGGCTGCGTTTAATGGCATGGCACAGTGGTGCGAATTGATGGCACAGTGGCTGTGTTTGATGGCATGGCACAGTGGTGCAAATTGATGGCACAGTGGCTGCATTTGATGGCATGGCACAGTGGCTGCGTTTAATGGCATGGCACAGTGGTGCGAATTGATGGCACAGTGGCTGCGTTTGATGGCATGGCACAGTGGTGCAAATTGATGGCACAGTGGCTGCGTTTGATGGCATGGCACAATGGCTGCGGCTGCATTTGATGGGCACAGTAAGGCTGCAATTTATTTTTTTGTTTTCGCCCCCCCCCCCCCAAAAAAAAATTTGAGCACCAGCCGCCACTGGCTGGGACTCAGTTTCAGCATGCATTTTTAAGCCATGCCTATTATTCAGCACAATGTAGCCATGTCTATTTTTTCACCATGTGTTCCCCTTTTCCAAGTGTCTAAGTGTAGTTGCCAACAGTCCAGAACACTCCATGACAGACCCAAAGTTTCACAGGACTTCAATCTGGTCCAATCAGCTAGTCTTCAGGGCCCCCGCAATGAGCTGTTTCATGAGGATCCTTCCAAGATTCTATCTCATATAGCAGAATTTCTAATTGCTATTAATTTGAGGAGTGAAGTTTTTAAAATGACAGATGTCTCCTACAAGTCGTTTTTCCTGCACTTTGCAAGAACAAGCTAATCATTCATAGTAACATAGTTGATTAGATTGAAACATGACACAAGTCCATCTAGTTCAACCAAAAAAAAAAAAAAAACACAAAAATAAATAAACAAATAAATAGAAATCACATATACACAATTGGCGAAAAACCCCAGCAAAGCATGATCCAATTTGCTACATGGGAAAAAATTCCTTCCTGATCCCCTGAGAGGCAATCAGATTTTCCCTGGATCAACTTTACCTATAAGGCCGCGTACACACCAGCAAATATATCTGTTCAAATCGGTCGGACAGACCGATTTGAACAGATCTGTCTGCTGGCCGTTTTGGTTTGATTGCTGTACACACGATCAAACCAAAATCCCCGCCAGCAGACAGCGCGGTAACGTGGCGGTGACGTTGACGCCGCCACGTCACCGCACCAGGAAGTAGGCGTACTAACCAGCAGACATGTCCGGCGGACGGATTCCTAGCCGACATATTTTAAAGCATGCTTTAAAATCTGTCGGCTGGCCAAATCCGTCTGCTCGCCCGTACACACGATCGAATCTGTCTGCTGAGACGGCCTGGCAGACTGTTTCCAGCAGATAGATTTGATCGTGTGTACGCAGCCTAAATGTTAGTATCCAGTTAAATTGTGTACATTTAGGAAAGAATCCCTTTTTTACTGCCAATAAATCTTTATTGGAATTTATTTAGGTACTGATACAACAACAGTAGACATGTGTGTACATGGCATAACTATAACATTACACTTAAAGCGGGGGTTCACCCTAAAAAAAAATTCTAACATTACATGGAGCCGACCTAGGAGAGCGACAGTATGCCGTTTTTTTTTTTTTTTGTACTTACCATTTTAGGCCGAAAGAAGCCGAACATCGATACGCAGGTGCCGTATAGAGCCGCACCGACGATCGGCTTCTTTCGTGACACGCAGTATGCGCCGGTCGGAAGCACGTCAATCACAGCCTGTGATTAGGAACTCCCAGTCCCGCACAATTACCTACCCGGAAGCCGGGGGTGAAAATGGCGCAAAAATGGTATGTACAAAAAAAAACAACAGCATTCTGTTGCTCTCCTAGGTCGGCTCCATGTAATGTTAATTTTTTTTTTTTTTTAGGGTGAACCCCCACTTTAATATAAAGGGTTACAACGTTATTACATATCAACTTATAGTCACATATCCTCTAAGATCTTGTGCTAACTATGTACTATATCAGCATACAGTACCAAATAGTTCCTTCTCAATACAAGGGATTGGGAATGTATAACAAAGATCGACAAAAGAGAAGAATGTTCAATTTTGGAACATGCGCGCAGTCTGGAACTTTGCGCACACAAACATATACGTACTATTCATCACTGTCAGTGGATATCTATAAATTGTTTCTTCATTAGTTAACGGAGTAGTGTCATTTCCCAGTGTATCTCTCATACCAATCTGACCATGGTTTCCACCTCAGACTAGCTCTGTGAAGCTTGCCCTGCGTGGAATCAAATAGCAGTCCATATGTGGCATGTTTGTGGGTAGTCATTGTGACGGACCTCAGGTACCCCTGCTGGGCACATCCGCCAGACCTGTGTCTCCTGTCCTCCAAACGCACCCGCAGCCTGCAGATTCGCCATAACCAGCCCTTAACCCCTCAATCACGAGACAATCCACACATGTTGAGGGTTACACATCCAGAGCTTAACTGTTTATTAAAATCCAAACTATACAGTTTTACACACAGTAAGGGACACTCCCCTTTGCCTTGTCTGAGGGGAGGGGGACAAGGAACAATAAATGGGAACAGAACATTTGGACATTGAAACAGTGTACAGAAACCTAATGAGATTATGGTAAGCAGACAGCCTAGCTTCTCAATACACACCCCCTGCGGAGAGACGTCTGCAGTCCACTCTCCATTGTCTGTGTCCAGCAACAAGAGGAGGGGGGGTGGGGGGTGTAGGGCTGTAACATTACATTACATCACAATAATGCCAGCTTCAGGTCTCCAGTATATTTCTGGCCCATAGTCTGTCGGTAGGAGGCACGCCCACAATCCTTTCCAAGACATACAGTGACAGTGGGTTCTGTCACATTTCTCCCCTTTTAAAAACAGACTAACCAGGTTCCTGACCCCCAACTGGTCTGGACCTGCGTTAGTCACAAACTTCCACCCCAGGCAAACAGGAAAAGTAAAAGTACGACTCTTGCGCTGGGGAGCAAAACCGCACAGACGGTCTCCCGGGAATAAAAACAGCCGCTGCAGAGTGGGAACAGTTGTTTGCACTCCTCTGATCCTGGGGGGGGTTGCAGATATTGGGGGAAGCTGAATAATCCTCTGCCCTGCTTCCAGCGCTTCAGCTGGTAGGGAACATAGGCTGGTAGGGCTATGCATTTGGGGAGGCAAAGGTACTTGCTTTTCTCGTGGTGTAGTTACCAGCCGCTGAGAAGGTATCTTGCAGGGACTATCTCCTGGGTTCTTCATCTCTTGTTCTGATGCTGGGCAGAGACCATCATCGCTCTGTCCTGTAGCCAGCGCTTCTGCCGGGGAGACATATGAAAATGTTGGGTACAGCTGCTGGAGAGGGGGAAGGGTTTTCTCCCCTGCCGGTTCTGTGACCAGCCCTTGGGGTGACTTCTGACAGGGGCTGTCTCCCAAACCCTCCAAAAACATACTGAGGGCTGGGCAGGGACCATCAGAACTCTGCTCCATAGCCAACGCTTTTGCTGGGGAGAGAACCACTGGGGTAGTGTCCAATTGCTGTGGAGGGAGAATTGCTTCTTCTACTCCCGGTGGGAATATCTGCAGTTGGGGAAACAGCGCACGCAGGTCATCTCTCAGACTCTCCGGATCCAACTCTTTTTCTGATGCTAGGCAGATTATAGTGGCACTCTGCTCCATAGCCAACGCTTCTGCTGGGGGGATGAACATTGGGGTAGTGTCCAATTGCTGGGGAGGGAGAATTGCTTCCTCTACTCCAGGTGGAGATAGCGGCTGTTGGGGAAACAGCTCAAGCAGATCATCTCTCAGACTCTCCGGAGCCAACTCTTTTTCTGATGCTAGGCAGATTATAGTGGCACTCTGCTCCATAGCCAACGCTTCTGCTGGGGGGATGAACATTGGGGTAGTGTCCAATTGCTGGGGAGGGAGAATTGCTTCCTCTACTCCAGGTGGGGATATCTGCAGTTGGGGAAACAGCTCACGCAGGTCATCTCTCGGACTCTCCGGAGCCAACTCTTTTTCTGATGCTGGACAGATGCCAGGGGCACTCTGCCCTGTAGCCAGCGCTTCTGCTGGGGCCCCAGATGAGATACTCTGGACTTGCTGCTGATCACCATTTTCCAGCCTTCCAGCGCCTGTCTCAACTCCACTTTCTGAGACCTTGATACTATTAGCTTGTCTCACTGCCTGGGGGACCTCCGGTGCGTTCCGGCATTCTAGCGCTCGCAGTGCCCTCTGTATCATTGCCGCTTCTTCCATTGCGGTTAGGACAGGAAAATGTAGGGTCACCCCTGGCCCCATTTGCTCATCTTTGTGACTGTCTGCTATTTCTCCAGGACAGTCCCAGGTAACAGGAGCCATGCCAGGCTGCTCATCACCATCAAACAGCCGCTTGTATGCAATTTCGAGCTCAAATTCCTGCTCAACCAGGAACTCCAATTCCCCCAGGTCACATGCCTCTACAGGGAGGTCCAGCACCTCATCTCGGAAGTCCAAGATGTTTTCCCACCGCCACTCCTCATCGCTCCCAAAGTCTGGGTCTCCGTACATTTTTTGATGGAGCAGCCCCACGCCGCCATAGCCAACGCCTTCTGTTGGGCTGCCGTCTGCTGTACTTGGCCAAAGTTGAGCCGTGAACCACCGGAGGGCTCTGTAGCTGGCGTCTAGCTTCATCTCCTCCTGGACCAATCTTCTGAGCTCCGTCTTCCAATCATCTCGCGGTCGTTCCCTCAGGAACACCTCTCGCGCACAGTACTGCGTCCAGTACATCTCTGAGGAGGAGGGAAGGATCTTCCCCTGCTGGCGCCGCTCGTAGCTTAGCGCCTCATGCCAGAGTTGCCGGCGGATCACATCCTCCCAGCCGAGCATGGTGCGCTCTGTCACTGGTCCCCGATGTTTCTTCCGCATGCCTTGCAGCCTCCTCCCGAACTCCGCTCTCATGCTGGCTGGTCCCCGTATCGCTCCTCGGCAGCTGCCCAGATCTTGAATCCTGGTGGTGGTTTGGATGTCCTGGACTGCAGGAGACATCCCACCGCTGCCACCACTGTGACGGACCTCAGGTACCCCTGCTGGGCACATCCGCCAGACCTGTGTCTCCTGTCCTCCAAACGCACCCGCAGCCTAGCTTCTCAATACACACCCCCTGCGGAGAGACGTCTGCAGTCCACTCTCCATTGTCTGTGTCCAGCAACAAGAGGAGGGGGGGTGGGGGGTGTAGGGCTGTAACATTACATTACATCACAATAATGCCAGCTTCAGGTCTCCAGTATATTTCTGGCCCATAGTCTGTCGGTAGGAGGCACGCCCACAATCCTTTCCAAGACATACAGTGACAGTGGGTTCTGTCACAGTCATTATTACTTTTTGGATAGAAGGAGTTACATGATTTCTCCAGTGACGTGCTAGCACCAGTCTTGCACTCAGTAGGACATGGGTGGTTACCGTTCTGACCTCTGTTGGGAGTAAGGCGGCGTACACACGACCGAGGTTCTCGCTGGAAACCAGCGAGAACCTCGCTGGAAGCTGCATTCCAGCGAGGACCTCGGCCGTGTGTACGCTCTCGGCGAGCTTCCCGTCAGGAAGCCCGTCGAGCAGAAATAGAGAGCACGCTCTCTATTTGCTCAACGGCCCGCCTGGAAGAATGGCTGGTTGCCATTCCCGACGGGCGGGTCGCCGATTTCGACGGCCGGCAGGGAACCTCGACGGGCGGAACGATGTGTTCTGCCCGTCGAGGTTCTCTGCCATGTGTACACGGCCTAAGGCGGCGTACACACGACCGAGGTTCTCGCTGGTTTCCAGCTGGTTTCCGCCCGTCGAGGTTCCCTGCCGGCCGTCGAAATCGGCGATTTCTGGTTTCCAGCGAGAACCTCGGTCGTGTGTACGCCGCCTTAGGCCGTGTACACACGGCAGGGAACCTCGACGGGCAGAACACATCGTTCCGCCCGTCGAGGTTCCCTGCCGGCCGTCGAAATCGGCGACCCGCCCGTCGGGAATGGCAACCAGCCATTCTTCCAGGCGGGCTGTCGAGCAAATAGAGAGCGTGCTCTCTATTTCTGCTCGACGGGCTTCCCGACGGGAAGCTCGCCGAGAGTGTACACACGGCCGAGGTCCTCGCTGGAATGCAGCTTCCAGCGAGGTTCTCGCTGGTTTCCAGCGAGAACCTCGGTCGTGTGTACACGGCCTGACTCGATGGTTAGAACCAGGAGAGCCAGACCTGGTGATAGAGGTATAGTAATTTTTAAGATTCTTGTGAGCAGTCTGAACACTGCTGTCCAGTATTTACAGTAGTTATAGCTGGACATGTATAGTGGTCCGACCTCCCCGCAGTTCCTCCAGCATAGGGCAGAAGAGTGTGGGGCAAATTTTACAATCCTGTATGGGGTCAAGTACCATCTAAGTGATATTTTTTGGGCTAATTCCTATAGATTCACACTGGTAGCCGCATATGTAACCCTAAAAGCCTTTTGCCATTGGTCAGAGGTATAATTGATCCCTATCTCCTTTTCCTATGCAGACATTGTGAACGTTTTAGTAAATATGTCTTTGTTGTTGAGCATAATGAAGAATATATATATATATATATATATATATATATATATATATATATATATATATATGATATATCTCTGGTCTTAGTATTCAGACTGGAGTACAATTGAATTATGTTCCATGGTAAAGATATAGCAGTGCTTGGGTGTGAGCGGAGGAAATGGTTGATTTGTAGGTACTGTAAGTATAGTATTCACGGAAAGCTAGGTTAAACTCTATCTGAAGGGATCTAAATGTTTTGGGGGCAGGACCTATCATCACGTCACCTATAACGTTAATCTCTTTGGAAACCCACCTTCCTATGTTCAGACCAGGTATAACAGTAGTCAGACTTGGTAATGGTGCTCAGGAATTTGGGAGCTTTCCAGTTCTGTCCATCTATTCTCTTTAGACATAGGGAACCATGCTTTATGTTGAGTTAATATCGAGGCTGTGTAATAGTTGTAATAGTCCTTGAGTTTTACATTCCTACGCCGCCCACCTTTCTGGTCGTAACCAGTTTCGAGAAGGCACACCTTGCTTTCTTACCTTGCCATATATATTTGTTGATTATTGACTGGGCTGTTGTGAAAACAGAATTAGGTACTGGTATCGGGAGAGTTCTGAATAAGCATATAAATTGGGGCAAGAGATTCATTTCAAAGGTCGCCAATCTGCCTGACCATGAAAATTCTACTTTAGCTAGATCTTGGAGTTTCGATTTTAGTTTATGTATGAATGGAGTATAGTTAGCTTTATATAGGTCTTCTATCCTGGGTGTTAGGGTGATACCACAGTATTTAATCCCTACACTATCCCATGAATATGGATACACTTTGGCAAGTTTCTTTTGTATTGTTTCAGAGACATTCAACCCCAATATATATAAGATTTGGATTCGTTCACTTTATAGTAAGAGAGAGGATTAAACATTTGCAGCATATGATGTACCGAAGCCAGGGATTTTCCACATCTGTGAGCATTAAAATAACATCATCGGCAAACAATCTGATGATATGTGATGAGTTATGCGTTTTAAACCCTGAGATTTGGGAATGGCTATGAATGTGACACGCCAAGGGCTTCATCAGCAAGTTAAATATCAACGATGATAGTGGGCAGCCCTGGCGTGTTCCATTCATGATATTAAATGGAGTTGAGAGAACTCCTAAAGTATACACCTGGGCTGTAGGGCTGATATAAAGGGCCATGTGGAGAAGTTAGGACCTATGAAGCCAAAAGCAGTTAATACCTTGGCCAGATACCCCCAGTATATGCGGTTGAATGCCTTCTCCGCGCCCAAGACTAGGAGCAGACAAACAAGTATTGTCTCGTTGTGTGCTTGAGAGCAGCTGGAATATCTGATATCTATATACAGACTGATAGGAAACGGTATATGACGGAAGCACTCAAGTGGAGTGTGGGACGTTCCGTTACAGGGGGGAAGTGTTTTGAAGTGAGATATCTGTGTAACATGTGTGAAAATAAAGTACTCTGCTGGTTTTTACCCTACACTCAGGTGTTGTCTGGTAACTAGGGGAGGGGGGGGCTGGAGGATCTTGGATGGTGCTGGTTCTGGACATAGGAAGCATTGACGGCGGACCAAGTTTTGTTTTAGGACAAGGGTTTGTCACAGGCGTCATTGATGAGCACAGATAGGTGGCACTGATAGGCTGCACTGATGATCAGGGCACTAAATATCAATGTAAACAATTTACTGACATTGTTGCCTTTCCTTTCCTCACACAGACACTGTGTGGGAAGAAAAAGGGTTGCCGATAACCTGCAAGTCTGTTAACATGTGATCAGCTGATCACACGGTAAAGAGCTGCTGTGATTGCTCTGGATGCATGTCCCAGTGGACAAGTGGGAGGCAGGGTTCTGGAGGGATGTCCATGGATGCCCTCCTAATATTGGAAGCTTGGGCCTCGGATGGAAAAGGGGGGGGGGGGGGGAATCGTCATTTCTTGCACCGGGCCCTGAGGGCTGAAGTTACGCCTCATGTACAACATTTAGCACAATTGTTATAAAAAATATATAAACTCTTCCATCAGATATGCTTTTCAGTCAATCTTAGAGAAGAACTTTGTAAAACAGTCAGTAATATACTCAACCGATATCTGTTGAGAATTTTTTTTTTTCAGAAGTAGTGGTGGTCAGTGGCTGTAAAAACAAAACCCCCAATGCAGTGGTCGTCAGTGCCTGGCTTTAAAAATACCCTTCCACCTCCACCCCATCATTAGGAGTGTGTGTCCATTTTAAAAAACAACCTCACCCCAGTATTGGTAGTCAACAGCTGGCTGGGACAATAAAAAATCCACCTCAGCCCCAGCACTGAAGTTTGGTGGCTGGCGGGAACAATAAACGTCAACATTGGTTGTCATTGGCTTGCTGGAAAAATACATACCCCCCCACCTTCTTACCAGTGCGAGAGGTTAGTAGCAGGCTGTAACAATATACAACCCCCCAGCTTTGGCATTAGTAACCAGGGTTGCCATCATAAATTGCGGGACCTCTGCACCCCTACTGCCCAAGCCCCCCCTTCCTCCAGCATCGCTGCTGGCTTCCCTCCTCTCCTGGTGGCTGTTGCTGCAGGGATGTTTTAGGGTGAATAATGGAAGGGGCTGGTTTAACCACTTAAGCCCTGGACCATTATGTAGGTGAAGGACCTTGCCCCTTTTTGCGATTCGGCACTGTGTCGCTTTTAGCGACGTGGCTCCCAAACAAAATTGGCGTCCTTTTTTTCCCCATAAATAGAGCTTTCTTTTTGGTGGTATTTGATCACCTTTAGGGATTTAATTTTTCGCACTATAAACAAAAAAAATCATATTTTTACTTTTTGCTGTAATAAATATTCCCCCAAAAAATATAAAGATATTTATATTTATAAAATATAAAAAAAAAAAAAAATGTTTTCCTCAGTTTAGGCCGATACGTATTCTTCTACCTTTTTTGGTAAAAAAAAATCGCAATAAGCGTTTATTGATTGGTTTGCACAAAATTGTTAGCGTTTACAAATTAGGGGATAGTTTTATGAAATTTTTATTAAAATTTTTTTTTTTACTAGTAATGGCGGCGATCGGCGATTTTTTTCGTGACTGCCACATTATGGCGAACACATCGGACACTTTTGACACATTTTTGGGACCATTGTCATTTTCACAGGGAAAAGTGCTATAAAAATGCACTGATTACTGTGAAAATGACAATAGCAGTGAAGCGGTTAACCACTAGGGGCGCTAAGTGTGCCCTAAGGGAGTGATTCTTACTGTAGGGGGGTGTGGCTGGACGTGTGACGTCACTGATCGCCGTTCCCTATAACAGGGAACAGACGATCAGTGACAAGCCACAGAGAAAAACGGGGAAGGTGTGTTTACACTTACCTCTCCCCGTTCCTTAGCTCCTGTGACCCGATCGGGGGACACCGGCGTCGATCGGGTCCACAGGCGCGGTCACGGAGCTTCAGACCAGGTCGCGAGTGCGCCCCACGGCTGGGCACTTAGGTGGTCCTTAAGGGGTTAAATGTAATTTACTGACCCTTTCTGAATGAACACAGTGAGCGATCAGTAGTGTGTGTCTGAGCTTTGGGGTGCACACCCTAATGCAATGGGCTGCGCACACCTATGCCTGCTGGGATGTCCCAGAGCAATAACCTTGAGGGGAGGGAGACACCCTGCCAAACAATAGCCACCATTACTTATATGGCAGCGTGCAATACACTGCGGCTGAAAGCCAAATTCCTCAGCTGCTCAAACATCCACTTGATAACATTTTGTGAATGTATGCACTGAAGACCAGGTAGCAGCCTTACAAATCTGTGCCACAGATACCTGATGGTGAAAAGCCCAGGAGGTTCCTACACCCCTAGTAGAATGAGCTCTCACCCTAAAGGGAGGAGCTTTGTGTTTCAGACCGTAGGCCTGAATGACCAATTGATAGACCCAATTGGCAATGGAAGCTGCCTGCCCCTTCTTGGGTCTTTCTGGTAAAACAAAAAGAGTCTGATCCTCGGATCTCTGCAGATCTAGACAAATAAACCTTGACGGTCCAGACAACGTCCAAAGAATGCAGTCATCTCTCTTCCGCTGAATGAGGCTGAGAGAAAAAAGAAGGCAAAATAATGTCCTGATTTAAATGAAAGGCCACCACTTTTGGCAAAAGGGAAGGAACAGGTCTCTGCATGAAAGGGCCGCCAACTCCAACACCCTTCTAGATGAGGTGATAGCCATTAGACAGCAAGTTTAATGGGATTTCCTTAATAGGTTCAAATGGTTGTTTCTGTAACACAGACAGCAGCTGACTGTAGAAAAGAGAGAATTCTCCCAATCACGTATTTCCGAGGATGCCATTTTTTGGCTTCACACCAAGCAATATAAGTCTTCCAGACCTTATGATAGATCTTCCTAGTGACAGCTTTTCTACTATTCACTAGGGTAGACACCACTGGTCCCCAAGATGCCACGGCCCTTCAACACCCTGGCTTCAATAACCATGCCGTCAAATTTAGAGACTGTAAATTGGGGTGGAAAATAGGACCTTGAGATAGTAGATCGGGGCGCCATGGAAGCGTCCATGGCCCGTCTATTGTCAGTCTCACAATCTCCGGGAAGCAGGGCCTTCTGGGCCAGGCTGGATAGCTCCTAACATATTAGACCCCAGTTAGACCAAGGATTTTTTTGGAGATATTAAAGGCTATTATTTGTGTAGGAAGTAAGAGGTCTGCCAAAATAATAGCTTTAGGGAGAGGAAATATCTCTTCTTTGGCTCTAATGTCACTGATCAAACATATGATGTAGGATCTTTCATCACATTCATAACTAAGAATGTGGTCTATTTAATCACTTGTCCTTGCAGTCTACACTATGTAGGTCGCACCATTCGCAAACTAAAGACTGGGCTCAAGGAGCACTTGGCTAATATCCATAAAGGTCTTTTAAACCATATTTTGTCAAAACATTATGCATTATGTCATGGTAAAAGTTTAAAAGGGACGTCTTTTATGGCCATAGATAAGTTTAATTCTCATTGGAGAGGTAGCCACACAAGGAGAGAGATCTCAAAGTTGGAGACCTGGTGGATTTTTTGTTTAAAATCCTACAGACCACATGGTTTGAACATAGAATGGGATGTAAACACTTTTATTAATAATAGTTGAATTCCTAGGCCATCCCTTAGACCCCTTTCACACTGAAGCGTTTTAGCGTTAAAAATAGCGCTATTAAAACGCTTATAAAACGCTCTCCATGCATCTCAATGGACACTTTCACACTGAGTCCTGTAAGCAGCATCTTTGGAGCAGCTTTTGGGCGCTGAAAAAAAGCTCCAAAAACGCCCCTCTCCATTGAAATTAATTGAAAGCGCTGTAAAAACGCCTTAACCTTTCACACTGAGGCGTTGCACTGGCGGGGCTTTGAGAAAAGTCCTGCAAGCAGCATCTTTGGAGCAGCTTTAGGGCGCTAGAAAAAACGCTCCAAAAACGCCCCTCTCCATTGAAATGAATTGAAAGCAATGTAAAAACGCCTTACCCTTTCACACTGAGGCACTGCAAAAACGTTAGGGCCTTAGTGGTGCTTTACCAGCACATTGGGATTGCAGATGAGGCTTCGCTCAAAAACCGCATGATTAATGCTCGAAAAACGCCCCAGTGTAAAAAGGGGTCTAATTATTATAAATTTCCTATTGTTTTCATATACTTATATTTAGAATTGTTGCACCATTTGTT
The DNA here is from genome assembly GCA_029574335.1 of Rana kukunoris. Lineage (NCBI taxonomy): Eukaryota > Metazoa > Chordata > Amphibia > Anura > Ranidae > Rana > Rana kukunoris. The sequence goes on along the minus strand of CM056052.1, from coordinate 252,807,750 downwards.
TCCAGCCACAAGATGGCAGCACTGTTTTTATTTCTTAATTGGTCCATGGTAAGGCCCTTTGTGGAGTTTAGTTTGTCTTTAATATAATTTTTTATATGTTCTGACTAGCTTTTTATTTGTATATACTATCTTTGTTTCCAATTGGCCCGGTTCTGTATTCCAACCCTGTCTCAGAACCCAGAATAGTGTAATATGTAGTATATCTATATGGTCTCCCTAAATATGGCTGCCGTGGATGGCCTTGGCTGTACACATCCCAGCCATGTTGTAAACATCCGGCTGTGACGCGGTTCAGCTTCTGGTGGATGAGAATGAGGCTGGAAGGCAAGGGGGGAAGAGGCATTTCTATTTCGCCCTCCCAAATATAAAGAGGATATGACGATCTTCTACCCTGATGACATTCCTATTGGACGAAAGCTGTCATGGCTGCATAAGGGGAGGCACTGGAGTATCTTGATTGCAGCGCTAATCAGGAAAGTCGACTGGATCCAGGCCCAACAAGGAGAGAAAGCACAAAAGATCATCTTTGGTTCTCAAGGTGACTTGTTGGCCAACTTTGGTGACCTGTAGACTAAAGGGGAATCCCCACTTGTAGGTCTATCCTGCTGTCTGGAGGGCTGCCAATTGGGGGGGGGGGGGGATAATGCCCTGCATTTCATTAGAGTGCATCAGGACAAATTCTGGTAAAAAAAAATGCGATCTTTCAGCGTGTACTTGTGGAGCTTGCATATGACATTCCTAGGGCTTTTTGGGGCCTTCTGAAGGAAGGCGCAGTGCCCTGTGAACCCTATCAATCTCAATTGGGTTAGAGGCAGGTAACTCCAGGATCGTGTGAAATGTATTACACAGAGTATGGAATATGTCCTTTGGTGCTGTCAATTCGGGCAGGCCTCAGATGCGTATATTTGCTCGTCTGCTGCAATTTTCAAAATTGCCTAGTTGACAAAGCAAGGCCTTGATTTTTCTTTATCCTGTGCCACACATTTTTCTTTTAAAAGTGACATAGAGGGGAAGGCCTCCTCAAATTTCTGTCCCAGGGTCTCTATATTTTGGTGGTATTAAATCACCACTGTGTTTTTTTATTATTTGCAATATAAGTGAAAAAGAGCTAAAAGGTTGAAAAAATTTTTTTTTTGCAATTAAGTAATTTTTATTCATGCTTATAATGGAGAAATACATTTACCAACACAGGGGAAATGCAGATAAGTTTGCAGGCTGTGGGATCCATGGCTGGCCACACCAGGCTTAAGCCCCCTAGAACTTGTTCGTATGAGACTGCTGGGCGGTGTGTAGTGCTGGACATGGTGGAGTGGGGTGGACCAGTTGGCCAGTGGTGTGAACGCCTGAACGGATGGGAGATTTTCGGGGAATGCTATGGGAATGGGCCTTAGGGTTAAAGCTTGAGTTTGGTAGGCAAGTATGGGCCAAATGTATATTGTTGATTATGCTTATTACATGTTATGCGCATGGATTGTGGTCACGTTACCATTCTGTTTGTATACTGTGTACGGTATGTCATACTCTTATGCTGTGTATGTTATGTGAGCAATAAAAACCTTTTTTGATAAAAAAAAGTAATTTTTGTTCATAAATTTGGGGCAAAATATATACTGCTACACATCTTTTATAAAAACAACCCACATTTGTGTACATTATTTAGTCTGTGTGAAAGTTAAAGCTATGGGGCAAATCATTGAAAATTGATCACACTGATGCCATTTTTTGAGGCCCTGAAATGTCAGGATAATACAAATACCCCCAAAATGACCCCTTTTGGAAAGTAGACAGTCCAAGGTATTTAGTAAGAGGCATGGTGAGTTTTTTTAAGTTTACATTTTTTCCCACAATCCTTGGGAAAATTAAGATTTATTTATTTTCACACAAAATTGTCATAACAAGTCATTTCTCACACACAGCATATGCATACTTCCAATTATACACCAAAATTTATCCTACTACTCCTGAGTATGGCAATACCCCATGTGTGAGCCTTTTTCACGTCATACGCAAATACAGTCATGCCCGTCCGCCGGGATCAAGCAAGTAGACAGACAGAATAGTGTAATGATTCTGTCAACAAAAGAGTAAATACCTATTAAATTCCTTCATCTATATCACCTCCGCCGTTCTAGTTTCTGTTCTCTCATTCACTTCCTGGTTTGCATCACTTGTTCATGTAAGAACTACATTTCCCAGTATGAATTGTGGCACGCCCAGTATTTCACACCTCCTTGAAGTCTCTAATACGTAGAGAAGTTCCTGCCACACAGATATAGTTCCCAGGAGGGGGTGAGCACGTTACTGACCACTGCAGTAAAGTCTCCCTTCACGGTGGTCAGTAAAATCAGACTAGCAGGAAGTGAACAGAACAGAGAAGAAATAGAGCAACTTCTGAGCAAAAACAAACAATGAGGAAGTGAAAAGAGGAATGTCTGCAAAAGGATGGTAAAGGATGCTTATTATGAAAAAAAATGTTTTTCTTTACAACCCCTTTAACTTGTCAAGCGGATAATGCACAGGGCTTGAAAGACCCTGCTAAAAAGAAATTGGAGTCATTATTAACCACTTGCTTACTGGGCACATATACCCCCTTCCTGCCCAGGCGAAATTTCAGCTTTCAGCACTGCGTCGCTTTAAATTAAAATTGCGCGGTCGTGCGACATGCCTTACAAACAAAATTGATGTCCTTTTTTTCCCCACAAATAGAGCTTTCTTTTGGTGGTATTTGATCGCCTCTGCGTTTTTTTTTTTTTTTTTGCGCTATAAACAAAAAAGAGCGACAATTTTGAAAAAAAACACAGAATATTTTTTACTTTTTGCTATAATAAAAATCCAATTTTTACATTTTTTTTTTTCTCAGTTTAGGACGATATGTATTCTACATATTTTTGGTAAAAAAAACAACCGCAATAAGCGTATAGTAATTGGTTTGCGCAAAGGTTATAGTGGCTAGGAAATAAGGGATAGAATTCTGACAATTTTATTTATTTTTTTTTTACTAATAATACGGCGATCTGCGAATTTTGTCGGGACTGCGATATTGCGACGGACACATCGGACACATTTTTGGGACCATTCACATTTATACAGCGATCAGTGCTATAAAAACACACTAATTACTGTATAAATGTGACTGGCAGTAAAGGGGTTAACACTAGGGGGTGAGGAAGGGGTTAAATGTGAGTCATGGGTGTGTTCTAACTGTGTGGGGGGAGGGGGGTGACTGGGGTAGGTGACGGATGCTGTCTCCCTATGTACAAGAGAAACAGCATCTGTCTCCTCTCACTGACAGGACGTGGAGCTCTGTGTTTACACACAGAGCTCCACGTCCCTGCTCTAAAACTGCCGATCAGCGGGTACCTGGCGGACATCGCGACCGCCAGGCACGCGCATCGGCATCTCGGGGACGCGCCGGAGAAAACGATGCCGTCAATTAACGGCAGCTTGGATATTCAGATCCCCTAAGCTGCCGTCAATTGACGATGAGTGGGGACTGAAGTGGTTAAAAGCCTCCTTTTCTTTGGCCAGTTCAGCTATTCAGCCAGCTGTTACAGAAATTGGTATCTGCCAGTCCGTAAAGGATCAGATCAGATGGGCTGACAGGCCTAACGAGGAGGATGATCTACTTGAAAATAAGGCAGATATTTCTTGAGCGCTGTGTTTTGCTGTTGACACCTTAAAGGATTCAATACAGCAGGTTTCTCGTTTGGCTCTCTTGTCTGTACATATGGGCAGACTTTTGTGGCTTAAGAACTGGTCAGCCGAGCTTCCTTGTAAGAAGTTATTGGCAGGTTTCCCTTTTCATGGGGAACATTTATTTGGCGATCATCTGGACAAATATTTCCAAAAGATTTCCAGAGGGAAGAAAAGCACCAGGCATCCCTTGTTTAAAACTTCAGGGACTGCTTCCTCAAATGTCTCAGCGCCAAGGCAGTTCATCTGCCAACAGGGCGCTAGAGCCAGGGGCAAGCCGCAAGCCCAGGTCCAAAATTCTTCTAAATCCAGCACACAGCCCTCCCTTTGAGGGGGGGGGGGGGAAGGCTGCTGCACTTTGCGGACATTTGGAGAACAATAGTTCAGGACGAATGGGTCACCTCAAGTATATCCTGCGGTTACAGGCTGGAGTTGCAGGGATTTCCCCCTCAGAGGTTTTTAAGATCCAGCGTTTCCTCGGATCCTCCAAAAAGAGACTTATTGTTTCAGGCACTACATCATTTACTGCATCAATGAGTAAGGTTCCGTTATCTGACAAAGGCACTCAAACCTGTTTATGGTTCAAAAACCCAATGGAGACACCATGCCCATTTTGGACCCAAGATCCCTGAACCAGTATCTACTGATCCAGTCCTTTCGGATGGAGTCTGTCTGCTCAGTAGTAGCCTCACGCCAGATAGGAGACTTTCTAGTCTCCATCGATATAAAGGATGCGTATAAACACATACCTATCTTTCAGCCTCATCAGAGGTTCCTGCGATTTTCAGTAGAGGAACGTAGTTTTTAGTTTGTGGCTATACCGTTCGGGCTTGCTACAGCTCCCTGGGTTTTCACAAAGGTCCTAGCCCAGTACTGGGTTTTTTAAGGGCCCAAGGGTGCTAGGGTATCTGGACTACCTCCTGCTCAGAGATCATTCACTACAGGCTCTACAACAGAGCATAATATATATAGTGCGGTATTTGGAAAGCTTAGGCTGGATCATAAATACCAAAAAGTCAACCTTGAGATCAGCTCAGACTCTAAAGTATTTAAGTCAGATCCTAGATACGGTCCAAGCAAGAGTATTCTTGCCACCCGCAAAAATCTGTGCCCTGAAGAATCAGGTGCATCAGATAAGGGGCACCAGACAACCCCCCCCATTCGGCTCTGTATGAGTCTTCTAGTGAGGATGGCATCCTCCTTTGAGGCGGTGCCCTATGCCCAGTTCTATTCTAAGGCCTCTACAACAAGACATCTTGTTGGCTTGGAACAAGAGAAGACAAGCCCTGGATTATCCAATGTTTTTATCTCTTTGGGCACACTTAAGCCTAAACTGCCATTTGCAGGATCAGAACCTGTGAAAGGGAGAATACTTCCTCCTTGTAGCTTGGAGAGTACTGACTACAGATGCCAGTCTCTCTGGCTGTGGAGCAACCCTAGGACAGAACACAACAGATCCTGCCCATAAATGTCCTGGAATTAAAGTCAGTACGACTGTCCCTACGCTCCTGGATGGTGGAGCTTCAGGACTGCCCTATCAGGGTTCAGTCCGACAATGCCTCTGCAGTGGCCTATATAAACCACCAAGGCGGTACCAGGAGTTGTTCAGCTCTGAAGGAGGTGAACCACATACTAGCCTGGGAAGAGGGACATGTGCCAATTCTATCTGCCGATGCAGTCCATATCCCAGAGTAGAGAACTAGAAGGCAGATTATTTTAGCTGCAAGCAAATCTGCAGGGGGAATGGTCCCTACACCCAGGGGTGTTCCAGGAAATTTGCCAACATTGGGGATGGCCAGAGGTCGACCCACTGGCATCTAGGTTCAACAACAAGTTACTGCAGTTTGTATCTCGAACAAGAGATCCTCTGGCAATCGGAGCAGATGCTCTGGTAGTTCCATGGAGCTAATACTCCCTGGTTTATGCTTTCCCTCCAGTCCCTCTCCTTCCACATTCCACAGTCATTCTGGTGGCACTAGAGTCTTAAAGTTAACCCTATTTTTTTCAGGAAGTAAGAGACCTAGAATTCTATCATTCTTCAGAACATCCCAGTGTTTTCTAAAGATATTTTTAATAAAAAAATGTTGGTTCGAATAAGTGGTAAAAAATGAAAGACGGGACGAAAAATCTGCATTTTCGTTTCTTGTCTTTGGCTTTAATAAATCCTCCCACTTCCTCAAATCAACATCAGCTAAAACCAGGTCAAGATCAATAGCCGTATAGCCCTTCTGCAGGAAACAAGTTTTGAGGAACTCCCCCTCCCTCAGATAATCATCCCGAAGGGAGCAGTTTCTCCTCAATCTAAGGAATAGGCTCATAGGGACAGATCTGAGCCAAGACTCATCATGACAACTGTCTGCCTGTATGTCGGGTCCAGGTACAAGAAGTGGATAGTAGAAGTGCTAGCCTCATGTTGAAGAACAATGCCCCAATCATTGGTATTTAGCTCCAAAATGAACACATTTAGAAAGGCACAGTCTCCCTCCCAAAGGAGGAGGTCGTCATCTATATATCGCCCCCAGAAGATCAATTTAGTCCTCTGCCGACTATAGACGTCCTCCTCTCAATTTGCCATAAACAGATTGGCCATACTTGGCGCAAACTTGGCACCCATCACGCCTCTGCGACCTTGCAGATAGTAAGAGCCATTAAACCAGAAATAGTCGTGGCTCATCGCAAAGTCAAGGAGATGGAGAAGAAATTGTTGTGATAAGTTAATGCCAGAATCTCTCTAGGTAGCACTTCACGCCCTGTGCTAGCAGAGAAGGGAGTACTAGGGAAAGGAAAGTGGCCTATCTCTAAGTACATCCACAAAAGTCTAGTGCCCAGACTGTCCTGGGCCCAGCTTGAAAACCCGTTTGAGCTGAAAGTGGCAAACGAAAGCAAAAAGGCAAGTAGGAACTGAATGTCAGTGAGAAAAAGAACCCATGACTTGAAGAAGATCAAGCTCTGTAAAAAAAAAAAAAAAAAAAAAAGAAGAAGAAGAAGGCCGTATCGGGAGTTTCAAGGAGAGCGTGCTACCATGCATAGAATTCGTAACCGGAGAAAGACAGATGGCGGCAAACTCTGCGATATCTGCTGCCCGTGACATGAAATCTGCAAAGAAGAACAACATCGTTAAAAACAACATAACCAACAAGCCCCAACTCACCTTAGAAAAAGGAAAAATCCCTACCTCCCCTACCCCTACCTACGTAGGTGTCCGTGATTAACACACGCAGTAACGTAGAGCAGGAACGAAAATGTAGCAGAAGACTGAAATGTGTCAGTCTCAAGAAACTAGCAAGGCTGAGCAACCTAGGGCAAATCAGGCCAATTAAAAACGTAACACTCAAGCCTATGAACCTGAAGACGTGTCAGGCAAGTGATGTAAATAGTGAGATAACGTGACGTATGAACGTAATGAAAGCGATGAGAAGCGGATGAGGGGACTTGCCACCGCACAAGCCAATTAGAAACAAACATCTCAATCTGACAGTACCCGTAGACGTGACAGGTAACCAGCAGTGGAGAGTGGCCATGAACAAACATGAATGCACAGACTATGAAAATAAAATGTAGGTAAGTGTGGACTAATGCAGCTGGACTGAGAATGTGACCAACCCATGAATTGCAAAGGCCGAACAACCTGAGGCGTAGCAGGCAAATTAAAAACGTACACTCAGGCCCGATGAACCTGAAGACGTGTCAGGTCATAGTATGTCAAGATGCATGAAACGTATGAGAAACGGATGGGGAGACTTGCCACCATACAAGCCGATTAAAAACGCTCATCTCAATCCGTAAGCACCCATAGACGTGATGGGTGACCCCCCCAGCGGTGAAACGCCATGAAACTACAATGATGATATCAAAACTACCAACTAGAAACCATCACGACTGAAACCTGTATGATAGACCTGAAGTTGCATGAGCGACGTGAAGTAGCATGAGAGACATAAGCACGTGAATAGAACGAGAAACGTGAATAGAACGGGAAACGTGAATAGTACGAGAAACGTGAATAGTACGAGAAACGTGAATAGTATGAGAAACGAAAAAACATGAGAAACACAAATAGCATGAGAAGCGTAATACACTTGAGAACATAATACCTAGAGCAGCGTAAACGTATGAGAAGCGTAATCGTATGAGAAGCCTAATCGTATGAGAAGCGTAAACGTATGAGAAGCGTAAACGTATGAGAAGCGTAATCGTACATACATTAATAACCAATAATTGCATCACAACTGAAACCTGCAAGAGAAACGTAAATATCAGAAAACATGATTAGCATGAGAAACGTAACGTAAAACGCACCGTAGAAACGTAAAACTGTCTGAGGAACGAAAAAACCTGAGACATAACTGCATGAAACAATGTAAAATAGCATGAGAACACAACTAGCCTGAGAAATGCGACACATGAAAGTGCAACGCACAAAAACATGACTAGCGTGGAAAACGTAATCGTAAGGGAACATGACCAGCATGAGAAACGTGATCGCCTGGGAACCGTAACTAGCTCGAGAAATGTTCACATGAGAAACTTAACCGCCTGGACATGACTAACATGAGAAATGAAAACACACAAGTAACCATGAGAAACGTAATCGCATGAGAACATGACATCCTGAGAAACGTCATTGCATAAAAAACGTAAAACATGAGAACGTAACCGCAAGAGAAACGTAACCGCATGAAAAATGTGATCGCCTGAGAACCATGAGAAACGTAATCGCATGAGAAACAAAAAAATCACATGAGAAACGTGATACCATGAGAAACGTAATTGTATCAGTAACAAAAAAACACATGAGTCGTAATCGCATGAGAAACTTAATTACATGAAAAACCATGAGAACGCAATTGCATGAGAAACCATGAGAAACGTAACCGCATGAGAAACGTGATCGCATGAAAAACGTAGTCGCATGAAAAAAAGTAAACGCATCCGAAACAAACTCACATGAGAACATAAAACCATGAGAGAAACGTAATCGCATGAGAAACAAACCCGCATGAAAACCGCAATCGCAAAAGAAACATAATCGCATGAGAACCATGGGAAACGTAATCGCATTGAAAACGTAGTAGCATGAAAAAATGTAATCGCATCAGAAACATAATACCATGGGAAACGTAATCGTATCAGAAACATAATGCCATGGGAAACGTAGTTGCATGGGAAACGTAGTCGCATGAAAAACGTAATCAAATCAGAAACATATACCATGGGAAACGTAGTCGCATGAGAAACGTAGTCGCATGGGAAACGTAGTCGCATGGGAAACGTAGTCGCATGAAAAACGTATTTGAATCAGAAACATACCATGGGAAACATAGTCGCATGGGAAACGTAATCGCATGAGAAGACACCATGAGAAACGTAATCGCATGAGAAGACACCATGAAAACGTAATCGCATGAGAACGTGATCACATGAGAAACGAAGCACACGAGGACCGTGATTGCACATGAACATGATCGCATGAGAAACCATGGGAAACGTAATCGCATGAGAACTACCATGCGCATCGTAATCGCATGAGAACCACCATGAAACCGTGATTGCATGAGAAGCGGAACACGATGACCGTGATCGCACACGAACGTGATTGCATGAGAACGTGACCGCACGTGAAACGTAATCGCATGAAGACATCACTAGCATAAGAAACACATTGCATGAGGACATTACTAGCATAAGAACACATTGCATGAGGACATTACTAGCATAAGAACACATTGCATGAGGACATGACTAGCATGAAAAACGTAATCGCCTAACATAAATCGCATGACATGAATCGCATAACATAAGAGAAACGTAACCATCAGAAGTACCTTAACTAGCAGGAGAAACTCAGAAACTTTGACGGGGAGCCCTCAGCACCCACTGGGCTGTCACTGGGAGACATGTGTCACAGGGGAGGAGGCAGGTCGCGCTGGGGAAGATGCTCCTTCAGCCAATCAGCGCTCAGCTACATGACACAGCTAGGAGGAAGCAGAGTGCGGACAGGGAAATCACACATGCCCACACACCCAACCCCCCCCCCTGCACCGGGATGCGACCTCCAATGCTGACTGAGCCCACAAAACGACCGCACCTGACCCAACCAACATCCCCCATGTGAGACTAGCGTGAGGAGCCGTGGAGCGGGTGACATCATTGGAGCAAACGGGGGGCAGGAGGAACAGGCGGGGGGTCTCCATGGAGCCCTGCACCACGTGGGTGCCCGGAGGAGTGAGAGGGAGGACGGCTGGCTCCCCTCTCACTGAGTATGCCCGGAGGAGCGGGAGGGAGGACAAAGGGACCCCCCACAGCGTGAGCCCGAGTGGAGAAGCAGGCGGCCCCTAAGATGCTGACAAGTGCCTGGCTGACATGGTGGACAGCCCCCCCAATAGTGCCTGGCACAACTACAGACCTGCACCCCCCCTGCAAGCATCAGGAGAAGCGGGGGGCGGTTGGGGTGAGCGGCGCTCAGCTGACAGAGGAGGATGGGGTACAGACAGTCCAGTCCGCTGGGAATCCTGAGGAGAGCACAATGGACACCTGCAGCAGCTGCCGCCATTGCTCTGGACAGAAACAGGAAGTGACGTGCAATACCCAGAAACCCCACAAACAAGAAAACCGATGCCCAGAAGGAGGATGGAGGGCGGGTTTAAATACCTCCCGACTCCTCCTACAAACCCAGGCTGACCTGAGGTCAGCCTTTCACTTGTGTGTCGTCTGCATATAAGTGATAAAGTAGTTTTTGCCTACTGATGATTTCAAAGAGAATGCAGAGATAGATGTTAAACAGAACCGGCGACAGAGGGGATCCTTGAAGGACTCTGCATGACACCGTGCGTTTTTCAGAAGTGAAAGGTCCCAATTTTACTATTTGTGATCGGTTTTCCAGAAAAGAGGAGAACCATGATAGATCACCTTCTGCGACTTTGGCTACTTCAGCTAGCCTAGTCAGTAATAGATTGTGGTCTACAGTGTCGAAAGCTACGCTTAGGTCCAACAGAACTAGAAGAGAAGATTCTCCTTCGTCTGCGGCCTCGAGAACGTCGTCCCATATTTTGAGCAATGCTGTTTCTGTCCCGTGCCTGGAACGGAAACCCAATTGAAATGGATCGAGTAGTTTGTGGGTATCTAGGGGCTGTTGCAGCTGTTGTACCACTACTTTCTCCATTACCTTGGAGAGGACGTTTAGGCCTGTTATGGGGCGACGGTGATTTGGGTCTTTGGGATCAAGGGCAGGTTTCTTCAAGATGGGTTTAATTATGCCCTGTTTCAAGTGGGAGGGCACTAAACCTTCCTTGAAGGACTGGTTTATAAGCTGCGTGATAGGAGGTGCTATGATACCGGCACATTCCTTCAGCAGTTTGGTGGGGATGATATCATTAGGCGCTGTGCTATTTTGCAGAGTACCTATGATATTTTTGGCGGCATCGGTGGAGATGGGTTTAAGGGTGAACTTTGTTGAATGCGGTGAATTTTTATGGATTTTGGGCAAATGATTGAGGGGGGGGGGTAACGTTTTGCTGAATGCTTTCACAGATTCTTTCAATTTTGTTAATGAAATAACATCTGATAATTTATTGCAAAATTCTTGGGTATCTAAGTTAGGGGCTTCAAGACAGATGGGATTCATGATCTGGGTGACAATCTTGAAGAGTTTGCGGGGGCGGTTTAGGGCATTGGTGATGGCAGTGGAAAAGTGTTTTTTTTGGCTTCGAAGATTTCTTTGTGGTATTTTTTTGTTATTGCCTTGTAGATGGCATGGTTTTCCTCTGAAGAGCTCATTTTCCAGGTGGCTTCTGCTCTTCTGTGCTCTTGCTTCAGCAACGACAGCTGGTCATTAACCACTTGCATACTGGGCACTTACACCCCCCTCCTGCCCAGGTAAAATTTCAGCTTGCGGCACTGCGTCGCTTTAATTGACAATTGCGCGGTTGTGCGACGTGGCTCCCAAACAAAATTTACGTCCTTTTTTCCCCACAAGTAGAGCTTTCTTTTGGTGGTATTTGATCGCCTGTGCGATTTTTATTTTTTGCGCTATAAACAAAAAAGTGCGACAATTTTGAAGAAAAATACAATATTTTTTACGTGTTGCTATAATAAATATCCCAATTAAAAAAAAAACACATTTTTTTCTCAGTTTAGGGCGATACGTATCCTTATACATATTTTTGGTAAAAAAGTTATAGCGCTTACAAAATAGGGGAGAGAATTATTATTTTTTATTATTTTTTTTTTACTAGAAATGGCGGCGATCTGCGATTTTTATTGGTACTGCGACGTTATGGCGGACACATCGGACACTTTTGACACATTTTTGGCGCCATTCACATTTATACTGCGATCAGTGCTATAAATATGCACTAATTACAGTATAAATGTGACTGGCATTGAAGGGGTTAACACTAGGGGGTGATGAAGGGGTTAAATGTGTATGCTAGGTGTGTTCTAACTGTGGGGGGGGGGGGGTGACTGGGGAGGTGACCGATCTGTGTCCCTATGTAGGAAAGAACACAGATCGGGCTCCTCCTCTCCAGAGACAGGACGCTGTCTCTGTGAAACAAGGCAATGAGAGATGATCTATGAGAGATCATCTCTCATTCGCCCACAACACAGGGCTTCCCCGCAGCGCGCTCTACAGCGCGCGCTGGGAACGCCTGAATGACATGCTGTCAAATGACGGCATGTTGGATATTCAGGCCCGCGCTGTTGCCGTCATCCGACGGTAGCGCGGGCCTGAAGTGGTTAAACCAGCTGGCGTTGTTTTTTCGGATGCAAGTTTTACGTTTGGGCGCTACTAGGTCGGCTGACTGTAGCAGAGCCGTGTTTATGGCATCCAATGTTTCCGTGGCTGTTTGGTGTGATTGGATTTCTTTTATTTTTTTTACCTAAAGTGATTTTGAAGAGCTCTGAGTAGAGCTTCTTTTGCGATCTAGTCCAGTGTGTTGTCACCGGTTTTGATGTTTTTATTGAGGGGGTATTTATGGTGATTGTGAGTTTAATTGCATGGTGGTCTGTCCATGGCAACGGTTCAATTTTTTGAATGTTTATTTCCAGATCTTGTCTGAAAATAAGATCGAGCCTGTGACCGGAAGTATGTGTGGGCCCACATACTAGTTGCTGCAGTCCTAATCCTTCCACGTTGTCAATGCAGGTGTCGGCAACGGGATCCTGTGGGGAGTTGGCCCACAGGTTGAAGTCCCCGAGCAGCAAAAGGTGTTTGCTGTTTAGGGTGTAAGTGGACATGAACTCTGTCCAAAGTGGGAGAAGCTGCGATTTTGGACCCTGTGGTCTATAGCAGAGTAGAATATGGATGGTCTCCTGGGGATTTATTTGTAGTTGTAGCGTGAGGGTTTCCATAAATGGAAGTGGGGTTTGAAGGACTGGTTTAGTGATCGCGAGGTGAGTCTTATGGATCACTGCCAGGCCTCCTCCTCTTTGCCCCACTCTGTTTTCTGTTAAGATGCGATCATTTTCCGGCACCAATTCTCCCAGAATAGTGTTACAGTCGGCTGTGAGCCAGCTTTCTGTAATGAAGAGGCAGTCTAAATCGTAGGATGAAATCGTGGATTTCATGACAATGTTTTACTTCTGACCTCGAGACAAGCCATACCTGCAGAAAGTACTCGGGGGGGGGGGGGGAATATTCAATGAATGATTAGGGGAGCTACCCTCCCTGTTTGATCCAGAGGAAGGCGAAAAACCCTTAGCTGTGCTGGGCCAATCTGCAAAGGCAAGGGGAAAAATTCCTTCCTGATTCCACTTAGGGCGATCGGAGAGCCCCTGGATCAAACACTGAATGGTTGGGAGGAGCGAGGGGGGCCGGAGGGAAGCCGACGTCCAGGTCCTTCCTGGAGAACTGCCTGCCTAGAGCTAAAGCTTGCACGTCCTACTGCTAGGAAGCGTGCGCCGTGTAGGCTCCTGTTGCTATCCGTCCAGTGGTAAGGGGGGTACCCTAATTGTACCAGGGTCCTTCTTGGAGAACTGCCTGCCTGCCTGGAGCTAAAGCTTACACGTCCTACTGCTAGGAAGCATGCGCCATGTAGGCTCCTGTTGCTATCCGTCCAGTGGTAGGTGGGGTACCCTAATTGTACGTGGGTATATCGGAGGGGGGCTGCCAAGCAGGGAATCAGAGCCTCCGCCATGGGCTGTTTGGCCTGATTGTGTGGGGAGGAGGTGGCTCAGGGGTATCTGGTGGTAGCTGGGGGGTCTTGCTAGTGTCCGGGGGGAAATTGTGTGCTGCTGGCGGTGAATGGTGCGGCGCTAGGCCGCGGGTGAAACCGCCGCCTTTCCTAAGTGCAGTGGCCGCGAATTGTTCCACGAGGTGGTGCGAGGGCCGCCGCCGCGGCTTATCCTGAAAAGGACGGGCGCCAACGGAGCTCGGGGAGGTGGGAGAACCCTGTGCACCAGGGGCTTACCTTTGCAGGTGGTGGAGAGTGGTCGTGAGCGGAGGACCAGGGGGAGAGCCGGAGAGAGCAGGGGGAGAAAGCCAGGGGAGAGGCATACCTGACATTAAACAGTATTATCGGGCAGTGGTCCTTCAGAGAATTCTTAATTGGCAGCATCATACCACCACCACCGGTATTAACCACCAACTCTCCTTGGCACCCTCTGTATTACTGCTGGCACCATTGGGAAGCTTTCCTTGGTTCTTGCCAGGGGAACATGTGGCTTTTTTTGGGCCATGGGCTTCAGATGACAAGACTTGTTGTGGAAGAAGGGAGATTTCACACCCCTGCAGATCCTTCGGGAGCGAAACAGAAACTTTTCCATGGACTTCAGGAGGTACAAACAACTCAATCACTTCCTCTTGACTTGTAGATGCTCTTTTTGAAAGGTGACTACACTTACCTGGTTTGAGCATCTGTCATTGATGAACCCATACCTCACATAATTTCAGTTGTATAAAATGCATATTTTGGCCTCCCCCACAATTCAACCTGCTTGTGCATGAGTTGGAACATGATCTGGATTGTGGGTTCTCAGAGGACCCGCTAACCCAAATATATCAGCGGACCCACTCTAGTGCTATAGGCTCAGGAAAACAAATTATAAGATCTTGACATTTGGATTTCTACCTGCAAAAGGGATATTCATTGTGCCAGGAACACACAACTGCAGACTTTGTCTCATCCACCCTTGACGTGGCCTTACTGAAATTAGCAGACCACAACTTTGGGTTACCCACCTGATTTGGTACTGATCTTCTGTTTATTCAATGACACACACAGCAATGCGAGTGGTCTCATAGAATTTAAGGCGCATACTGAATCTGCTAACCCACACACACTTTTTCAATTCTGCTTTCTTTTTATTTAACCACTTCCTTACTGGGCACATATACCCCTTCCTGACCAGGTGAAATTTCAACTTGTGGCACTGCATCACTTTAACTGACAATTGCGGTCGTGCAACGTGGCTCCCAAACAAAATTGGCCTCCTTTTTTCCCCACAAATAGAGCTTTCTTTTGGTGGTATTTGATTGCCTCTGCAGTTTTTATTTTTTGCACGATAAACAAAAATAGAGCGACAGTTTTGAAAAAAAAAAAAAAAAAACTATATTTTTTACTTGTTGCCGTAATAAATAGCCCAATTTAAAAAAAAAAAAAAAAAAAAAAAAAATTTCTCAGTCTAGGTGATACAAATTCTGCATATTTTTGGTTAAAAAAAAAAAATCATCGCAATAAGCATCTGGTTTGCGCAAAAGTTATTGCGCTTAAAAAAAAAATAATGTCCCTTATTTTGTAACTACTAATGGCGGCGATCAGCATTTTTTCGTGACTGCGACATTATGGCGGAGACATCGGACACTTTTGATACGTTTTTGGCGCCATTCACATTTATACAGCGATCAGTGCTATAAATATGCACTAATTACTGTATAAATGTGACTGGCATTGAAGGGGGTTAACACTAGGGGGTGAGGAAGGGGTTAACACTAGGGGGTGAGGAAGGGGTTAACATGTACCCTAAATTGTGTTCTAACTGTGGGGGGGATGACCGATGCTGTGTCCATGTCCAAGGGACACAGATCAGTCTCCTCTCTCCCCTGACAGGACATGGATCTCTGTGTTTACACACAGAGATCCACGTCTTGTCCCTGTAGCTGCCTTCCCGAGTACCTGGCAGACATCACGGTCGCCAGGCACGTGCATCAGTGGCCTGGCGAAGTACAGGCTGTAAAAACACGGCCAATCAGAGATTCAGGACATCCCGTCGGCTGTACAAAGTCGTACGGCCGTAGGGTAGTGGTTGAATACAAAATGTATTTATGTATTTAATGTTTAACCACTTCACATATGTACTTTGACGCTAAATACCATTATGAAAACTACCTGCCAAAACCCTAGTATTTCCCGGAACAGCATGTGTTTCAGATAAAAGTGGTCGATTAAAGGGGAGGTTCACCTAAAAGTAAACTTTTAACATTGTAATTAATGTCATAAATGACATTAGAATCGGCCATTTAAAAAAAAAAATAAAAAAAAAAAAAAAAAACACGTCCGTACATACCAATTCCTATATGCCTTCTCATCGCCGCTTATGGGTATGTTCCTCGAGGCTGGACGTGCCTAATAGATTGACAGGCATCCGACCGACGCATACAGCGCGTCACGAGATGCCGAACGTCGGTGCGGCTCTATACGGCGCCAACGTTCGGCTTCTTTCGGCATCTCGTGACGCGCTGTATGCCTTTCAATCAATTAGGCACGCCCATCATACCCGGAAACTGCGATGAGAAGGCCTATAGGAATCGGTATGTACGGACGTATTTTTTAAAATAAAAACGGCTGATTCTAATTGCATTAATGACAATGGTAAAAGTTTTTTTAGGTGAACCTCCCCTTTAAGAAAAAAAAAAAAAAAAAAAAAAAGTACAGGTTGGACGGGTGATCTGTTCATTAAAGTGCCTGGGCATGGTTTTCTCTTTGGGAACTAGATGGCGGCAGCAGCTCTCTTCCATTAGTGACATACCTGAGACTGCTCTGTTCAGCGCCCTCTACGGTGAAAAAAAAAAAAAGTATCGGGTGAAGCATCGGGAGCATTTGTACGAGTATAAGTACTCACTGTGACAGGAAGTCAGGTAAATCTGTGGGTGTGGTCACAGACGGGAGATATATTTCTGCCTTTTTTTAGACAATTCACCAATTACTATCAGGTTTAAGGACCTTGGATAGCTTCAGCTGTTGAGAATGAGGCAATTAAGGCCTCTACAAGTTATCCAGAGGATCACTACCGATTGCTGCATCCTGAGGCCTTTGAGTTAAGGAGGAGAGCAGTGGGCTGAGAAAGACTTCAGACTATCAGAGACTGTTTTCTGCTGTATGACCAGCAGTAGGCTGTGCCAGACTCCATAGGTAGGTGCCTGTGTTGTGAAGGTAGATGCCCAAGTGGCAAGGGTTTTAAGTTTTGTTTATGCAGTTTTGATGCTTGCACTTGTATCCAGCAATATGGAAGAATAAACCCTATCCCTTGTTTTCAACCATCCTCAACTGCCTTTCTGTATAGTTCAGTGTGTAGTGAACCCATCCAGGGAGTCACACACACCCACTACCGAGCAAATGCCTCACATAGTTAGTCAGGCTGAAAAAAAAAAAAAAAAGGACACAAGTCCATCCAGTTCAACCATTAAAAACCAAAATAAAACACAATACAATCCCATACACCCAACTCCATATCCAGAGGAAGGCAAAAAATAAAAAACACCGGAGCATGATCCAATTTGCTACAGAGGCAATCGGATTTACCCCGGATCAACTTTACCTACACATCTTAGTACTCTGTTATATTATGTACATTTAGGAGAGAATCCAGGCCCTTCTTAAAGCAATCTACTGAGCTGGCCAGAACCACCTCTTCTTTAGGGCCACATTTTCACAGCTTACTGTGAAGAAACCTTTTCTGTATTTGGAGGTGAACTCTTTTCCTCCAGACATAAAGAGTGCCCCCTTGTCCTCAGTGTTGACCTTAAAGCGAACAACACCAAGTTCACTATATGGACCTCTTACATATTTGTACACGTTGATCACATCTCCCCCTTATTCTCCTCCAGAGAGAATAAAATCAGTTCCAATCTTTCCTCATAGCTGAGCTCCTCCATGCCTCTTATCAGTTGGTTGCCCTTCTCTGCACTTTCAGTTCTCCGATATCCTTTTTGAGAATTGGTGCCCAAAACTGGACTGCATATTCCAGATGAGGTCTTACTAATGATTTGTACAGGGGCAAAATGATATCTCTGGAGTCCATACCTCTCTTAATACAAGAAAGGACTTTGCTCGCTTTGGAAACCGCAGCTTGGCATTGCATGCCATTATTGAGCTTATGATCAACTAAAACCCCCAGATCCTTCAATACAGATCGCCCCAGTTGTACTCCCTCTAGCATGTATGATGCATGCATATTCTTAGCCCCCAAGTGCATAACTTTACATTTAACATTAAACCTCATCTGCCACTTAGTCACCCACTTAGACAGCGCATTGAGGTCGGCTTGTAAATTGGCGACATCCTGCAAGGACGTTATTCCACTGCATAGCTTGGTGTCATCTGCAAAGACAGAAATTTAACTTTTGATCTCAGACCCAATATCATTTATAAATATATCGAAAAGTAAGGGACCCAACACCGAACCTTGGGGTACACCACTGATAACCTTGGACCCATTCAGAGTAAGAATCATTAACCACGACTCTGAATTCTGTCTTTTAGCCAGTTTTCTATCCATTTACAAACGGATATATCCAATCCTGTAGACATGAGCCGTGTGGGGGGGAACTGTAGCGAACGCTTTTGCAAAATCCAAGTATACATCACGTAAATGCTTAGTATATGTCCGATACTAGTATAGGTATCGAGACAACCCTAAGGTTTCTTGACAACACACACTTTTTCCTCTGCTTAAAAATCTATGCCTGAATTCACACCTGATCCAACATGCACCGGGCCCTTTCAATCAAGACCGCAGCAGCCAGACGTGAACCGGCACCATTAAAAGCCAAACTTTCCTGTCATGCCAATTGGAAGCAGGGAAACTGCATTCAATTTGCATATGTGTGAACCAAGCCTTTAGAATGAAGTAGGTCAGTCACCCTGCTCTCTGCCATAAGTACACCATGTATGGCAACACACTAGCCAATCCCATGGATCCCATGGTTGGATATCTCAGAGCAGAGACTGGAAAGTACAAAATCAAGTGAAATTCAGATACTTGCACATCTCGCATTTGTATATAAAACCTAACTGATTGAAAACCAAGCTGCATTCAAGAAAAATACAACCCAACACACCACGAACAGCAGATTTAATATCCTTCTTTATTTAGAGGTTTTTGCTTTCATACTACATTTTACAAGCTGGTGAACACTGGTAACTTTCTCCCACAGTACTAACACCACACATTCTGAAGACGGTATAAATATATGGTTGAGCTAACATTAATACAGAACACCATTTTTTAATAATCAATTACATATTAAAACAAATCAAGTATCCAAATATTAAGTTACACCGCTCAAAAGGCATACAAAAAAAATGTTACAGACATTAAGCTCTGCCTTGGCAAAAGCAGAACCCTAGGAAAGGGAAAAAATTAAAGTCACAAAAGCAAATGTTGGAAAACTGTCTGAATGTACAGTAAAAGAAAGGACCTTTAAGAATCCAGCAACGTTAAAGCATCTACATTTTAAAAATATTTTAAAGAAAAAAAAAAAAGGGGCATATATTCTGTACTTCCTGCACAAGACAAAGGCAACATTTTACTAGAAATAAAAACACTATAAAGGTCCTCCAATATCAAGATGCACCACAAGGTGCACACATTAAATTCAAACAGTAAGGCTTTGTCTGGAGAATTACCATGTTGTCTGTGCTTCTATAGAACAGAAAGATTGGGGAAAGAATACCAAGATGTATATGGCATAAAGCCTACTTAATGTCTGAATGATTGGCAATTTAGGAAAGGAAAAAGTTACCTGTACACCATAGATGTGCGCAAGTCCTGACATTGTGAAAGATGTAAACATACAGTGAGCACCCAGCAAATACTGAAACCTTTTAAATCTTGCCAGAAACTACATCTGACAAATTGCACAGGAAAGTGACGTTGTAAGATGTGCTAAATCTTTTGGCATCGTTATCAGCCAACACTAGCCTTAAGGAAACCAAAATGACAATTTTTGAACTGCATGATTATACAGAATTAGGAGGGACATCAATTAAAAAAAAAACAAAAAAACACAACATACGCAAATTCAAGCTCAGTTACATGATTATTTGACATCAGCAGTTTTGCAACTGCTATGGGCAGTGGCCTACACATTTTTCCAAAGCATTGCTTGACCTAAAAACATTAAAAACTAGATGTTAGCATTGGATTTTGCCCAGGTTTGCATTTCTCATTTATATTTTTGCAACCAGAAGTCAACTTCTACTGAATGCAACAGTTGTTCCGATGTCCATTGGAATCTTTAAAACGTAGCCGCATCTTCGGACGATACTTCTCCAGATAGAGCAGCTGCTTACTATTAAATGCTCCACGACGCTTTCTGTTAAACCAGAAGAAAAAAAAACGATTTAGAATAAAAAAATAGGATATACTGCGCTACTAAAAAACGCATCAAAATGTAATTGCCGCAGCTTATAATGCAAGGCCATACATTAAAATACATAATTTTCTTCCAACCCCCTTTTTTATGGGGGGGGGGGGGGGGGGGGAGTCACAGGGAATAAGTGGGTGTGAGGGGACAATTATTTTTTTCTTTTAGGGAGGGGTGTAAAGGATATAGATAATGATGTTTGCATTATGTTTTTTATACGTAATCTATTGTTAAAAGGAATTGTTGAAAAATAAATAAAAGAAAAAGTGGAGCTGCGCAACAAAAAAAAAAAGATAAACTGAATTATTAGGGTTGTCCCGATAGCACTTTAAGACCGAGTACTAGGGCCGAAACTACTAATAGATTTATGAAAATTGTAATCGGTTTCATAATCTATCAGCAACATAATTGGGTTAAACTAAAATTAGTCCTTTATATAGTACAAAAAAGCAAATCGCTACTGTAATTACTTTCCCTGTCCCACAGTAAAAAAATGAACCCCTTACAGTAGCGATTTGTGCTTTTTGTACTTTGTTTAACCCCATTATGTTACTAAACATCTCAGGCCGGGTTCACACCTGGCACTTTTTGCAGAAACACACTACAGTTCATTTACATGTTGTCCTATGGGACACGTTCACATCCATGATTTTTCAGCTGCTGCGTATTTGGAAAGGGCAAGGAGTTTAATGCAAAACAGTGGCATTTATTTTGGTTCAATATACTTCAATGGAGAAGCATGTGTTTTTGCGGCAATTTGCGTTTTGTAATCTGCCCAATTTTTTTTTTTAAATGCTACATTTAAGGTCATTATCAGATCGAATGAACAAAACTCTAGGATTAGTCCCGCATGATCTCAAACTTGCACAGTAGGGTGCCAGTTGCGATTGCTCAGTAAGGAACCCAGTGTGCAAAAACTGGAAGACTGCTGGACACGCTAAACCAAAAATTCACGACAGCCAGTGTCTTCGGGAGACATCACAAATGGCAGCCTCCATGTTCAGTTTCTTTGAACAAATCTATATACCGTATTTATTGGCATATAAACATGCACAGGCATATAACCCACTCCAACTTTTAGAGAGAAGTTTCATCTTTCCACAGCCCCCTGGGTATAACATGCAAGCACAGTTTAACCTCTATTTTCAGGGTAAAAAAATAAAAAAAAAGTGTTAATACGCCAATATAGTACTTTTTCATTTTAGAAATACATGAAATTTCAATACACAGAACTTTTACATCTTGTTTCTTGGTATGGTCCATGAAGCTTTGCTCAAGGGGCAGTCTATTACCCCAGAACATATGCAGACCACACAATTCTGCCTATAGCCATGGCTCCATAGTAAAGTGCCAAAACGTAAAAAGGGACCATTAGCACCTATGCATTTTTCAATATGAATTCCAACAAAATGCCTGCGTTTGTCTTTTCATTTTTTAAAAAGGACCCTTAGGAAAACTGTAGGTCACCCCACAACACTTCCCACTACCAGAATGTCCCAGTTTTGTAACAAAGCAGTACTGAGAGCATGATTCAGAATAGATGGTGCATTTGTGTCCCTCCGTCACTTTCTGCCCAATTCAAATTTTTCATACATTTAAAAATCTTTTCTAGAATACATTTTTTTGAACTGCCAAGTTTTTCTGACTGCAAAGGACATGAAGAATAAAACTGGTCGTTGCAATTTTTAGGTCACACACCATTTGCTCAGCAGAAAAAAAAAAAAAAATATATATCCTTGGCAAAATATAAGAAAGCCATTACACAGTAAATGGATACTTAGCATGTCACAACAATGCACATGCCTGTGGAATAGGTACATTAGCCCTCTTGCCAACCAGCTGCATTCACACAGCAAAAGGTTGGCATGGCTGTACAAACTGTCGTAGGTGCACGTAGGCTGCTTTTAGAGGCATAGTAGTGTGACGCCAAAGCGTGTTGCCGCGATGTCTGCCAGCCAACCGCGATCGCTCCATAGAGATCCAGAACAGGGATCTGGGCATCCCTGGCAACACCAGCCAGCTCAGAGTTTGATTTGAAGAAACCAGGAGAAAATTGTTGGACTAGTCAGATGCAGTCACTGTTCTGATATTCTAACAGCCACAGCAGCTGTTAAACAGCTGACATGGCAACTTCTATTATCTACTTAGCATGGATAGAGGAATAGAATTCTTAATCCCTCATTCCATATGTAGGGCTGAACAAAAGAAATCCTAGAAATATGCATCACTTGACACTGCAGAGTTACAGGAAAAAAAAAAAAAAAAAAAAAATCCATCCTCCTAGGACACACCATAATGAGGAATGCTGGTAGTGGGAGGGTTATCCTTGGCAACCTACAAACTTGTCTGCCTGTGTCCAATCACCCATTTGTTAATTATGATAAGCAGGGCTCCCCCCCCCCCGGCGGAATGTGGGAGAACTCAGTTCCACTACCTTTGGCTCAGACCCTTTGGCCCTGCTCACCACAATCACTTGTAAACACAGAAGTCTGGTTTCTGTGTTTACAAGTGACAGCTCTGCACTGTGTAACCCCCTGAACTCTGCATGTAATGCAATCATGGTATTCAATGCCCCTTTAATACCGATCTACTGTTTGTGAAATCTGAACGGGGTCGTGGTCGAGTTCCTGCACCTATTTTCTGAGAAAAAAAAAAAAAAAGCTCTGGTGATAAGTTCACAAAAAATGTATGAATGCCTACACATATAAATTACCAAATCAAATTTGTTAGCATTTTGTGATGCAAAGCATTTTTTTAATCCAAATGCTTAGCAAATGTGTTTGTTGTACAGCCCGACAAAGATGAGCATTAGAGAAAAAGTATGCAAGTGTAAACTGGACATCAAGAATTACTGTCAAATGTTGGCATTAGGTGTGAAAAAAGTGCACAATATTAGACTACAGAGACCTTGCACTTTTGCTTGAGCAACTGGCTTACAACAACCATGCAGAGCACCACAAACTTACTGTCTTATAAATTGAACCGCATCTTCATATTTCATCCCACATTCAATGAGTGCAAGGGCAACAAGTACTGGAGCTCTGGAAAAGAGTTAAGTACACCACTGAAAATGTCAGCATAAGGATAAAAATAAATAAATAAAATTGTAACACTAGCAGTGCAAATTAGAGTATGGTATTCGTTCTAGACATAAGCCAACTGTGCCAGTATCATTTTACTTAAAATGCTGCTGCACTACCAGTAGACAGACATTTTAAAGCCTTGTCTGTCACTTCAGAGCAATGGCATTAATTAAGATCACACATATGGTTACTTCACCTCCTATAAATGCAAATCTAAAGCTTTAGGCTGCACACAGTAAGTGTCCCAGCAAACAAAAAAAAAAAAAACAAACCTAACATTTTAGCCCAAGGATCGATTAACAGACTGATTTGAATGGGCTTAAGTTGCACTAAGAGGTACAGGAACCACATGGCACTGCGTTGGTAGTCTGGGTTTTGGGTATAGTTAGGATTGAAGTGACACCCACAGCAAAATTTCACACCCAGTGTGCTTTGAACATGGTGCAAGAAACTTTCTGGGTTTCTGGTGTAAATGAGCCCCAAGAGATCTTTGTCATACGGAGGCATGTCTGCCAGCATGTTTAGTAGCTGGGCAATTAAAAGTAAACAAAGCTAGAGTCATTGTACACTTTACACTAAAAGCTTAAGCAAGGTCAATAACCTGGGAGTTGCCACAAGAGGCTCATTTAAAAAATGATATGTGTTATGTATAAATTGGTACTACATATTGACCACTTGGGTGTAGAGCTCCATATTCTAAAATGTGCCACATCCAATCAGGACTGCCTGTTTTTCAGGTGGACCTGATCGGAAACTTCAGTCTGCGTATGTCAGCAGAAACATGTCCGACACTTGATCCTGTCCATCAAATAAATACAATTCTCCATTCTGCAGATCAGATGAAACAGGCAGGTGATCCGTTTCTAGCCAATTGCCTCAGAGGACACAGCTGTCATCCACCAACTCAGCAGAGCGCTCCCCACTGGTCAAGCAGATCCCACTTCATGAATGTGCCTGTGTAAAAGAGGCCCTAGTCATCTGCAATATCCTGCCAAGATGATGCATTAATAAATGTTATACAACCTGCAATAAACTCCATGCCAACAGTCAATAAAAACCAATGTGGCAGGGCAAATATTTTCTATTGCATTTAACAGATTGCAAAGTTACTAAACTATATACAGTGGAAAAAAGTCCAGGGGCTTTTACGTGTCAGGATGACTTCCTTGGATAAATTGTGGTAAAAACGCCATACTACACACAAAAGTGTGTATAATATATCTATATAATGTGTTTGGCAGTTAAAACTAGAAATGGAACTTCTGCTCTCCCGTGTCACATTTGGCACTTTTCAGGGGGGGGGGGGGAGCAGATACCCGTCTAATAAAAGGTAGGTATTTGCTCCCACTTTCGGGGGAATAGAATGACAGATTATATGCCGACCCATGTTCCTTCAGAGCGCATGCGCCAGTGACTCTACCAGCTGCATGTACAGAAAATCTAAATGGTGCATGTTTAAGAGACATTTACAGTACCTATAGGTAAGTCAGAGTGGGAGTTTACTCCCACTTTAAGACAAGATTTAGGGTACACAAAGAACTCCTACACATTGGTAAAGCTACTCTGCATAGGTATATAATCCCTGAAAACTCATCTAGTCAGGGAAGCCTACATCTAATAGCTGAATCTTATTCCCTTAAGTTCATCCCTCATTACTTAGTTCGACCAGCCCCTCCCCATTAGGCCAAGAGCCGGGCGTTTCCTAACCCTCTTGTATAGTCTCCCTTTATATTTTAAGTGCTGCGCAAACTGTTGACTCAAAATCCTGCATAATGTTAAACCTCAATGAAAGCACTTTAACACATACCAATACTCCCACCACAGCCTACCTTCCAAGTCCAGCTACACAATGTACAGCAATACAGCAGCCAGGTTCTTCACGAAATTTAGCTTTAAGGAGGTTAAGCCAATCATCTACAATCTGACTGGATGGTGGGGCTCCGTCATCAAACGGCCAGTCCTTTGGGAAGAGAAGAAAGACTCAGATTCTCTAATCTAGCATCACCAGAGCTTTATACATATAAAAAAATAAAGAGGGCTTTGCATTAAAGTGGACAGTCTAAATATAACTTTCATCAAATAAGCACTACAGATTGTTCAGATACTACTTTTTGGTGCAGTCTCATACTATAGTTGGCTACAAGATTGTCAAAAACTCAGTATAATCACGTCTGATCAAAAGATTAGATTAATAACACTGAACCAAGCGCACAAATGGAAAGTAAATCAATGGGTATTTTATCCCTATAAATATAGATTCAGGAGGAGGAGGAATCCCCCGTCAGACAGCACAGTGAGAGCCGCTCACCATAAGGATTAGTTTTAAGCGCTGCTTTTAACTCGTTTTATCTGTAAGTGTAAATTTGAAGAGTGCCCATGTTAATAAATACAGTTTTACACTATGTGGAGTTCCTTTTCTTTTTGCATGACCATCTACCTATGGGAGGATCAATAGATCTAACACTGACCAGGGATGAGCAGAGCCTGTGAGGAGTCCTCCAGCCACACTGTACAAGTGTGAGACAGCAAGTGTTTGACTGCACATCTTACTCTTCTATCTGGTGAGTGAGGTCCTCTTGGGGGATCCCGTCAAGGCAAAAACACTTACATATATTAACACAAGCCTATCAGCAGAACCTGTACATTCAAGTGCTCTCTAAACCTTTATTTATAGGACTCACTGAAGGACTTGTGTTATGTTTTTCTTTACTTAAGTTATTTTTTTTTTTATGCATTAGTTGTATGTGTATGCGTTCACATGCATGTTCTGTACTACAAAAATGGTTCTTTGAAGCAGGATATGGTAACACATATTTTTTAAGTTCTGAGATTTTCATGAACCTTGTTCTAGCGCTGTTAATGTGCATATGATTGATGGTACATTTGTATCATTTTTTTTGGACATAACTTTTGATATAGTTGGCTACAACTTCTGTTTCAGAAATCACTACAGCCCAAATCCAGAGAGGCTTCCGATGTGTGGTCAGCAGACCCCTGGCCATTTCAACCAGTCAGCAGATTTCTCTAAGGGGCAGTGCATGTTGCACACGCCTGCTGTAGCATGTACTTGTACAAGTATCCTGTTCTTTGAATTGCTTCTTTAATGTGAAATCCCTGTTAGTCCCTTCGCTTTCCTCCTAAAAGCGGACCAAACAGGAGAACACACTGGTCAGTTCAACTATATGCTCCAATAAGCAGACTTGCCCCCACTGCACAGCTCAGTGTGCAGCTGCTTCTCCACCCCCCTAGCTTGTATGCAGAGGGAATGTGCACACATAAAATTAAACCAAAACTTTTGTAACAGAATGGGTTGTTTTTCAAGGTGTTCATTTACACTTATCACTTCAAGATATCCCACTGGCAGTCCCATCTATTCACATTTAGAATTTTTTGCGTTAAAGTCTTTACCATCCTATAAAGTTTACCAACCAACATCTGCAGAAAAGCAAGGAAAAAATGCCAGTGGACATAAGTCATAAATATACTAAAGACATTGTTCCACAGTACCACTGCTCAGGGGTAAACCTCAGAATCATTTGACACTGCCTCAAATGATCAATTCCCAGACTTACCAAAACCTGAATTCCTTCTTTTTCCACTAAAGCAGTGTCATAAGTAGCTTCACAAACTCTCACCACTGTAGTAACACCATACTTTTTAAGTTCCTGAAAAAAACAAAATAAAAAGTAAGTAGCAGCCAGAAAAGCAACTAGCATTTTCAGATGTTCTTCCCAAGAGAAGATTTTTCCTTTGGGAAGGTTACAGAATTAACGTGCCTTTTTGAACTTTCCAAGAAAGGGTAACCCCAACATAAGCTACTATTACTGTCCCCTAACCTTTTCTTTTTATTGGTTTAGTTTTAGTCTGCCACCCATGTTTACTTCCTACAACTTGGCACCAACCAGTGAGCAAGGCAAGAACAAGAAATCAAGACTTATTCTTTAACCATTTGCAATCCAGCTCATGCAGATATACTGCTGCAGGTTGGCTCTCCTGCACGAACAGACATACCTGTCTGTTGGTCTGCGCCAGGATAGCAGATACCCACTGCACAAGCATGCCCTGCGGACTACATGTCCGCTGGCGACCTACGATCCTGGTGAGGAGGCAGAACCAGTAACTGCCTATGTAAACAAGGCAATCTGTCATAATGGGAGAGCTACAGTTCCCAGTGATCAGGAACAATGATCTGTCATGTTCCAGTAAGCCTATACCCCTACAGTTAGAACACACCTAGAAACACTTAATGCCTTGATCACCCCTGTATTAACCCTGTCCCTGCCAGTGTAATTTTATAGCATTGATCAATGTCACTGGTCCTTAGTAGAAAGCTGCAGGATTAATAGCGAAAAGATAGCGCTCTATTCATCACAGTCCCCCCCCCCCACGATCTCCAGGCTGGATGACCCGCGATTTTTGGGTGCGGCCATTAGGAAAGTTCCCGGCTTTGGCCTAGCGCCGGCCATCTCGTCAGGAAGTGACGTTTCATCGCCATCCTTTCTCCACCCCACACTCCTGCACAGTAATGTTAGTGAGAAGGGGGCAAGAGGAGATCCTGTTACACCAAACAGTTTTAAATTTCATTTATTTTCAAACACAAAATGGACTTTATGTGCTTAAATACAGTATATGTAACGGACAGACTGTTTACATGTTAAAATTTTAAAAGCAGCAAACCTTAAATGCTTGCTAATGTGACAGAACACCTGATCATTTATTTAAATGTGAAAATCAGGCGTATTCACATTAGCAAGCATGGTCAGCAGGTTTGCTGCGGCTTTTAAAATTTAACATGTAAACAGTCTGTCAGATTTACATATACTGTATTTAAGCACATAAGCTCCGTTGTGTTGAAAATAACTTTAAAATTTGAGAATGGTGATCATCGTGTGCAGAAGAATCGCAATTCTCATTTTTCCCAGAATCGTGCAGCTCTGTCAGTGTCATTTAGGGTCAGATTTGTGTGCCATCCAAAAAAAATAATAATTTTGCAGATTGATTTTTTTATATTGGTAATGGTGGCAAAGTCTTTAAATCTATCCTGTAGTTTGTAGAAGTGATCACTTTTGCACAAAATACATGCCCATTGCAATTGTTAACCAAAAATATGTAGAAGAAAAAAAAAAAAAAAAAAAAAAAGGGGGGGGGGATATCAAGTTTTGGTACAGTGTCACATGACCATGCAATTGTCAGTTTAATTGACAGGGCCTTATTGCAAAATAACTCACTACCTATCCTACTCCCCATTCCTAAGCACTTGACTCCTCTCAGTAATGAGCGATGGTGAGAGGGGCATGGCTTACTGGGGACAATTTTTAATTATATATCTAGGTAAACTGTGCACCAATTAAGTGTCCTTATAGTAGAAAACAGAACAGATTTTTGCAAAGCAGCACACGTGTCAACCCTCCTAGTGGTATCCGAGCGTGACTCGGGGTGGTTTTTTTATGCTAGGATCGGTATCTGAGTCACGCTCGGGGTAGCTATGCAGAGCCTGCAGCGCACGCTGGCTTACCTTGTTCCTGGATCCAGCGATGCATCCACTCTGAGCGAGCGGATGCTCGCTCGATTCAGTGTCCCCGTGTGCCGCCGATCTCCGTTCCCTGTGACGTTACGACGCACGGGGCGGAGAACGGTGCCAAATTCAAAAAAGTAACACAATACACACAGTATACTGTAATCTTATAGATTACAGTACTGTATGTAAAATACACACACCCTTGTCCCTAGTGGTCTGTCCTGTGCCCTACATGTACTTTTATAAAATAAAAAAACTGTTCTTTCTGCCTGGAAACTGTAGATTGTCCATAGCAACCAAAAGTGTCCCTTTATGTCAAAAATGGTTTTAGATCAGCAAAAATCAACGATAATAAATTATAATCACTTGCAGAATTGAGCGCTTTTGGTATGTAATTCCAGACAGAATCATACCGCCAGGGAGGTTAATGTCATCACAATGTGTGGATACATGTAATGTTTTGTTAAGATGCATCACAGGTTAACATGCTCCAAAACAGTGACAAACCTAACCAATAAAAATGGATTTCAACTTACCTCTATGAATTTGTTTAAGGTTGCATTGGTGGGGTTGTGGGTAATAAGAAACCTCATGTTCTTGTAGGTTATTTCCACAGGAGCTGGGCGGTTCATTCGTGCCATTTTTGTTAAAGGAAAAAAAACGTGCAATACTCAAAAGCGAACAAAAACAAAAAGTTAATCTGAAAAGAAATTATGTTAAACTTCACTCTACTCCACATAAATTTCTCAGTGCTTGCATGGATGGAAGCAATGGATGTGAAATGAGCCTCCCCAAAAGTAGCAAATCTTCAATCCAGTAATACTGAGGCAAAAGAAATGCAGTGCACTGAGGTTTACCCCATCCAGATATCAGCCCCTTACATAAAGTGCTCCGCCAAATTTAATCCAACACTTCGTGAACAGGTTGACAACTCTTTAGGGGGGTTTCTGGGTGGAGTAGTAATGAATTTCTTCTACAGTTCACTTGTCTGCATATAGGTCATGCTGTGCCTGGCAGTAGTCTCCACTGCCCTTCAGAAACTCCATAAATGTGTGACCAAGAACACCACAGAACTGCTGTTGAAGACAAAAAAGAAAATGGAATTAGCATTAGGTTAATGCCCAGCTAAAGAAAAATTATAAAATCGGTACAGATATCTAAAGCAATACCAAAACCCCAAAGATGTGTTTAGAAAGGAACACTTCCAAATGTTAACTCATTTGAGCTTTGTTCAGAGTAACTGAAACAATGGTGTGTTGTCAACCAGCAAGATTGTAATGTTAGACCTCATGCTCACTGGGCTTTACAGCTGCTTTTTTTGATTCGGGCATTTTTCTACAGTCCGTAAATGCCCCAGCATGTTATCCTATGTGTCCTTGCACACAGGCTGCTTTCCCCCGTTATTTGATGACCACCATTTTTGCTCCATAAAAAAAAAAAAAAAAAAGTTTGTTATCAAATTTTGCTAATTAGTAATTTTTCTTCAAAAAATTTGGCCAACATTTATACTGCTACATCTTTGGTAAAACAATATTATTTGGTCTAAGTGAAAGTTAGAATGCACAAGCTATGATGGCCTCATTTCTTGAGAGCCCAACATGCCAGGAAAGTACAAATACCCTCTCAATGAGGCATTTTTGGAAATTAGACGTTCCAAAAAGGTATTTAGTAAGAGGCATAGTGTTTTTTATAATTGTCATTCACCCACCCCCCCACAATTCTTTGCAAAATCAAGTCCCCCACAAAATTGTCATTAGCAGGTTTTCTCACGCATACCAGAAATTATACCCCAAAAAATTCTGCCATTCCTCCAGAATATGGCAATGCCACATGCAAGACTTACACAGCATGGCTACATGCAGGGAGCACCTTCAGGCGTTCTAGGAGCATAAATTACACATCTAATTTCCCCAACTACCTCTTGTACTTTTGAAGGCCCAGGAGTACCAGGACAATGGAAATGCCCCAAAAAATGACTGCATTTTAGAAAGGAGAACACCCCAATGTATAACTATTAACTCTAGGCAGAATGAGTCTAATGAATATGTAATTTTCTTTTAAAAGTTTTTGGAAAATGTGTAAAAAAAATAAAATACAAAGTTGCCCATTCATACAATATTTCTAACAGCATGTACATGCAAAAACAATACCCCAAAATAGATGCCCCTCCTCCTGAGTATGGCGATACCACATGTGGGAGACTTCCATAACCTGGCCACATACAGAAGCCGAGTATGGCCGGGTATCACGGAGGATGGATGGCAGGCAGAGTATGGAGGGAGGGATGGCAGTGGTTGCAATTGTCGCAGCAGCACTGTGGGCACTACACATCCAGCCCACAGCACTGCTGCAACCGATCTCTGCCCTCACTGTACTGATTGGTAGCGGGGAGAGAGAAACTGGACATGCCGGTTTGCCGTCAGCGGCCATTTACTGTGATGGGCATCCAGTGGCCACGGATATTCCCGTGTGTGTGATTCTGGGAGGATGTCAATGTATGCCCTCTCCGAGATCTAGCCATGATGTAGCTGTCATTCCACTAAGGCACCCGATAACCACCCCAGTGTGAAAGTGGTCTAAACCATCAGGGATCCCTCGCCCCCATCATGTACCAAACCGTTATTTGGCACTAAATTTTTTTTTTTTCAAAACTTACACACCACACACTTAACCACTTGCCGCCCGCCCCATTACAAAAGGACAGCGGCAAAGTGGTTTCAATATCCTGACCCGACGTCATGGTGTCTTCGGGATATTGAGCCGCTGCGCCACTGGAGGCGCGCATCGCGGTGATAGTTGTTGCGGTGTGTCAGTCTGACGTTTTGCAACACTGATCTAGGTAAAGAGTCTGATAGACTCTTTACCATGTGTGATCAGCCGTGTTCAGTCACGGCTGATCACGATGTTAACAAGAGCCATGATTGGCTTTTCCTCACTCGAGTCTGTCAAGACGTGAGGAGAGCCGATCGGTTGCTCCCCTGACAGGGGGGTTTGTGCTCATCGATTATCAGTGCTGCCCCCCCCCCTGAGGATGCCCACACTACCACCAGGGATGCCAATCAGTGCCCACAATGGGCATCACTGATTGGCATTCATCAGTACAATTTATTACAGTACATCCCATGCTGCCCATCAGTGCCCAATGCCACCTCATCAGTGCTGCCTTATTAGTGCCAGTCAGTGAAGTAGAAAATATACAATGTTTTGTAACAAAAAAAAAAAAAAGTTGTCTTAGCAGAAAATTAAAATTGCAGGTGACCAAATACCACCAAAAGAAA
The DNA here is from genome assembly GCA_029574335.1 of Rana kukunoris. Lineage (NCBI taxonomy): Eukaryota > Metazoa > Chordata > Amphibia > Anura > Ranidae > Rana > Rana kukunoris. The sequence goes on along the minus strand of CM056052.1, from coordinate 252,775,593 downwards.
GCTCTATTTGAGGGAATAAAATTATTTAAAAAATTGCTTGGGTACAGTGTAGCATAACTGCGCAATTGTCATTCAAATTGCAACAGCGCTGAAAGTTGAAAATTTGTCTGGGCAGGAAGGTGTACAAGTGCCCTGCATTGAAGTGGTTAAAGCAAAGGTCCTATAGAATAAATTGGTTAAGCAATTAATGTCACAACGTATTTGCGCAGTGGTTTTCACATGCAATTTTTCTCCCCCTTTCCAAAAAACACAAACACCGTACTGGGATTATGCCTGCAGCTGCAGACATCCCAGTATAACATTAAGTCTAGCAACGCACAGGCAAGTGGTAAAAACTTTCATAAACAAGATTTCTTTTAAGCCCAGCCCAACAGTTCACCTTACTAAAAAAAGGTATGACCAATTTGTCAGTTTAACAGCAAACTTCTGATAAAAGTTTATTCATAGCACTAGTAGCCTTGGTTTAAATCCGAATGAGTTGGCATGTCCTCACTATGCTGTGGCATTAAACACAAAATGTACTGCAATTCTATGTGTTGCCTAGATTCTTTAGGCTCAACTTGTACAAAATTGAATCTGCACATTACATAAAATGTAACTGAAATGCAATTCAAAAGTACTAAAGTTTGCATTTAACATTTTGGAGTGAGGGCACTTTTGTGAACATACGCCACATTAAAGCAGAGTTCCACACAAAAAGTGAACCTCCACTTTTTGGAACCCTCACCCCCTCCGGTGTCACATTTGGCACCTTTCAGGGGGAGGAGGGGTGCAGATAACTGTATAATACAGGTATTTGCACCCACTTCCGGGAATAGACTCCTGAGGGTCGTGCCCCACCCCCACGCTGTCTTCTTGGAAACACATCGGTCCCAGGAGACAGCAAGGACGGTCCGTGCCACTCGCACAGTAGGGAACTGGGCAGCAAAACCGCAACGCTTCACTTCCCGCTTCCCTCACGAGGATGCCGAAATTGCAGGCATGTTGGACAGGCAAGCGTCTTTTAAAAGTCAGCAGCTGCTGGCTTTTAATATTTGTGTGACCGCCGCTTTAATGGTTAGAAATACCTGAAAGTTTTTCCGTTCTGCTTCTTCGCAATTCCCACCACTACAGATGAAAAGGTCGATTTGATCTTAATTTTCAAATATTTTAAAGACTATAAATCTGTTCGACCAATTTTATCGCTCACAATTGTGTGCCCTCAATTTTTTTATGTGATAATGTGAAGACTACTCTATCAGGAAACTACTGTACTATAGTCTCAAAAAATGAGATCTTAATAGTTTGAGAAGAAAAGAAACAAAATAAAAAACTCATTCAGGGCAGGTTCACACTGGTAAGACAAACGCTCCGACATTGGGAGCTCAAGTTGTCTTAACTGGTCCAACTTTGAAAATACTAAGGTTGTTCCAATACCACTTTTTTGAGACCGAGTACAAATACCGATACTTTTTTTTAATGTCATGTGACTTACAATTTTTTTCCTTTACAGTGATTTTTTTTTTTAAAGGGGGAAGGGGGTAGTGGGTTGTCTTTTTATTATTTCCATTTATTTTTTAATCAGCCCTGTTGGGGGGGCTTTGGTGAGATATCAGGGGTCTTAACAGACCTCTGACATCTCCCCTTTAAGACAAAGGTACTAGGGACACAGATTCCCCAGTCCCTTTCTCACAGCCTCAGCTAAAATGAATGGAGAGAAGCTCCTCTCCATTCATAAACTGAAGCATCGTAAACACAGGTTACGATGCTCAGTTATATGAATGAACAGTCCGTGATCACTGACACTGTTCATTCAGAAAAGGTAGGAGCCGGGTTTAGCGGCTTCTACTTCCGCTCTCCATCCTGACAGATTGAGGGGGGAGAGCTACACATGGGACAAGACGGCACGGGGAAGAGCGGCACAGGGGAGAGACTAGCAACTACCCCCACCACCCGATACCCAACTGCCCAGGTATCGGGTGAAGCAACCCCCCCCCCCAAATACTTGGGAAATGCTCAGTACCGATGCTAGTATCGGTACATTCCTAGAAAATACTCCCTGCACTACTTTGGTCTGACTGATTCTACTTCTGCCCATTGAATATAACTGAAGTCGGATCGCCGTCTTGCATGAGACTTATGCTGATGATTTTGAGGGGGACTGCATACGAAATTTTAAAACAAAAACCGGCATGGGTTTCCCCTCTAAGGGCATACCGGGCCCTTTCGGTCTGGATTTTATGGGGAGGCATGGCGCCCCCCCCCCCCCCTCAAAGTCCATACCAGACCCTTATTTGAACGCCCAGCCAGTCAGAAAGAGGGTGGGGATGAGAGACCACCCCCCCCCCTGAACTGTACCAGGCCGCATGCCCTCAACATGGGGGGAAGTGCTTTGTAGCAGGGAGGCCCTGCGTGCCCCTAAAGCATCTTGTCCCCGTGTTGAAGACGACACGGGCCTCTTTCCCCAACAACTCTGGCTGTCCTGTTGTCAGGTAGCTTATTTGAAACTTAATTGCATTTTGGTGTAAATATGAGACCTAGAGTCAAGACCTTAGATCTTGCATTTAAGAGGTTCGGTCATGCCTTTTCTTCCATTACAAGGGATGTGTACATGTGACCTTTTTTACATTGGAGAAATAAAGTGAGGCATTGCCATGACAGCTAGCGCAATAATTCTAGCCCTAAACCTCAAACTCAAAACATGCAACCTGTAGAAGTTTCAGCAATGGGAGGAGGAGAGTCTGGGCATACACTGGGGGTGGGGTGGGAAGGCACACCATCACTCCACATAGGCAGAGGAACAAAAAAACATGCAGAGCTGCGATTGGACCAGCTCATTGCTTAACCACTTCCATACCAGGCACCTACGCACCTTCCCGCCCAAGCCAATTTTCAGCTTTCAGCACTGTCGCACTTTGAATGGCAATTGCGCGGTCATGCTGCACTGTACCCAAACAAAATTGGTGTCCTTTTTTCCCCCCCACAAATAGAGCTTTCTTTTGTTGGTATTTGATCACCTCTGCGGTTTTCTTTTTTTGCGCTATAAACAAAAAGCGACAATTTTGAAAAAAAAAAAAAAAACTTTTTATGTTAACTTTTTTGTAAATAAGTATGTTTCCTCTTTCAATTACGGGCACTTATATGACGGCACTGATGGACACCAATGAGGTGGCACTGGTGGACACTGGGGTGGCACTGATGTATCTGTTGCCAGGCAGTGCCCATATGTGGGCACTGACTGGCATAGTTTTTTACTTGGGATGTTTTTTTATCCCGATCTATTTATTTTGCCCTGCCAGTGTGGGCATTCCCTGGTGGTCTAGTGTGGGCATCCGAGGGGGGGGGGGGGGGGCTGCGCTGATAAACAATCAGCGCGAACCCCCCTGTCAGGAGAGCCGCCGATCGGCTCTCCTGTACTCGCATCTGTCAGACGCGAGTGAGGAAGAGCCATCTACGGCTCTTTCTGTTTACATCGTGATCAGCCGTGATTGGACACGGCTGATCACGTGGTAGCGAGCCTCCGCCAGAGACTCGTTACCAAGATCGAAGGTGCAGGGTGTCAGACTCACACCCCGCATCACCGATCGCCGCGCGCCCGCGGCATGAAAACCTGCAGGACGTTGGACAACGTCTAGTCACTTTTTCATAACCACTTCCCGGCCGTCAATCTCCTATTGACCGGGCGGAAAGTGGTTAAAGGATCACTAAAGGAAACTTTTTTTTAGCTAAATAGCTTCCTTTACCTTACTGCAGTACTGCTTTAATGTTCTTATTGTTCGTTTTTGCTTTGAAGTTGCTGTAATTCTGCTCTGATCGCCACACTTCTTGCTTGTCTGTTTCCTTATAACCACAGTGCTGGGAGCTTTCTCACGGTGGTCTAAGCTGTCATTACTGTGTGTCTAAACCTTCCCAGAACCAATCAGATTCATTTTAAAAACAAAACACTGCCCTGGATTTGTTTGTTTTTGTTCTGTGTCTATTTCTACTTCACAGAAACATGAAGCCAGTTCAAAAGTGAAACTAACCTGCAGGCACATTATATGATTGATTTTTATCTATTTGTAATCATTCTGAAAAAGGAATCAGTTAACTTTTAGGTCTCTATACCCTGTAAACAGTCATTTCAGCAAAAAAATAAAAAATGTTTCCTTTAGTGACCCTTTAATGGTCATCAAGTTACCACTACAACATACATTTCCAGCTTTTAACGCGTGTCAGAGAACTTATCAGAAGTTATCATGGAGAGAAAAATAAATAAAAAATCATTGTGCCCAAGTCAGATTTCACAAATTGGGTTTACAGCCACTTTAAGAGTCCATTGTCAAACTTTTTTGGGCAAGTCAATAGAGCAAACAGTGAAGATTTCTGAAATGTGACTGAAAATATGCAGATACAAACAACTACAACATGAGCAAAGTAAGAGGAAGTTTGGGTACAGTGTCACACGACCGTGCAATTGTCAAGCAAAGTGCAACAGCGCCAAGTCCTCGGTACTGAAGTGGTTAAAGGTATGCATTTTTATTAAACTTTGAGTGCTAAAGTGCAAAATTCATATTAAAAATTCAAATACAAGACAACATATTATAATACACACACACACACACTTTAAAAACAGTTTTGGACAAGTACATGCTGAATTTTCAGTGATAAAATCCCAATTTGGTGCACCTTTACCCAAAAAAAAAAAAAATAATGAGCCAAAGCAAACTCCCAAAACCTGGTGCCCCCCCCCCCCCCCCCCCTGCTCCAAGCCAAAACCTGGTGGCACCTCTAGGGTAAAATCCTATAACACAGTTGCCCCCATCCCAAGCCAAAACCAAAGGATCTCCCAAAGCCTGGTGTCCCTTCTGAGAAAAAAAAATGCCCCCCCCCCCCCAAAAAAAAAACCTGATGGCCGCTCAGGATAATCCCAGCCTGGCCACAATAATTCTAAGCCTGTCATGTCTAACAAAGGATCCCCAAAATAATCAAGCAGCAGCAGCAAGAGGCAGGTTTACATAGCAGTGGAATGTGGCCACTAAGACACGACCTTCCTATACACAATGATGGTAATAGATTTGTTATGGTGATCAGAAGCGATAAATGAAGCAACAGGCAGAAGGAAGCCGCAGCAGCAGGCTGTGAGGGCGAGGTGCTGACCTCCAGAAGGAGATCGGATTGTCCAGACAAGACCTGACATGTTCCAGGCTCTCCATCATCCTCCATACACCGCACTGAGCTGGAATGGCTGAGCGATGTGCGCAACACCTCCTCCAGCAGTCGCTAGAACATGGAAATCACTACCCATCACTATCACCATGTCGCATCGGATGTGAAGAGATGTTATCAGCTGAAAATGGCCCCGGCGAGACACCAGAAAATGGCAGAGTGCTGGCAGCGTACAGATTGCAGCCCCACAACGTATCACGGCTATGCCGCCCACACCTCTCATACACACACAGTGACTCCTGAGACCACAGCGCCGCGATACTTACAGGGCTATGCTTACTCATTGAAGATTGTATCTTAATCATACAGCCGGTCCCTAGGAAGAATCGCTGGAGCAACCAACGGGCGGTCGGTGATGTAGCATACAGCAAACGGCTGTTTCCCGTGCCTAGGGTGCGGTGTTGTGGGCTCCACAGACTGCTTGGACGCGGCCCCTACCTCCTCTAGTCTGACTTCTCCTCAGTAACCAGTAAACAGCATGGGACGCAACGCACGCACGCTATACAGCGACGCCGGTCAGCCTACGTCACCCGACCTGGATTATATGGGAGCCGGTTCGTGTTCCGACCTTCCACCAATCACCTCTCAGTTCGCGGCCATAATAGGGAAGATGGGAGGGGTTACGGCGAGAGACGTGCTTCATTGACGTCAATTCGCTAGAAGCCGGTGCGAACCAGTTGAACAATCAAAGAACTCAAGTCGGGAGTGCTGAGGAGAGGCGGGTCGCATTGGGCGCGTAGCAACCACAGTGAGGCTCCTGTGTCCTGTGATATTATTGATACTGACATACTCTTCCCTCTACTATTGGAATCCCTGTTCCCTCCTCAAACTGGATGGGGCGGGAATAAGCCGATTGGCTTCGTGGTTTGTTTATAAAGAGAAGGCTGTGACAGGATTTTCCTTTGTCCTCAGCCTCACCTCTCAAAAACTCTGTGAGGAAAGGTGACAGGTTCCCAGGCCCAGTAAAATACATGAACAATGAGTGTGAATATATGTATTTTATATATAGGATCACCAGCCTGCTTTTATAACCCACGGCCAAATTTTGCGAGGGCTTGTTTATACCGCTATGGTTTGGTAACACACTGGTGTGAATGGGAGCGTTGGGCTTGTTTACAACGCTATGGTTTGGCAAATCACTGGTGTAAATAGGAGCGTCAAGCTCGCTTACACTGCAATGGTTTGGTAATGCACTGGTGTGAATGGGAGTGTCGGGCTCGCTTACACTGCAATGGTTTGGTAACACACTGGTGTGAGATGGAGCGTCGGGCTCGCTTACACTGCAATGGTTTGGTAACACACTGGTGTGAGATGGAGCGTCGGGCTCGCTTACACTGCAATGGTTTGGTAACACACTGGTGTGAGATGGAGCGTCGGGCTCGCTTACACTGCAATGGTTTGGTAACACACTGGTGTGAGATGGAGCGTCGGGCTCGCTTACACTGCAATGGTTTGGTAACACACTGGTGTGAGATGGAGCGTCGGGCTCGCTTACACTGCAATGGTTTGGTAACACACTGGTGTGAGATGGAGCGTCGGGCTCGCTTACAATGCAATGGTTTGGTAACACACTGGTGTGAGATGGAGCGTCGGGCTCGCTTACACTGCAATGGTTTGGTAACGCACTGGTGTGAATGGGAGCGTCGGGCTCGCTTACACTGCAATGGTTTGGTAACGCACTGGTGTGAATGGGAGCGTCAAGCTCGTTTACACTGCAATGGTTTGGTAACACACTGGTGTGAATGGGAGCGTCGGGCTCGCTTATACTGTAATGGTTTGGTAACGCGCTGGTGTGAATGGGAGCGTCGGGCTCGCTTATACTGTAATGGTTTGGTAACGCGCTGGTGTGAATGGGAGCGTCGGGCTCGCTTACACTGCAATGGTTTGGTAATGCGCTGGTGTGCATGGGAGCGTCGGGACTCGGGCTCGCTTACACTGCAATGGTTTGGTAATGCACTGGTGTGAATGGGAGTGTCGGGCTCGCTTACACTGCAATGGTTTGGTAACACACTGGTGTGAGATGGAGCGTCGGGCTCGCTTACACTGCAATGGTTTGGTAACACACTGGTGTGAGATGGAGCGTCGGGCTCGCTTACACTGCAATGGTTTGGTAACGCACTGGTGTGAATGGGAGCGTCGGGCTCGCTTACACTGCAATGGTTTGGTAACGCACTGGTGTGAATGGGAGCGTCAAGCTCGTTTACACTGCAATGGTTTGGTAACACACTGGTGTGAATGGGAGCGTCGGGCTCGCTTATACTGTAATGGTTTGGTAACGCGCTGGTGTGAATGGGAGCGTCGGGCTCGCTTATACTGTAATGGTTTGGTAACGCGCTGGTGTGAATGGGAGCGTCGGGCTCGCTTACACTGCAATGGTTTGGTAATGCGCTGGTGTGCATGGGAGCGTCGGGACTCGGGCTCGCTTACACTGCAATGGTTTGGTAATGCACTGGTTTGCATTGGAGTGTCGGGCTCGCTTAGACTGCAATGGTTTGGTAACGCGCTGGTGTGAATGGGAGCGTCGGGCTCGCTTACAATGCAATGGTTTGGTAACACACTGGTGTGAGATGGAGCGTCGGGCTCGCTTACACTGCAATGGTTTGGTAACGCACTGGTGTGAATGGGAGCGTCGGGCTCGCTTACACTGCAATGGTTTGGTAACGCACTGGTGTGAATGGGAGCGTCAAGCTCGTTTACACTGCAATGGTTTGGTAACACACTGGTGTGAATGGGAGCGTCGGGCTCGCTTATACTGTAATGGTTTGGTAACGCGCTGGTGTGAATGGGAGCGTCGGGCTCGCTTATACTGTAATGGTTTGGTAACGCGCTGGTGTGAATGGGAGCGTCGGGCTCGCTTACACTGCAATGGTTTGGTAATGCGCTGGTGTGCATGGGAGCGTCGGGACTCGGGCTCGCTTACACTGCAATGGTTTGGTAATGCACTGGTGTGAATGGGAGTGTCGGGCTCGCTTACACTGCAATGGTTTGGTAACACACTGGTGTGAGATGGAGCGTCGGGCTCGCTTACACTGCAATGGTTTGGTAACACACTGGTGTGAGATGGAGCGTCGGGCTCGCTTACACTGCAATGGTTTGGTAACGCACTGGTGTGAATGGGAGCGTCGGGCTCGCTTACACTGCAATGGTTTGGTAACGCACTGGTGTGAATGGGAGCGTCAAGCTCGTTTACACTGCAATGGTTTGGTAACACACTGGTGTGAATGGGAGCGTCGGGCTCGCTTATACTGTAATGGTTTGGTAACGCGCTGGTGTGAATGGGAGCGTCGGGCTCGCTTATACTGTAATGGTTTGGTAACGCGCTGGTGTGAATGGGAGCGTCGGGCTCGCTTACACTGCAATGGTTTGGTAATGCGCTGGTGTGCATGGGAGCGTCGGGACTCGGGCTCGCTTACACTGCAATGGTTTGGTAATGCACTGGTTTGCATTGGAGTGTCGGGCTCGCTTAGACTGCAATGGTTTGGTAACGCGCTGGTGTGAATGGGAGCGTCGGGCTCGCTTACACTGCAATGGTTTGGTAATGCGCTGGTGTGCATGGGAGCGTCGAGACTCGGGCTCGCTTACACTGCAATGGTTTGGTAATGCACTGGTGTGCATGGGAGCGTCGGGCTCGCTTACACTGCAATGGTTTGGTAACGCGCTGGTGTGAATGGGAGCGTCGGGCTCGCTTACACTGCAATGGTTTGGTAATGCGCTGGTGTGCATGGGAGCGTCGGGACTCGGGCTCGCTTACACTGCAATGGTTTGGTAACTGCGTAACACACTGGTGTGAATGGGAGCGCGGGACTCGGGCTCGCTTACACTGCAATGGTTTGGTAAATGGTGTGAATGGGAGGTAACGCGTTTACACTGGTGTGAATGGGTAACACAGCTGGTGTGAATCGGGCTCGCTTACACTGCAATGGTTTGGTAATGCTGGTGTGAATGGGAGCTGGTGCTTACACTGCAATGGTTTGGTAATGCGCTGGTGTGCATGGGAGCGTCGGGACTCGGGCTCGCTTACACTGCAATGGTTTGGTAATGCACTGGTGTGCATGGGAGCGTCAGGCTCGCTTACACTGCAATGGTTTGGTAACGCGCTGGTGTGAATGGGAGCGTTGGGCTCATTTACAACGCTATGGTTTGGTAACGCACTGGTGTGAATGGGAGCATGAGGCTTGTTTACACCGCTATGGTTTAGCAAAGCACTGGTGTAAATGGGAGCGCCGGGCTCGTTTATGCCGATATGGTTTGGTAACTCACCGGTGTGAATGGGAGCGTTGGGCTCATTTACACCCCTATGGTTTGGTAACGCACTGGTGTGAATGGGAGCATTGGGCTAGTTTATACCGCTATGGTTTGGTAATTTGAGGCACATATTTTTGCTGCTCTTTGAGCCTAGGTTTACACTGAGAGCGTGTTTGAAAACATGCACAATTTCAAACACGCATTTCGGTCCAACTTCGGTAGCAATTTGAGAGACATCTGTGCGGGTTCATGCACAGATGTCTGTTGAAATCGCCCCCAAAGTCACCAAAGTACTACAGGAACTACTTTTGGGAATTGTGGTGTCTCAAAGTCAGCGTTGCATCGTTTCGGACAGTGCAGTTGCCGGTAATGGGCTCCAATTTGGCACGCAGTTTGACCTGATCGCACTCTCCAGGTTCTTCTATGAAGCAATGTATTTAAGAGGACCTGTCATGCTTTTTTCTATTACAAGGGATGTTTACATTCCTTGTAATAGGAATAAAAGTGATGCATTTTTTTGTAAAAATTAATAAAATAAATAAAAATAAATAAGAAAAAAAAATCAAGTTTAAAGTGCCCCGTCCAGCCGAGCTCGCGCGCAGAAGCGAAAGCATACGTGAGTAGCGCCCGCATATGAAAACAGTGTTCAAACCACACAAGTCTTAAGACCTCCTCTGTAGCTCAAAAGATGCAACCTATAGAATTTTTTAAACATCGCCTATGGAGATTTTTAAGGGTAAAAGTTTGACGCCATTCCACAAGCGCACGCAATTTTGAAGCGTGACATGTTGGGTATCATTTTACTCGGCATAACATTATCTTTCACAATATATAAAAAAATTGGGCTAACTTTACTGTTGTCTTATTTTTTTAATACAAAAAAGTAAATTCTTTCCAAACAAAAGTGCTCTTGTAAGACCGCTGCGCAAATACGGTGTGACAAAAAGTATTGCAATGACTGCCATTTTATTCCCTAGGGTGTTAGGAAAAAAATATATAATGTTTGGGGGTTTTAAGTAATTTTCTAGCAAATTAATTTTTTTTTTAATCTCGTAAACGCCAAATCTGAAAAACATGCTTGGTCCTTAAGTGGTTAAAAATATGTATAGTTTCCGTCACTGTGTGCCAAAAATGAAACTTCATGCTAAGTCTGGGAGTATTTAGCCTCGTACACACGATCAGATTTTTGTCAAAATTAGCACGTTTTCCAAAAAATCTGATCGTGTGTATGCTCCATCGGACAAACTTTTTCGGTTTTCTTTGGACAAAAGTTCGCTCTGCAAAAGGAAAAACTTTTCAACAACAAAACTCCAATGGTGCAAAGTCCAACCGTGTGTACAGAAATCCATCAGACTTTCGTCCAAAGTTCAAACGAGCATGCTCAGAAGCAAGGACCAGCTGGAAGTGTTCTGTCTTGTAAAAGTAGCTTTCATATTGGAGATATCACATTTGTGACGTGGCAAGTTATGAAATCAAAAAATAAATATATGTGCAATTGTACACACAATCACCATGCTTAGGCTGGGTTCACACTACGATTTTCCCATCCGTCAGCCGCATACGATTTCAGTTTTGAAAACGTATGGGCCCGTACGGGAAAACGCATACGTAGACAATGCATTGCAAATCGTATGCACTCAGATGCATCCGGGTGCGTACGATTTGCTGGCAAAACGTTTTTTAACAGTACAAGAAACCGTGTTCGACCACGGTTTTGAGTCCGTTTTTGAAACCGTATGGCAAACGCATACGTTTTTTTTTAACATTAAAGTCAATGGAAAACGCACATATGTGCGGTTCCATACGTATAAATGCGCATTTTCAAAACAAGAAATTTTTTATTAAATGACACTAATTCCAAAAACGTATGCGTTTTTTTAATCAAAACCGGATGGAACCGTACGCACTTTTTGAAACCGTATACGTTTTATAAACGCATACGTTTACGTACGGTTCAATCCGTTTCAGCCGCATACGTTTTTTCATATAAATCGTACGCGGCTGACGGACGGGAAAATCGTAGTGTGAACCCAGCCTTACTAAAAACAAATAGATTAATTGCAGCCAGCGCCACAAAATTAGATCAATTTTGTAAACAAACTAAACATAGAAAAATAAGTGCAGTGCTAAAAAAGCTATATATATAATGATAGGAGAGACTTCTTGATTAAGTCTTATAAGTGACCACAAACACGGAAAAAAGTGCCCAAATAGTCCACAAATTCCAAATGGAAAAATAGTTTTAGTCTATAAAAGGATGATAAATAAATATATCCAAATGAAGTGACTGTGTGTTGATAGTAGATCCACCACCAGACAATGATAAGAGGCTTACCAGAGGGATCAGACCTAAGTAAGTGTATACTTATCAGGTCAATCAAACTTTAGCCAGAAATCTATAGCGATGTCCAGACTCCAAAGCGACTCAGATGTTAGACAGGCTACTGAAACCACTGGGAACTCAAAAGGTAAACTCAATGTGGAACCAGTAGATGGGACATCAGCCAGATATTACCAATAGGCACTTCCGACAATGAACGATTCAAAAAGCTCAAAGCAAACGGGGGTGCACATAGCGTGAATCCATATAGAAAATATTTACTTTGAAGTAAAAATATAAAATGTACACTCACATTTCAGGTGAACATAACAAGCATAAAAACAATCAAGCAGAAGGGTCAGTATATAGTCCCGACACGTTTCATTCTCATGAACGTCATCTGGGGCACTGACCTACTGCTAACATGAACCCTTATTTATAAAAAAGGTTACCCCTATACCTTAATTATGGCTCTAATGAGGGAAGAACTGTGTGTAACGTTGCTACCCAGAAGCATTCAGTTTTATTATGTTACATCCTGTTACTACAGTTGTTTAAGTGAATTGTTTTTTCATTAATCTACACTCTACTGACAGTCACCAGCTCTCTGCTCACGGAGCACTGAGGACTGAAAGATCAGCGGTGTTTGATCGCTCCATTCTCAGTCTCAGAGCTCCACCTTGATAAGTATGATTTTTAAAAGAAAAAAAAAATATATACTGAACTTATCTTTTAAGCGTTTTTAGACAGACTGAAATTTCAAGGGGATTGAGCAGGCATTTGGAAAAAATGTCCATAAAAGGGTTACAGATTTGCACCATAGACAAGCTGCACTTTTAAGCATTTGAGCTGCAGGTGGAAATAAAAACGAGTGTGTTTTTTGGTTTAACCACTTGCTTACTGGGCACATATACCCCCCTCCTGCCCAGGTGAAATTTCAGCTTCCGACACTGCGTCACTTTAACTGACAATTGCGTGGTCGTGCGACGTGGCTCCCAAACAAAATTGACGTCCTTTTTCCCCCACAAGTAGAGCTTTCTTTTGGTGGTATTTGATCGCCTGTGCGGTTTTTATTTTTTGCGCTATAAACAAAAAAGAGCGACAATTTTGTAAAAAAATACAATATTTTTTACTTGTTGCTATAATAAATATCCCAATTTAAAAAAAAAAACACTTTTTTCTTCTTAGTTTAGGGTGATGCGTATTCTTCTACATATTTTTGGTATAAAAAAAAAAAAAAAAAAGCAATAAGCGACTGGTTTGCGCAAAAATTATAGCGCCTACAAAATAGGGGACAGAATTATTATTTTTTATTATTTATTTTTTACTAGAAATGGCGGCGATCTGCGATTTTTATTGTGACTGCGACTTTATGGCGGACACATCGGACACTTTTGACACATTTTTGGGGCCATTCACATTTATACTGCGATCAGTGCTATAAAAATGCACTAATTACTGTATAAATGTGACTGGCATTGAAGGGGTTAACACTAGGGGTCGAGGAAGGGGTTAAATGTATTCCCTGCATAGTGTTATAACTGTGGGGGGAGGGGGGGTGACTGGGGGGTGTACATAGGGACACAGATCGGTCTCCTCTCCAGAGACAGGACGCTGTCTCTGTGTAAAACGGCAATGAGAGATGATCTCATATGTTTACATATGAGATCATCTCTCATTGGGCGCACAGATCGCATCGCAAACGGCCACTCTGATTGGCCGTTCGCGGCGATCTGTGATTGGCTAATCAGTGCGTATCTGCAGCCTTGCCATTGCCATAAATGCAGCCTCTCCATTGCTATGAATGCAGCCTCACCATTGTCATGAATGCAACCTCACCATTGTCATGAATGCAGCCTCACCATTGCCACGAATGCAGCCTCACCATTGCCACGAATGCAGCCTCACCATTGCCACGAATGCAGCCTCACCATTGCCACGAATGCAGCCTCACCATTGCCACGAATGCAGCCTCACCATTGCCACGAATGCAGCCTCACCATTGCCACGAATGCAGCCTCACCATTGCCACGAATGCAGCCTCACCATTGCCACGAATGCAGCCTCAACATTGCCATTAATGCAGCCTTACCATTGCCATCAGTGCAGCCTGATCTATGTCCATCTGCAGCCTCGGAGGGGACAAGGAGGGGGGCGAGACGAGCACCAACAGATTACATACAGGAGAATCTCCTGTTTACTCAGGGGCCTCTTTAATACAAAGTCCAGCCTCCTATGATAGACAGAACAGCCATCTAGTGCCAGCACAGGAGACGGGACTTCCTATTATTGACGCCGCAGAGTAAACAGGAGATTCTCACTGTAATATGACAGCATCATCCTGCCCCCCTCCCTGTTCCCTTTGAGTGAGGAAGCAGCGAAAAATACTGTTGGCCACAAAAGATATATATATATAAATTACCAGGGGGGCCGTATTAAACTTAAACGCGGGTCGCAATTGGCCTGTGGGCTGGACTTTGGACATGCCTAAACTAGGGGATTGTTTACACTTGCTTCAAAACTTGCTTTTTTTCATAAATTGATCCTGGGTGCAACCGATCGCCTATTGGGATCAGGAAGGAATTTTTTCCCCAGGTAAGGCAGATTGGCACAGCACACCTGGGGTTTTCTGCCTTCCTCTGGACCAAATTTGAAAAAAGGGAGGACATAGGGAAGTGACAGGTTCGCTTCCCTAATCCCCCCTCCCCAGCATCGCCAACCCCCCCCCCCCATCAATACCCCCCGTTTTTTTCTGCATCTATGGGTTATTTGAAATACTCTGCAGAAAACATCTGGGAATTAAAACCGTTCGCCTCAACACTCCCAACGGTCACCGAAAAAGCCCTAAAAGGCGAACAACTGTTGAGAATCAATAGACGATCAACAGTAAAAAAAAAATCGCATCAGAACACTCCAGCCCAAACACATATCCTGCGCTCTGGTCAATACCAGATCCGCAGTAAAACACCGGGAAGAAATACATGATTTCATCCTTCTGCATGATATAGACTGCCTCTTTATCACAGAAAGCTGGCTCACAGGCGATTGCAACACCATTCTGGAAGAATTGGTGCCTGCAAATTATCGCATCCAAATGCAGAACAGAGTGGGGCAAAGAGGGGAGGCCTGGCGGTGATCCATAAGACTCACCTCTCGATCACCAAACCAGTCCTCCAATACTCGCTTCCATTCATGGAAACCCTCACTCTACAGCTGCAAACAAACCCCCAAGACACGGTCCACGTGCTACTGTGCTATAGACCCTCTGGCCCAAAAACGCATCTTGTCACATCATTAACAGAATTTATTTCCTCTTACACCCTAAGCATCAAACACCTTTTGGTGCTGGGGGACTTCAACCTCTGGGCCAACTCATCATTGGACCCAGTCGCTGATGCTTGCATCGACCATCTAGAAGGATTAGGTCTGCAGCAATTAATTCAAGGCTCCACTCATGCCTCAGGCCATACCCTCGATCTCATTTTCAAACAGGATCTGGAAATTGAGATCGGGGAAAATGAGCCACTACCATGAACCGATCACCATGCCATTAAATTTAAACTCGCCAATCACCTCAGGCCAAATAAAACAAGAAAACCGGTGATAGCTCCTCTCGGAACTCTTCAAAACGACCCTAGGAAATAAAATAAACACAATACAACAACGACGAACAGCAGTAGAAACACTGGACGCCATTAACAAGGTGCTACTTCAGTCCGCCGACTGGGTGGCACCAAAACGCAAAACTTGCATTCGGAAAAACAACGCCGGCTGGTTTAACAACCAGCTGACATTGCTAAAGCAAGAGCGTAGAAGAGCAGAAGCTGCCTGTAAGAGGAGCTCTTCAGATAGAAACCTCACTATTTATAAGACAATAACAAAGAAATATCATAAAGAAATCTTTATGGCGAAAAAAAATCATTTCACCAACATCATTTCCAAGGCCCTAAACCGCCCCCGTGAACTCTTCAAGCTGGTTTCGCAATCAATGAATCCAGCCTGCTTAGAGCCCCCCAATGCTGATTCACAAGATTTTTGCAACAAACTATCGGATTATTATTTATTAATAAAATTTAAGGAATCCGGGTAAGTATTGAGCAAAATGGAATCTGCATGAATCCCAACCCTGATACCATTATATACCCGCCTCAAGCACAGAAATTCACCTTAAAACCGATCTCCATCGCTGCCACAAAAAATATCATTGGGACTCTGCGCAACAGCACAGCACCCAATGACATTATTCCCACTAAACTGCTGAAAGTGCCGATATACTGGCACCAGCTATCACGCAGCTTATAAACCAATCATTCAAGGAGGGCATGGTGCCCTCCTTGTTGAAACAAGGTACAATAAAACCTATCCTGAAAAAACCCACCCTTGACCCGAAAGACCCCAACAATAGGAGAACCATAACGGGTCTAAATGTTTTCTCCAAAATAATGGAGAAAGAAGTTGTACAACAGTTACAACAGCATTTAGCAACCCAAAAATTACTCGATACGTTTCAATCAGGCTTCCGTCCAGGGCACGGAACTGAAACAGCTCTGGTAAAAATATGGGATGACGTCCTAGAGGCCGCAGATGAAGGAGAATCTTCTCTCCTGATCCTGTTGGACCTAAGTGCAGCCTTTGACACGGTAGATCACGGACTACTACTTATCAGGCTAGCTGAAGTGGCCAAAGTCGCGGAAGAGGATCTACCCTGGTTCTCTTCCTTCTTGAAAAACAGATCACAAACAGTGAAATTGGGATCTTTCACGTCAGAAATGTGTACGGTATCATGCGGAGTCCCTCAAGGATCTCCCTTGTCACCGGTACTGTTCAATATCTATCTCCGTCCTCTCTTTGAGATCATCAGCAACCAGAAGCTACTTTACCATTCCTACGCAGACGACACTCAACTGTATCTCCGCGTTAGCAACGGAAAGGATCATTCGCTGGGATTAGAGAGATCGCTCACTGTGATAGATAACTGGATGACACCCAGTTATCTAAAACTCAATGGATCGAAAACAGAGCTTCTCCTGTTTAACGCAAACAGGAAAAGTCTCCCCACCTCAACTTGGACCCCACCGCCCATCCTGGGAAAAATTATCACCCCGAGCACCAAAGTCAAAAGTCTCGGAGTCATTTTTGACTCCCACATGACTATGGATGCACAAATAGGGGCGAAAGTCAGCGGATCCCACCATCTGCTGCGCCAGTTACGCCGACTCACCCCCTTCATCCCTAAAGAGGACATTGCAGTCGTGGTGGGTACAATTGTCAATTCCAGACTCGACTATGCAAACGCCCTCTATTTAGGACTCCCCAAATACCAAATCACTCGTTTGCAAGTCGTTCAAAATACGGCTGCTCGATTAGTGACTGGTAAAAAACCGTGGGAGTCAATCTCCCTTTCGCTAAGATCCCTTCACTGGCTACCAGTGAAAGACAGAATCACTTTTAAGGCACTCTGCCTTACACACAAGTGTGTTCAAGGAAACGCTCCCCAATATCTATGCGAAAAAATAAAAGCCCACAACCCCAATCGGACTCTGCGATCCACAAATCAAAATTTACTGTACATCCCAAAGGCAAGATATAAGTCCAAAGGAGATCGGAGATTTGCTGTCCAAGGACCGCGACTGTGGAATGCACTACCAACCACCATCCGACTGGAGTCCGACCACTTGGTCTTCCGGAGAATGATTAAAACTCATCTCTTCTGAAGGAAAAACCTTCCTTTATCCAAGGAATGGAAATAGCGCCCAGAGGCGATTCAGTTCGCTAGTGTTGCGCTCTATAAATTTTTCACTCACTCATGGCTTTGGACACACTTTTTTAAAGCTCTCTAAATGCCAGTGTCAGGAAAGGTTTCACCTGTTGGTGGCGCTGTCGGTCCTGTAGATCGCAGTACTGGTGTCCACCAGCGGGTGTCTCCTAATAATGGGAAACCTGCATTGCTTCATAGGGGCGGGGTCACCCGTACACATTTTTAATGAATGAATGAATACTTATATAGCGCGGCACATGCAAACTAAATCGCCTCTGGGCGCTTGTTGTTCCTGTCTCCTTTGGTATCAAAAGATAGTCTTGATCTATCTCCTGAATGCTAAGTGGTTCTCCTCCAACTGAATGCTGGTTGGTAAAGCGTTCCATAGTCTGGGACCTTGGACCGCGAATCTTCTTTCTCCTTTGGACTTGTAGTTGGCTTTCGGTATCTGGAGTAGATTTTGATTGGTGGATCGCAGAACGCTATTGGGATTATGAGCTTTTATTTTTTCGCATTAATAATGGGGAGCATTCCCATGGATACATCTATGCGTTAGACAGAGTGCTTTAAAAGTGATTCTGTCTTTTACTGGTAACCAGTGAAGGGTTCTCATTGAAGGTGAGATTGATTCCCAAGGTTTTTTCCCAGTCACAAGTCTGGCTGCCGTATTTTGAACGATTTGTAGACGAGCGATTTGGTACTTGGGGAGTCCGAGGTAAAGGGCATTTGCATAGTCCAATCAA
Organism: Rana kukunoris; assembly: GCA_029574335.1. Taxonomy (NCBI): domain Eukaryota; kingdom Metazoa; phylum Chordata; class Amphibia; order Anura; family Ranidae; genus Rana; species Rana kukunoris. The sequence continues at coordinate 252,757,340 of CM056052.1, read as the reverse complement.
AAAATGTCTTCTTTGGGAATAAAAGGAATAAGTCTGCGTAGTAGGCGCAGCAGATGGTGAGATCCGCTGACTACTGACCCTATTTGTGCGTCCATTGTCAAGTAGGAGTCGAAGATGACCCCGAGACTTTTGACTTTGGCGCTAGGGGTGATGATTTTGCCCAGAATGGGCGGGGGGGGGGGTCCAAGTTGAAGGGTCTGGTATGGATTTTGAGGGAGACCCCTACACCATTAAAAAAAAATAATAATTGGTGCAGGGTTCCCCTTGCTCACTGGGCACATATACCCCCTCCTGCCCAGGTGAAATTTCAGCTTCCGGCACTGCGTCGCTTTAACTGACAATTGCACGATCGTGCGACGTGGTTCCCAAACAAAATTGACATCCTTTTTTCCCACAAATAGAGCTTTCTTTTGGTGGTTTTTATAATTTGCGCTATAAACAAAAAAAGAGCGACAATTTAAAAAACAATTATAATATTTTTTACTTGTTGCTATAATAAATAGCCCAAATTTTTTTACATTTTTTTTCCCTCAATCGCAATAAGCGACTGGTTTGCGCAAAAGTTATAGAGCCTACAAAATAGGGGACAGAATTATTATTATTTTTTTTTTTTACTAGTAATGGCGGCGATTTGCGATTTTTATTGGGACTACGACATTATGGCGGACACATCAGACACTTTTGACACATTTTTTGGCACCATTCACATTTATATGCGATCAGTGCTATAAAATATGCACTAATTACTGTGTAAATGTGATTAGCATTGAAGGGGTTAACACTAGGGGGTGAGGAAGGGGTTAAATGTGTACCCTGCATAGTGTTCTAACTGTGGGGGGTGACTGGGGGAGGTGACCGATCTGTGACCCTATGTACAAGGGACACAGATCGGTCTCCTCTCTCCCTGTTAGAACGTGGATCTGTGTGTTTACACACACACAGATCCACGTCCTTGTCTCTGTACGTGGATCTGTACAGGCATGCGCATCGACATCCCAGTGGCCCGGAGGTGTGGAGGCCATAAAAAGACGGCGACCCAGAGATTTAGAACCACCCTGCAGCCGTATATAGTTGTACGGCCGTCGGGAAGTGGTTAATATCCATACCAGACCTGAAGGGCCTCATATGGAATTTGGGGGGACCCCTACGCATTTTTTTTTAAATTTTGGTTCAGGGTTCCCCTTAATATTCACACCAGACCTAAAGGGCCTGGTAATGGACTAAGGGGGGGGGGGGAACACATGCCCTTTTTTTGCAATTACTTTTATCTGTATTCCCGGGACCCGATAAAGTTTTAAATGACTTTTTTTCCTTTAGAAATTTAATTTTGTGCAGAGACTTATAAACACGGGAAACATGCACTACTTTACAGGCTTACAATAGACACCCCCCAAGTATGAAATTTAAAGGAATATTTCACTTTTATTGTTTCACTTTAAGCATTATTAAAACCACTGCCCCCTGAAAAAACGTTAAAAAGTTTAAAAGTATTTTTTGTATTGATACATGTCCCCTGGGGCAGGACCCAGGTCCCAAAACACTTTTTATGACAACAACTTGCATATTAACCTTTAAAATGAGCACTTTTGATTTCTCCCATAGACTTTTAAAAGGTGTTCCGCGGCTTGCGAATTTGCCGCGAACACCCCAAATTGTTCATTATTCCGCTAAAAGATGAGCAGCCAATGTTTGAGTCGAACTCATGTTCAACCCAAACATGAAGCTCATCCCTAATAGGCACATAAACATTAAACCCTCTGACAAGGGGGGAAACCTTGTCATCATAAACAGAGAGGGGTATGAAAAAATGTGCTATGACATTATCCACAATCGTGCATGGTACAGGCCAGTCTTGGTTTCTTTTGTTACCAAGAGCGCCAGTGAATATAAGGATATTCTTTTTCAGGCTTTTCTTGGTGGCCTGATTGATACAAATACACTGAAGTTCTTGGGTGTTTTGTGCCCTAGAACAGCAACTTTTGATGCCTTACCTAAGGTTCATAAGAGTTTGGTCTCCCCCCTCAGGAGGTCCCATTATTTTGGGTTGTAACTCGCTCACTGAGAATGCTAGCCGTATGATAGATGAGTACTTGTACCCACATGTTAAAGGACTGTTCTCCTATGTAAAGGATACCATTGAATTTATAAAGATAATAGATGGACTACAGGACCCTAAGGGAACCTATTTAGTCGCTATTCATTTAGAGGCACTGTATAATTTCATTTCACAATCACATGGCATACAGGTGATCCGAGAATTCCTGGGTGAGCGTTGTACGCATTTGGAAAACTATAATGATTTTCATTATAGAAATGCTCAGGTTTATTCTTACGCACAATACCTTTGGATTTAAATGTTCCCACTACCTCCAGGTGCAGGGAGTCGCTATGGGAGCCCGGTGTGCTCCCTCATATGCAAAGCTGTACCTGGGGGATGGGAACTTGATTTGTTCGCCAATGAACATCAGCAGACTGAACTTGATAAGGTCGCCTATTTGTGCCGGTACATAGATGAAGTCTTTATGGTATGGGCAGGATCAAAAGATGAATTAGTAAGATTTTTGAAAAGTCTGGAATGCAACACCTACAACTTAAAATTTACGTAAAACTTTCACCAACAAAGAATTACCTTTTTGGATGTGGAAATCTACATCAACGAGGCAGGAGTTCTCTGCTCGACTCTGCACAGAAAGCCTTTGGTTGGTAATACAGGGGGTTATTTACGAAAAGCAAATCCACTTTGCACTACGAATGCAAAGTGCACTTGCAATTGCACTGAAAGTACACTTGGAAGTGCAGTCACTGTAAATCTGAGGGTTAGATCTGAAATGAGGGGAAGCTCTACTGATTTTATCATTTAATCATGTGCAAGCTTAAATGCTGTTTTTTTTATTTCTCCTTGCATGTCCCCCTCGGATCTACTGCGACTGAACTTCCAAGTGCACTTGGATTTGCCTTTAAATAACTCCCACAGTGTTGCATGCATCTAGCTCACACCCTGAATCTCTTCCAGAGGGAGGCTGATGCACTACATGAGCATCTCCTTGTAAGATGTTATAGTAAAATCTGTCTTAACTACTTGAGATCCGCGCTACAGCCGAATGACGGCTCTAGCGCGAATCTAATTTGTCAACAAGCCGTCAATTGACGGCTTGTCACAAGCTGTTTCCCGGCGCGCGCTCCAGAGCGCGCTGCGGGGAAACACTGTGTTGGCCGTGTCCCTTGGACACAGCCAATCACAGATCGCCGCGAACGGCCAATCAGAGTGGCCGTTTGCGATGTGATCTGTGCGGCCAATGAGAGATGATCTCATAGATCATCTCTCATTGCCGTTTTACATAGAGACAGCGTTCTGTCTCTGGAGAGCAGGAGACGGATCTGTGTCTCTTGTACATAGAGACACAGATCGGTCACCTCCCCAGTCACCCCCCCTCCACCTACAGTTAGAACACTATGCAGGGAATACATTTAACCCCTTCCTCACCCCCTAGTGTTAACCCCTTCAATGCCAGTCACATTTATACTGTAATTAGTGCATATTTATAGGACCAATCGCAGTATAAATGTGAATGACGCCAAAAATGTGTAAAAAGTGTCCGATGTGTCCGCCATAACGTCGCAGTACCAATAAAAATCGCAGATCGCCGCCATTTCTAGTAAAAATAAAATAATAAAAAATAATAATTCTGTCCCCTATTTTGTAGGCACTATAAATTTTGCGCAAACCAGACGCTTATTGCGATTTTTTTTTTTTTTTTTTTACCAAAAATATGTAGAAGAATACGCATCGCCCTAAACTGAGAAAAAAAAAGGTTTTTTTTTTTTAATTGGGATATTTATTATAGCAACAAGTAAAAAATATTGTATTTTTTTCAAAATTGTCGCTCTTTTTTGTTTATAGCGCAAAAAATAAAAACCGCAGAGGTGATCAAATACCACCAAAAGAAATCTCTACTTGTGGGGAAAAAAGGACGTCAATTTTGTTTGGGAGCCACGTCGCACGACCGCGCAATTGTCAGTTAAAGCGACGCAGTGCCGGAAGCTGAAATATCACCTGGGCAGGAGGGGGGTATAAGTGCCCAGTAAGCAAGTGGTTAAGACCCATAAACACACGGTAGGACTTCAAACAAACTTTTCCATGGATTTTTGTTTGAAGGGCGTTGGCCAGGAACACCCATAGCATACACACGGCAGGACTTTTTCTGCAAACTTTTGAAAAATAACGTGATCTTTCTGCTCTTTACTGCCACCCTTTGGTCAACTTCTGCTAATGTTGGTTGATTTTAACATTGGTTCTGGGAATGCGTGTTTGTACTTTGGACTAAAGTCCGATGGATTTCTGTACACGCGATAGGACTTTGCACCGTAGGACTTTTGTTGCCGAAAAGTCTGTCTGTTTGCAGAGCGAACTTTTCTCCGATTTTTTTGAAAACCTGCTCATTTTGAAGTTTGTTGTCAAAAAGTCAGATCGTGTGTATGGGGCTTTAGCAAGGCATTTAACAAGCTAAACCTGATATACCAACCCAAGAAGGCTCACCAAGTTTTCTCTTTGAAGATAGTCACCAAATACAATAGGCAACATGGAAAGATTCAAGCCATATATAAAAAGTTTTGGTATTTTCTAACTGCAGTTCAGAAAATCAACAAGTACATTATACCCTATCCAGAGATCTCCTACAAAAGATCAAGATCACTTATGCCCCGTACACACACTCTGGATTTCCAAAGGAAAAAAGTCAGTCGGTAATTCCGATGGGAAAAAAGAGAGCTGCTTCTCTTTTTTTTTTGCCTTTGCCAGCGGGGTTTGACAGTTTTTCCATCTGAAAAACTGCGAGGGAGCATACACACGGCTGGGTTTCCCAGTCAAAAGCTCTCCTCGCAGTTTTTCCATCGGAAAACCCGGTCGTGTGTATGGGGCATTAGAGATACATTGGTAGCTAGTCATTATATGTGTGAGGATCATATGAAAACCAAAATCCCTGAATCTTTTCCATGTGGAAAATGCAGTTACTGCCCCCGCATAGTAAGAGAAAAAAATATTCCTCCAGATTAGACCATATGGACACCTAGACACAGAGTGACCTGCCAATAAATTACCATTGTTTATATCATATGAAATGCAAATGCAAGGCATTTTACATAGGTAAGATAAAACGTCCCCTTACAAAATAATCAGGGACCATGTTTCTCTGATTTTAAAATGAAAGATGGAAACACCTACTGTATAAGCAGGAATGTGGGTTTATACCACAATTTCAGTCTTAAATTAATTGTTTTTTTTGCCCCACATGACCCAGTGGGGGGGGGGGGGGGGCGGTGAAATGGATTTACTCCTTACAAGCCACAAGGCATCCCCATGAAGCAACAAAGGGATCAGCTTAAAGCTCTTTCTTTAAGTAGCCCTTACCCTAGCCTTTCAATTGGCCCTTACTGTGTCGCACATCGGTGGATGGTGTTTGATTTCTCACTAGGTACTGTTCAAATCATACTGTCCCCATTAGTTCTCTACCCCGCCCCATATACATTTCAGTGTTTTTCAGGGGGATACGAGAACAAAAGTAAACAATCATTGTCTTTTATATTCAATTGTTGAGTGTATGAGAAGATTTTGGAATATGTTACAGAATGCGATTTACAGTGCCTTGAGAAAGTATTCGGCCCCCTTGAACTTTGCCACCTTTTGCCACATTTCAAGTTTTCAAACATAAAGATATAAAACTTTATTTTTTTGTGAAGAATCAACAACAAGTGGGACACAATCATGAAGTGGAATGAAATTTATTGGATATTTCAAACTTTTTTAACAAATAAAAAACTGAAAAATTGGACGTGCAAAATTATTCAGCCCCTTTACTTTCAGTGCTGCAAACTCTCTCCAGAAGTTCAGTGAGGATCTCTGAATGATCCAATGTTGACCTAAATGACTAATGATGATAAATAGAATCCACCTGTGTGTAATCAAGTCTCTGTATAAATGCACCTGCACTGTGATAGTCTCAGAGGTCCGTTTAAAGTGCAGAGAGCAATATGAAGAACAACGAACACACCAGGCAGGTCCGAGATACTGTTGTGGAGACGTTTAAAGCTGGATTTGGATACAAAAATAATTCCACGCTTTAAACATCCCAAGGAGCACTGTGCAAGCGATAATATTGAAATGGAAGGAGTATCAGACCACTGCAAATCTACGAAGACCAGGCCGTCCCTTTAAACTTTCAGCTCATACAAGGAGAAGACTGATCAGAGATGCAGCCAAGAGGCCCATGATCACTCTGGATGAACTGCAGAGATCTACAGCTGAGGTGGGAGACTCTGTACATAGGACAACAATCAGTCGTATACTGCACAAATCTGGCCTTTATGAGTGAGGGGGGAGGGGTGCACTGCAGAGAGAGAAGGTATTATAGTGACCCCTGGCCTGGCTGCAACATACATCCATCTCTTGACTGGATGCTATCTATGTGATGTCTACAGGCAGCGGTTATCAGACAAGAATGGCAGTGGTGTGTATTGTGTATTATGGATGCGCTAGTGTTAATTTACAAGTGTAGACGTACAAAAATTATAAATTAATGCAAAGTTATAATTATAAATTGATCAATCTCCATGTGCTAAGAATCAATGGTAAAAACATACATCAAGTGTAAAAACATACATCAAGTGATCAATCCAAACCAAGTGCACAATAAAAAGGTTCCAAACAGGAAAAATCATACAAAGTCTTCCTCCACTGGGAATGCGAGTCCCAGACACTCCAAAGCTGCAATCCTTTTAAGCAGGCACTCACAGGTAGATGTTGTATGAAAGAAAAGAAAAGAGAACCTCATTGCACAAACATCAAGAAAAACGGTCGTACGATCCTAATGTAACAGCAAATACACTCACGAATCCCCGTTTAATGCAAGCATTGAACGCCGCTCATTGTGCAGTCCTCATCAATCAGATCCGATGAACTCGAATCCGATCGTAAGCTCGTCCCTACGCGTTACGTCACAGTCACGCGACTTATTCATGGGATACCCCATGAATAATTCGCGTGACTGTGACAGCTTTGGAGTGTCTGGGACTCGCATTCCCAGTGGAGGAAGACTTTGTATGATTTTTCCTGTTTGGAACTTTTTTATTGTGCACTTGGTTTTGTTGGTCACTTGATGTATGTTTTTACACTTGATGTATGTTTTTACCATTGATTCTTAGCACATGGAGATTGATTAATTTATAATTATATATCAGACAGGAGGCTCATATCTTATGCATTATCTTTCTTTATTAATGCACACAGCAGAAAACAAACTTATCAGTGAGTTCAAATAGAAAAACGTTTTAAAAAACTGAAAACAAAAAGAAACTACAATACCCAGCAGCCCTCTGGCTGGACCTGCCAATCATAGAGCAGGTCAGCAGGTATATAAGGGACTGCCTCTTTAGGATCCTCCTCTTTCTTTCTGCTCACAGCAGGACTCAGATAAGTACAACATTTGTGTTTCATTTTTACTAGTCTGTATTTACAGCAGTGTAAATTTAATTTCTCTGTCTTTTTCATCGGTATCTCCCATTCCTTGGGTGTATACTTTCTCCTTTTCCCTCATTTGGGTTTTTCAGGGATTCCCCCCCCCCGCTACTACCCTCATGCATTCTGGTCTGTGACCCCCCCTTTTTTACCTCACAACAATCCCGTTTTCTCCCAGGTCAGCGCGCATCCCTCTAGCGCTCTGACCGGTTCCACCCTGATAGAAGGAGAGACTTCTCCTCACGAATTCTCGCGAGAGGCTGCGCCATTTTGCGCAATCTGCGCCTGCTCTCTCGTATCGCGCTTTCTTCTCGGCGCGTCATTTGACCAATCGCACGGAGGCCCGTAGTCTTGCGAGACTACACTCTTTGCCTCCTATCCCGCGCTCCTCATCACAACCACATCAGAGTACTACCGAACGGTGTGAGGTACGGAGCGCGGGTCCCCTACAGGTTTATTTACTTCTCCCTCAATCTTTTAGTCAGGGAATTTATTCCCAAACGTTACACCTCCCTGCCACAGTTTGGTCATTAGTGCTGCACACATACATTTACTCTTACTATGGCTGAGGATAGGATCCCCCCCCCCCTAATGCTCCTGAGGGACTACTGGAACCAGACACTCCAGTTTTTCTCAGCGCTGCCCAAATCCAAGACCTGATCAGTAGATCAGTCCAGGCTGCAATGGCTTCGGTTACGCCAACCCCATCTATACCCCAGCCTATTCCCCTTGTACCCACACCATCTGACAATGGCATGCCGCCCAGAAAACAGGGCAAAGCGTCACAGAAACGCCGCCACATTGAGGTGGCTCACGACTCCCCGGTAGGGGAAGTAAAAATCATGCCCCAGACAGTACCCTCCCAGGACTGTCGACCCACTGCCTTCCCAGACTCCGATCGACCCCTGAGCCTCGGGGAGATGCATATGCAGAGGCAACGATCCGCTAGGCGGACTAAACCGGACTCTTTTGTGGACTCCTCTCCAGAGTCGTCCGCGGATGTTGTAGAAAGAGGAGGATCCTAAAGAGGCAGTCCCTTATATACCTGCTGATTGGCAGGTCCAGCCAGAGGGCTGCTGGGTATTGTAGTTTCTGTTTGTTTTCAGTTTTTTAAAACGTTTTTCTATTTGAACTCACTGATAAGTTTGTTTTCTGCTGTGTGCATTAATAAAGAAAGATAATGCATAAGATATTCGCCTCCTGTCTTCATATAATTATTATTTTCCGTCACAAGCTAGGAAAATCTTGAATTATAACTTTGCATTAATTTATAATTTTTGTACGTCTACACTTGTAAGTTAACACTAGCGCATCCATAATACACAATACTTTCTCACTGTTTGATCTGGCTACACTCGGATTGCAGCTGTGTTATTTGTTTTTTTACTTAGTGCTCTTGAGATTATTAATGTAATTAGCGCTGTAGTTCATTTTTCACCAATGGCAGTGGTGTGATTGTACAGAATTACAGATGTTCATAATCTCTGTCTTGCTATCTCCTGTATCCTGTCTGAATCCTCTGACCACCTCCTGTATGCCATCCTTGGACCACCTCCTGTATGCCATCCTCTGACCACCTCCTGTATGCCATCCTCTGACCACCTCCTGCATGCCATCCTCTGACCACCTCCTGTATCCTGTCCGCCATCCTCTGATCACCTCCTGTCCGCCATCCTCTGACCACCTCCTGTATGCCATCCTCTGACCACCTCCTGTATGCCATCCTCTGACCACCTCCTGTATCCTGTCCGCCATCCTCTGACCACCTCCTGTCCGCCATCCTCTGACCACCTCCTGTATGCCATCCTCTGACCACCTCCTGTCTGCCATCCTCTGACCACCTCCTGCCTGCTATCCTCTGACCACCTGTTCTGTACCCTGTCCGCCTCTCTGATCATCTCCTGTAGCATGTCTGCAGTCTCTGATCATCTCCTGTAGCATGTCTGCAGTCTCTGATCATCTCCTGTAGCATGTCTGCAGTCTCTGATCATCTCCTGTAGCATGTCCGCAGTCTCTGATCATCTCCTGTAGCATGTCCACAGTCTCTGATCATCTCCTGTAGCATGTCCGCAGTCTCTGATCTTCTCATGTACTATGCCCGCAGTCTCTGACCATCTCCTGTACTATGTCCACAGTCTCTGATCATCTCCTGTACCACGTCTGCAGTCTCTGATGATCTCCTTTAGTATTTTGGGGGGAAAGCAATTCGCACTTGCGCTGCAATCGTGATGCATCGCGGAATCGGATCGAATCGAATCGTGGACTTGATAATCGTAATCGCATCGAATCCTGAGACCGGTGAAGATGCGCAGCCCTAGTTATAACCCTCCCTTGCTCTATCCAAAGTGAAAAGAAAAGTTTTGCCTGTAGTTCTACTTTAAAGTAAAGACTAATACACAAAGGCAGAATATCGGGCGGCCCATGTGTACTGCTGCCGGTCCGATAGAAGCCAGCCGTTAAGCTGGCTTCTATCAGAGGGGCATGACCGAGAAAAGTCTGCGCCAGGCTCCCTATCAGCGTTCTCAGACAATGCTGCTGGGGGGCCCCAAGTCAGAACACAATAGCACAACAGGGGAAATTGCTGTACTAACATTGGACTGAGCTGTCAGTTTATTTGTTTTTCAACCTGTTGGGTAGTAGTGTGTGCTAGGCTGTAGGCTGTACACATTCATTTTTTCTGCTAAGTATACAGACATACAGATTAACTAATTCCATTTAAGTCTAGCTTATTGTCTGTAAATATGTGCCTTTAAATGTACATCTGAGTTCAAGTAACATTTAGCAATCCACAATTACAGGTTCCAGAGTTTAGTGACGTCACAAAGTCTATTGTAAATGTTATTTAGCAAGTAAGCTCTTTGCTGCCTTTTGTCCTCTTTGCTAGATAGTGGCTGTAAACATAGTACAGTATCATCTGACCATTTCAACATCATTCTAGTACGCTGTACTCAAGTGTTGAACATATCTGTGTTTTTTGTTTGTTTTGTTTTCTCAACATTAAACAAGCGAAGCTATGCTAGTTTACTTTTTCCAGATGCATGGTATTGTAGATTTAGCTATAAATATAGTTTAGATTGTATTTTTCTTTTTGGGGCATATGAATCCTGTTCCAGATGGTGACCTGAACTGTTATAAGAGTGGAATGGACAATGAAGCTAACGCTGCAAAGGTAAGTCACAGTTCACATTTTAAAGGCCTAAAAAGTTATTATATGATTGGAATTTTTCTGCAAGAAGATCTTTACAACCTCTTTGTAATATATGCCACTTTAAAGATATGAGATGGACTGTTTCCTTTACTGATAATAAATTAACTTTATGTTCCTAGTTCTAAATCAATAGTAAATTCTGCAACAAAATACCATTGTTACACTGTTTTAGTGTGCCAATTATAGCTACCTCTTTTTAGATAAAAGTAAACATAAAGATAAAAAGAAAAAATTGGAGGAGCCTAAATAATCAAACATAAGCTCAACTCAATGTTGTAAGGGTTGGAGCAGGTGTTACTTTAAGCTAGTGCATTTTTGGTTTACTTATCTTTTCAATCAATTTCCCTTCCAAATGTTTTTTTTCTTTGTTTTCTGTGTCTGAATTTCTCACTTCCTGTTTCTCCTCAGTAAGGTGTTCAGTAAGCTGTTCTAAATGACTTTCCACCGCTCGGATGATGGTGAAAAGCTTACTGAGGAGAAACAGGATGTGAGAAATTCAAACAAAGAAAAAAAACATCTAGAAAGGAAATGGAAGGAAAAAGTAGATGAACCAACAATGCACTAGCTTAAAGAAACCTATATAGAAAATAAGAGACAAACCTTTACAACCCCTTTAAAGTAAACCTGTTACGAGAAAAATACAGCAGTTACTTATGTTAATCTCTTCTGAAGATGCTGACTGGCTGTTATAATGAGGCACTCACTTCAGGGCTCTCTTTACATGTTTTTAGTTACAAAGGAGATCTAGGGCTAGAATTATTGCTCTTTCTCTAACGTTCACGGCAACACCTCACATGTGTGGTTTGAACACCATTTTCATATGTCGGCCGGACTTATGTGTGCGTTCGCTTCTGCGTGCAAGCACATGGGACAGGGGCAGTTTAAAATACAAATAAAAAATTATTGTTAATTTTACTTAAAAATAAATTATTTTGACACTTTAGAATTTTAAATTTTTTTTTTATTACTTTTATTCCTATTACAAGGAATGTAAACATCACTTGTAATATTAATATGGCATGACAGGACTTCTTTACAGTGAGATATGGGGTCAATAAGACCCTGCATCTCACCTCTAGGCTGGGAAGCCTAAAATAAAAAAATAAAAAACGATCAAGGCTTCACAGCCAAAGCAGCACAGTTTTTTTGAATGCAGAGGCAGGACGTGACGTCATAACATCGCTCCCGGCCTCCGACGATCATAGAGACTCCGGCAACCATCTGGTCTGCCGGAAATCTTTATGATCAACATCCTGGGCCGGCGGATCCTGTCACGGACGCACTGATCTCAGCGGAAGGTGGCGGGAGGGGGGATGTCCCCTTCCGCTGCCCGTAAAAATAATCAAGCAGTAAAACAGCCGCTATGATTGTTCTTATGGTGTAGGGAATCGCCTGCTGAAACCGGCAATATCTGAATGATACCTGTAGCTGCAGGCATCATTCAGATATACCACCACAAAGCCCAGGATGTTATATAATGTCCATGGTCGTCAAGTGGTTAATGTTGGGCAGGGCCACATTGGTATCTGTTTCAAAGGGGACAGATAGTGACTCTGTGCTATGTTAATGTTAATATGCAAGATAGCAAATTAGGGCAGTTTATGACTGCAGCTGTTTATGGCTAAGGGTCATTCATTATCTGTCACTCTAAAAGACAGAAGCAGATCAAAGGCCTAATAGAAACGGGCAATCAAATTGCTCAGCCCTTATCACCCATGGAGGGGGGAGAAAAGGTGTATAAGGAGGAAGCCCATTTTGGCTAAAGGGGTGACAGAAAGAACTTGGTATATATATTTTATATACTCGATTGGATTTTGTCATCTGTTGCAAGTATCTTATGGACGTTGTTCTGTCTGAAGTTTCAGTAAAGTGCATCCCTCTGGAAGAATTGTGTTGCTGCTGGTAATTACTCACATCATACTAGTAACAACTAATTAATTATCTACCCACACAACTATATCACTACAGTCCAAGATATTTATTAAGAGGCATTGTGAGTTTTTTGTGAGTATAGCAATACCACATGTGTGAGACTTTTACACAACCTGGCCACATACAGAGGCCCAACATCCAAGCAGTACCTCCAGGTGTTCTAGGAGCATAAATTACACATTCGATGATGACCTATCACACTTTTTTTATATATATTCTCTCTTTATTTTATAAATTTTTCAGGTTTACAGCATAAAAAATTCGGTGTCTCCACCTTACATTTCACATGACCTTTTAAACTCTATCCACTTCCCCATACGTTGTTGTATATTTCTATAAAGCCTTCTGTGTATTGTTTCCTCTATTGATCTCACCCAATCTATTTAAGCTGCCCATTCCTTCATTGAGGGTGCTTCAGGGGTTTTCCACAGACTTGGAATCAGATTCTTAGCTGCGTTCAGGAGATGAGGCACTAAGGTATTTTTATATTGAGCTACCTGTTTATCTGTATCATGGAACAAGCAATCCCACACTCCCACCATAGATGTGCGAGGGTCCCTAGAGCCCCACAACCCCTCCAGCATGTTGATGGGATCCCTGTGCTCACCTTATTTGCTTTCTGTGGAGTAACGTACCACCTTGCTATCAGTTTGTAACACATCTTTACTGTCTTAATGTCACTGGAAGTAAAGCAGGCTATCTTCAAAATCTTACTTCTGTGTTTTTCTCCCTGAAGGGCTCCTATTTCTTCCTCCCATTTTCTCAGATAGGGGGGATTTTGGGTCCTATTCCTTCCATCAATATTTTATAAATTTTAGATACACTCTGCCTCAGGCACCGCGGGAGGAGAGAAGTTTATTTCCCCCTTTCCCCGCAGTGGTTGGGGGAGTGTTTGTGTAAAGTGCTGTATTTGTGCATGTCTCCACCTATCCAATGGTCTGCTCCCCCTTTTTTGTGTTAATTCTGAGAAGGTGCATAGCCCATCATCACGTCTTGTAGTAATATTTCCTCTTTTTTTGACCATCTAATAAAATGTAATTGCTCATCTTGCCCAGGTTTAAAATAACTTTTGTCTAATAAAGAAATTAAAGGTGAGTTATATTGCCAGTGATACAATCTACCCAATTCGTCCCATGTCCAAAAGTGTGTTTAGTTAATGGATTTGTATTTTTTGCCAGTTCACGGTATTGTCGTAGGAAATTACTCACATCATACTTGTAACCAGTGGCGGCCCGTCCATAGGGGGCGCCAGGGCGCCGCCCCCCCCTCCTGTAGTAAAAAAAATAAAACGGACCCTTTAAGACATTTTACTTTGCTTAAAATGTCATTTTTTGTTTTACCTGCAGTTCTGGTGGCCGTCAATAGAGGGCGCTGCAGCGCCACCCACTATCGCAAATAACACACATTCAATGCAATGCTATGCAATGAATGTGTGTTATCATTGTTGCCAGCTGCCGCTGGTCTATTCATATAACCGGACATAGGGCGCCGGTTACCTGAATAGCGGCAGCTGATTGGCTGTGAGGAAGTGCCTATCAGAGCTGCTAGCCCTCCGACTCTCAGATGTCTATACTCGAAGCGCAGCCTCTCTGCGTTTCTTGCATAAGACTTACGGCCGTTTCAGCCAATCAGGTTTCCGGATTCTGGTTATCAGGAGCCTGATTGGCTGAATATTCACTAGGGTGCCAGAAGACATCGAGGGAGGACGTGGAAGCTTCAGGTAAGTGCTTTTTACAGGGAATGGGGTGACAATGGCACAGTGGCATGGGGCACAGTGGTGACAAAGGGCACAGAGGCGACAATGGGCATAGTGGCATGGGGCACAGTGGCATCATGGGGCACAGTGGCATCATGGGGCACAGTGGTGACAATGGGCACAGTGGCATCATGGGGCACAGTGATGACAATGGGCACAGTGGCATCATGGGGCACAGTGGTGACAATGGGCACAGTGGCATCATGGGGCACAGTAGTGACAATGGGCACAGTGGCATCATGGGGCACAGTGGTGACAATGGGCACAGTGGCATCATGGGGCACAGTGGTGACAATTAAAGGGCACAGTGACATGCACATTGGCATCAATGGGCACAGTGATGACAATTGGCACAGTGGAAACAATTGAGGGGCACAGTGGATGCGTTTGATGGCATGGCACAGTGGTGACAATTGATGGCACAGTGGCTGCGTTTGATGGCATGGCACAGTGGTGACAATTGATGGCACAGTGGCTGCGTTTGATGGCATGGCACAGTGGTGACAATTGATGGCACATTGATAATAATTCATGTTTGCAGGATGTCTTGAGATATCACAAGATGTTGGCTATTCAATGTGGGGGACACATGCTTTTGAAAGGTGTTAATTCAGGTCTGCTCCTAGACCTTTCTATTGTGTGATAACACTGTTTAAAGCCTTTTGTTTATCAGGTGTAAACACCTTTCTGTCGGAGACAGCTGTCTGTCTGAAGATGTGGATTGAAGGGCAACTCATTGTGTGATGGTATTTTGTTTGAATTCTATTGATAAAAGAATGTGGCTGCTCAGGTGTAGTAATTAGATCATATTAATTATAGCCCGGTGCTGAAATGTCTGGATACTAATTAGTAATTAGCCTTAGTGTGTGATTAGGGGGGTGGAGACTTCATTGTCCCTTTGATTACTGTCACATGCTTGTAACTGCATAAAAAGCTGAGAAGAAACCATTAAAGCATTCATTCATTTTGAAACCAGAAAATAGAGCTGTCAGTCTCATTTTCTGGGGAATTGATATGGATCGTGTCTGCTGGATTGTGGAGTGTCGTATAAGCTGTCGTGGGTGGATGGAAGGTCGTAAACGGTGGTGACCGTTACAAGTGGTGGCACAGCAGTGGGATGATTCGACCGGAAGGATGGCTACAAGGGCACAGGACAATGGAGACGGTGTATGAACGGATGAAGCTCTCTTCCCTCATGGACTTACTGGAGAGCCGGGGCAGACCGACCAGCAACCGTAAGAAAAGGGACATTATCGCAGAACTTGTCGAAATGGATAAAGCTGAAAGACCCAGCGTAACAGACAGGACACCCGAGGAAGAATTTTTTGATCGGGCTGTTAGACGTGGACTGGCACAGTATGGTCCTAATCCTCCACCGGAGATCATAGACCGGGTTATAGCGGTTGTGGATGCCACCTTGCTACAGCAAAGAGGTGCTGCAGCAGCATAAGTCACAGCAGCACCAACTAAAGAGAGGGGAGAGGTGCAGATACCAGTCTCCATGGAAGAGGAATTCCAAAGGAGGTTACAAGAGATGCGGATACAGCACAGAGGACCAGTATCAGAGGAGGCCCTGCTGGCATGGTCGGATGTGATTTGTTGCCAACTCTGGAAGGAAGCGCTAGCTCTGAAGCAGCAACACCAAAGAAAGGTCCTGCCCTCCATCTATGTAAGGTACTGGCCGCAGTATGACGTACGAATGCCTTTGTTGGGGGAACAACCGAAGCAGGAGTGGATAGCGGAGTTAAGCAGGCTGATCCGGGCAGAGATGCAGCTAGACGAGAGCTACAGAGCCCTCCGGTGGTATGTAGCCCAAGAGTGCCCGTGGTCAGCGGATGACAGCCCCACAGAAGGCTATGACTATGATTGCCTGGGATTGTTGTATTGGAGGATGTCCAGTGATCCAGACTTCGGGGATGATCGGGAGTGGCGCTTGGAGGACATAATGGAGCACAGAGAGGGAAGATTGAATATCTCGGAAGGGCACTGGTTCCAGGAAGATTTGGAGTTTCTGGCCATTCAGGAATGGGAGCTGGAAATCGCCTACAGACAGCTGCTAGACTCGGCTCAGCAGCAGGGTGGGGCTCCCGTTGCCTGGAACTATGAGGAAATTTCAGATGACAACTGTGAAATCCTGGCTGATGAATCGGCAGTGGAAAATCTGAAGATTGCCATTCCCAAAGCCAAAGCGGATGATGTGGAGTTCCAGGGAGCCGGGCCGTTGGCCCCTCTCTCCAGCAACAAGCTTAGGTGGTAAAACTTTTACTCCCAGCTGAATCACTGGCAACAGAGCAGAGTGCCCCAAACCTCTGCTCCCAACTAGCAGGAGAAGGAGTTCATGTGATAGTGGATAGTTCTGTGGTCTCCACTCACAGCAAGCCAGCGGAAGATCTGGCAACAGAGCAGAGTGTCACGGGCCTCTGCTCCCAACTAACAGAAGAGGGGGTCCCTGTGGTAGTGGATAGGACTGTGGTCTCCACTCACAGCAACCCAGCAGAAGAGCTGGCAACAGAGCAGAGTGCCACACGCCTCTGCTCCCAACTAACAGAAGAGGGGGTCCCTGTGGTAGTGGATGGGACTGTGGTCTCCACTCACAGCAACCCAGCAGAAGAGCTGGCAACAGAGCAGAGTTCCCCGGGCCTCTGCTCTCCACTAACGGAAGAGGGGGTTCCTGGGGTAGTGGATGGGACTTCAGTCTTCACTGACACAACCCCAGAAAATGGTGCGGCACTGGGACAGGGGGGGGGCAGTTGGCCCAGATTCCCAACAGCATGATAGACTGAGCCCAGTCACCCTGTCTCCTCCCCAGCGGCTGAAAGGACTCCAGGGAGAAGGGCCAGTCCAGGCCTCTCCCCAGCGGCAGACAAGTTCTCTGAGAGAGACAGAGGTTGGCGGGGTGAGTAATGCTCTGTTTGCAGCAATTTATTTGGGGTACAGTATGGATACCAGCATTGGAGACTGGATCTACTGACTAACTTCGGAGTCAACCCGTCTGGGGTCTCCTGCTGTGTCAGTCTCCCACCAAAAGGGGATAGATGTAACGGGATGACCCGTGACGCCCAGAGACTTTTGAGGGATGGGGGATACTCCTATGCCAGCGGCCCGACGGACTCTTGGGGCTAATAACTCATAATTCATGTATTACATGAGATGGGACATTAATAATAATTCATGTTTGCAGGATGTCTTGAGATATCACAAGTTGTTGGCTATTCAATGTTATTTGATTTGATTTTAAGCCTGGTTAGGCGCCAAATACCCACTGGGGGGTGAGCGTCTAAGCGCCGCTGGTTAGGTGTTACCTAGAATCAATCCACAGTAATAAAAAAAGAAAAAGAAAAGAAGATGACAGAGACTATGGGGACACATGCTTTTGAAAGGTGTTAATTAGGGTTGTCCCGATACCGATACTAAAACTGCATAGTTGGAGTAGGAGGGGTTATACTATGCTGTCTTTACAGCTTTTGTTTGCCAGTGTCCAATTTTCTGAAGACAACAGCATAACCCAATGTACCTGAATACTTTACCCAATATATCTTAATGTACTCCAAGAAAAGGATTTGAGGATTGTTTGAAAGTCCTATAATTGTTCAGCTTACCAGACCGTAGATATAGTGGCTGCATTAGTTTTTCCTTTTTTTAAATTTACATACATTTTATAAAAGTAAAGGAAAATAATTGTTTGTCTTGACAGAATCTCAGAGATCTTTTACCGTTCTGATTACGAAACTGATATCTCAAACAATATTATCAGTTTTCCAGCTATCTTCTGTGAACTACAGAACACCTTCTACCTATGTAATGAAGATGAGGAGAGAGGGAAACTGGTTTGTGGTCCAGATCAGGAGAGCCACTTGGGGTAACAACACTACTCCATAAATACAGTACAATGAGAGAGCATTGTAACATTAGTACAGAGAGTGTATTACTGACAATGTCACCAGTAAAAATATAGATAAAAAAAAAATAGAAAAATAAATCACATTTTTCTGACACATCCAAGATTGGTAAGTTGTAATATGTTGAATTTTTCTTTTGGAGTTTAGAAATGCTTTATTTAATATAATTTGCCAAATGACTAGAGCTGTTTACAGTATGTTTGCAAGTTTTAAAGGGGTTGTAAACATCTGCATCCTATGTATTAAGGTGAAAAAACATCTGACTATTAACAGCCTCTCAGCCCCCCGGTTTACTTAACTGAGCCCTTGAAAGTCCTGCATCAAGAACGTGCTTGATCTTGGCATGGTCTTCTCAGCTCTTCATTGGCTCGCGCTTCTGTCAATCAACTCCAGTGATGCAAGGGCCAGGATGGTGGGGCAGAGTCCTGTAGTTGGCGGCTATGGACGCGGGATACAGGACTCTGGAGCTCTCCCAAGGGGGTTACCAGAAGCGGGGAGGACCCGGGACAGCCGCTGAGGGACCCCAAAAGATGTGGATTGAAAATTAGCTGTACAGTGGAGGTAAGTATGACATGTTTGTTATTTAAAAAAAAAATGAAGCTTTACAATCCCTTTAATTCCATGAACAATGTGTGCTTTGCTATTCTGCAGATTTTAATTGCTTACTTTGTAACATAAGTGAAAGAACGTTTGTCTGCCTAAAGTGTATCCAAACCCATGTATTTATTGTTGTTTCTATTCCCTCTGGAAAGAGTGACCCTCTCTGATTGTTCTGGTGACCATTGTTACTGGCAATAGAAAGCGCAAGGAAATCAAAATTTTACAGTTTTTACCGGAACAGTACAGAAAAATCTCCTAATTGGGACACATCTCTGTATTCTGTTGACAACTGTAAGAGGGGACTTTTTCTTACTTTGGTGTATTTTACTCTCACTTCTATGTCTCCAGAATAGGAAGTAAGTAGAAATCCCCTCAGTAGGGGGCAGAAGTAAAAATTGACCTTTAAATGACATGTGGTATGCTCTTTTAGGAGGCAAGAAACACTGAAAATGATGAAGTAGATGGAAGTGTGATATCAAGATATAGAAGAAGAAGAAGAGGAGTCAAGGTTACTGGGAGATACATTCCTCCTTTAGAGTGGGAGAAGGTAAATGCATCCCATTCTGTGAGTTCCTTGAATAATTCCTACTTTGAAAAGGTATACGATGATCTGGAAAATTATTTTCAAGCATCTGATATGTCTACTAAACTACTTCTCAAGAATGATAGACAAGGTTCTACACAAACGAATCACAGAGGAGACAACACATGTAAAACAGAACAAGAAAAACAAAGAATGGAACCGGTGGCATCTACACAAGATTTTGGGAACATGCCTCAAGAAAAGATAAATGATAAAAAAACAGATAAAAATGCAACAGAAAAATCTGGTGGAGATGTGTTACCTTGTGGTTCTGCAATACCTAAAGAGACATTAGAAGAGCTGAAAATGTTTCTTAAGGAGAGTCCATTAATTCATCATAAAAACAAACATAATCCAAGTATCAATACCACCGTAACTCACATACATCTTCCAAAACGCGTTGAAAACATAAGAGAAAAGCCTGGCTTAACTTTTGAAACATTTCGGCCACATATGGAAAAAGACATCCAGAAGCAACAAGCTGCAAACGTTTTTGAGGTAAAGAAAAAAAATAAGATGCTAATTGATCCAATGCTGCCAGATCCTGCAGGCTTACAGACAGATGAGCAAATTATAGAACAGACATTTAATGGAAACCAGATATTAATACCGGATCAATTAAGTATTGCCACGGGATCCAAGTTTGAACCTCCAGCAACTGAGTTTAAGGGTATGTATAAGGAAATATATGTTATATGTGCGTATAAAACTATAGTGGTCATAAAAATCACATTGGTGAAGGCTGTTTTACGTCTGGGCTGTATGCTATGAAATGTAAAAATGGGGTTAAAGAAAGTTTTCAAAATGAACTCTTACTACATTTTTACAAAGAGAAGCTCTGCCTAAGTAAAGAGAACTAGCTATGATTAAGCACTAATTTATAGTGCGAAACGCGTCAGCTGTTTTACTCCTGTGTTGTATGCTGTGACTTGTAGTGCAGTTTTCTTTTTTTTTTAAATAAAGACAACCATCAAGGTTTTTTGGAGTGCGGCTGTCCATATTTTCTTTTTCCATTTGTTGCCTTGAGCATTGCCAGCACCCTTGATCTCCTGAGACCATACTGATTATCCTAACACAATCCACCTGGAGCGGTAACTTTCTTTATTAAAGTAAAAAGAATCACAGTATACAGACTATTACCCCTATTAGCCAAAACATTTTCTCATGTGCCCCCTCTGACTTTCTTTTAATTTGTCAATAAAAAAAAAAAACAGTATAGGCTTTTATGGGTAGCAAATGTAATCAGCCATCTTGTAATGCAGCTCTTTACTTAAAAAAAAAAGAGTACAAGGTCACTTTAAAGATGTAGGTCAATCTCAGATCAGTGATTGCTCCTTGTGACACCTGATCAGCAGCAATATTTATAGAGCATATGCTTTCATTTAACTAAATAGAATTGGTTCCTCACTGGCTTGGAACACTAACAAATATCACTTGATACTGAGTGAACATTGAGGGACTGAAATTTTGCTGGTCTGGTTAGCAAAGGCATGCTCAAAAATTTAAGTATTTTTTGTTTTGCTGCTGCTAGGCTTACATTGTGAAAATCACTACAGGAAAAGTTTGGAACTAATAATTGGAGTTTATATCTGGATTGGCTAATGTTGTATGTTTCATGTTCTCCGGATCTCAAAATATTCTGCACTTCTGAACCTATAGTGTGCTTCCTTCCAACTTAGCCAACATTTTACTGGACTGCAGACAGTGCCTGTACACCATAAAAAGAGGAATAATCACTTCCTAACATATTCAAAAGACTCTGTAGACATTTACAAACATTTCCCATACACTCACTCGTCATTATCCCTCTGAAGTTCAGTGCCAAGTATCTAGTTATAGCAGGCATTGTTCAAATCTTTCACACAAGTTGCAAAAAATAGCATGTTTAGAACCCTAGGTAAGCCCTAAGAAGCCTTCTAAGGCCCCGTACACACAAAGAGATATATCTCATGAAAAAGGTCCGAAGGACCGTTTTCATCGGACATGTCTCCTGGGAGATTTGATGTGTGTACACACGATCAAACCAAAATCCCCGCGGACAGACAGCGTGGTGACGTTGATGCCGCCACGTCACCGAACCAGGAAGTAAAATACTTCCACGCATGCGTCGAATCCATTCAAAGCATGCGGGAGATTTCGGTCTGCTGGTTAGGCGTACTAACCAGCGGACATATCCGACAGACGGGTTTCCAGCAGACAAGTTTTAAAGCATGCTTTAAAACTTTTGTCTGCTGGAAACCTGTCTGCTAGCCCGTACACACGATCGAATCTGTCCACTGAAACTGGTCTGTGGACCAGTTTCAGCAGATATATTCGATCGTGTGTACGCGGTCTAATAGAAAATAGTGTGACTAGATGCTGTAAAAGCTGCAGCTGCATTGTGATGAATGTTTTGAAACATTTAGGGTCAACCCTACTGCTAAAATGGGCAATAAATTGTACATCTCACTTCTCTAAGTGAAACATAGTTTGTGAATGTCCATTGCTCAGTAATAAATTTCATTATTTCCCAGTGCTTATTACTTTGACAAAGATCTTCATTGTTCCTATGAATTGCCATTTTCTTTAGTGCTTATTGTGTATTATGTCAATAGTTCTACAGTACCTTGAAAAAGTATTTATACCACTTGAAATTTTCCACATTTTGTCATGTTAGAACCAAAAATGTAAATGTATTTTACTATTTTATGTGATAGACCAGCAAAAAGTGGCACATAATTGTGAAGTGGAAGGAAAATTATAAATTATTTTTCAAATAAAAAAATAAAAAAGGCTGCAACTCTTTTTGGGTATGTCTCTACCAGCTTTACACATCTAGAGAGTGACATTTTTGCCCATTCTTCTTTGCAAAGTCGCTCAAGCTCTGTCAGATTGGAGAGCGTCTGTGAACAGCAATTTTCAAGTCTTGCCACAGATTCTCAATTGGATTTGGACTTTGACTGGGCCATTCTAACACATGAATATGCTTTGATCTAAACCATTCAGTTGTAGCTCTGGCTGTATGTTTATGGTTGTTGTGTTGGTGTAAATTGAGCCTCTGCCCCAGTCTCAAGTCTTTTGCAGACTTTAACAGGTTATCTTCTAAGATAGCTCTGTATTTGTCTCCATCCATCTTCCCATCAACTCTGACCAGCTGCCCTGTCCCTGCTGAAGAAAAGAATCCCCACAACATGATGCTGCCACCACCATGTTTTACAGTGGGGATGGTGTGTTCAGGGTGATGTATAGTGTTAGTTTTCCTCCACACATAGCGTTTTGGTTTTAAACCAAAAAGTTAAATTTTGGTCTCATCTGACCAAAGCACCTTCTTCCACATGTTTGATGTGTTCCCCATATGGTTTCTCGCAAACGGCAAATGGGACTTCTCATGGCTTTCTTTAAACAATGGCTTTCTTCTTGCCATAAAGGCCAGATTTTTGGAGTGCATGACTAATAATTGTCCTGTGGACAGATTCTCCCACCTGAGCTGTGGATCTCTGTAGCTCCTCCAAAGTTACCAGTAATGCTCTCCTTGTCTGGCCTGTCAGTTTAGATAGATGGCCATGTCTTGATAGGTTTACAGTTGTGCCATACTCATTTTTGGATGATGGAGTGAACAGTGCTCCGTGAGATGTTCAAAGCTTGGAATATTATTTTATAACTTAACTCTGCTTTAAACTTTACAACAACAATTTCCCTGACCTGTCTGGTGTGTTCCTTGGCCTTCATAATTCTGTTTGTTCACTAAGATTCTCTAACAAACCTCTGAGGGCTTCACAGAAGAGCTGCATTTATGCTGAGATTAAATTACAGACAGGTGGACTCTATTTACTAATTAGATGAATTCTGAAGACAATTGGTTGTACTAGATTTTAGCTAGGGGTATCAGAGTAAAGGGTGCTGAATACAAATGCATGCCACACTTTTCCGATTTTTTTGTAAACAATTTTGAAAACCATTTATCATTTTCCTTCCACTTCACAATTATGTGCCACTTTGTGTTGATCTATCACATAAAATCCCAATAAAATAAATTTACATTTTTGATTGTAACATTACAAAATGTGGACAATTTCAAGGGTATGAATACCTTTGCAAGGCATTGTAATTATAATTTCAAATATTGAACCTTCACTATTCAATTTACCAGTTATTTTTTTCCAGTTTAAGTGCATTTTTTTTTGTATCAGATGATCTACCTGCCAGTAGTAAAGATGCTGATCCGAGTGGCGATGGAACTGAGGATTCTTTAAGCTTAATTACCCTTGTTGAACGTATAAAGCAACAGATTGCTAGAGAAGATATACGATTTGTCCGATTTGAAGCTACTGATCTTCATGGTGTGTCAAGGTCAAAAACTATTCCTGCACGTTTTTTCCAGGTAAATTTTATAGGTATTTGGGTGTTTTCAGATCTTCAGCCTATCTGAAATTATCTCCTTAGGCACCTGTCACATTTAACCTGTCACCGGTGATTTAACACACAATGAGGGTTGAGAAAAGGTGTTGTTGAAACTAGAGTTGTCCCGATACCACTTTTTTAGGACCGAGTACAAGTACCGATACTTTTTTTCATGTACTCACCGATACTTTTTTTAAATGTCATGTGACAGTTTTCAAACCACAATACAGAATAAGGATATTTTCTTTAGAATTATGAAGGACTCTAACTCAAGACATTATAAAAGAATAAAAATTTGTAAAAATGAATAAAAATGTTTTATTTGCTTGTCACGCAGTAGTAAAAAAAACTCTAAGAATTTTCACAGAACATGTTGATAAATACAAAAAAAGTATTCTTTTCAGGCATCGGGAACATTTGTGGGAGTACAAGTACTCCCGCAAATACTCGGTATCGGTCCCGATACCGATACTAGTATCGGTATCGGGACAACTCTAGTTAAAACCCCTGTCTTATCAGCTTGTGTGCTCTGTGCACACTGTGCAGAGGACACAGTACACCAAGTGAAAATACTTGCCGATCTGTCACTGCCTGTGGTATTAATATGAGAACAAAAACAATTGTATTCTGTATTCGCGTGGCTTTAGGTGCACACTGTGCAGAGGACACAATACACCAAGCGAGAATACTTGCTGATCAGCCACTGCCTGTGGTATTAATATGAGAACAACAGCAATTGTATTCACGCGGCTTTAGGTGCACACTGTGCAGAGGACACAGTACACCAAGTGAGAATACTTGCTGATCAGCCACTGCCTGTGGTATTAATATGAGAACAACAGCAATTGTATTCACATGGCTTTAGGTGCACACTGTGCAGAGGACATAGTACACCAAGTGAGAATACTTGCTGATCACTCACTGCCTGTGGTATTAATATGAGAACAACAGCAATTGTATTCACATGGCTTTAGGTGCACACTGTGCAGAGGACACAGTACACCAAGTGAGAATACTTGCTGATCAACCACTGCCTGTGGTATTAATATGAGAACAACAGCAATTATATTCACGTGGCTTTAGGTGCACACTGTGCAGAGGACACAGTACACCAAGTGAGAATACTTGCTGATCAGCCATTGCCTGTGGTATTATTATGAGAACAACAGCAATTGTATTCACGTAGCTTTGGGTGCACACTGCGCAGGACACAGCACACCAAGTAAAAATACTGCAGCTAGCAAAATCACCTGCCTGCCTGTCAGTATATTAGGAAGAGCATATTTAGCTAAACTCAATATAGTGTAGAGAAAAAAATATTGCGCTTGTTTGAATAACAAAAAGCAGCGATAAAAAAAGTATTATACTACACAGAAATAATGTACAAGGATGAGATTGCGCTAAAAACATATAACAGTAATCAAATGAATGTGCTGAATTAAACAAAACCATAAATAAAGTTTGTGCGTGAAAATCACATAATGAGTAAATCCATAGAGAAAGGAGAAAAAGTTCATATCAAGAAATTCTCCCACATGTGCCAACGAATCCACACAAGGAAAGGTGCTGGGACAGAAGAGACCTCCACCAAAATCACATGAAGCCTCTTAGCAAATGGGAATGATCTCTTAGTAATAGGAGATCTTAAACAGCATGATAGGATCTGGTGTAATCGGTGTCATTCAGTGTATGAGCCAAATGGAAGCAGCCTGGATCTTATGGTTCGTAAGTAACTCCCAGTGTGCCATCCAAAGGTACATATAAAACACAAATGCCTCACTATAGTGTACAGTATAAATATATATACAACACCTGCGATGCATATATATCCTCTACACACTGTCTGCCTGCCTGCTCTATCTAACTCCAAAAAAATTACACTCTCTCTCTCTCTGTCTCTCTCTGTCTTAAGACTCTTAACCACGGCAACACACTACACAAGGCCGCCACGGAGGCGGCTTTATATAGTGTGGGGCGTGTACTAAAGCCCCATAGCCATAATTGGCCAATGCCACCCTGACTTTGGCCAATTATGGCTCTCCGTTTTTTGCGCACTGTGAATGGCCAAAGCATGCGGGTCATAGTGCATGCTTGGCCAATCATCAGCCAGCAATGCACTGCGATGCTGCAGTGAATTATGGGCCGTAACACGCCACTCAAATTTGGCGCGAACGGCCAATAACGTTCGTAATTCGACGAACGGTCGAACATACAATGTTCGAGTCGAACATGAGTTTGACTCGAACACACATACAATGTTCGAGTCGAACATGAGTTTGACTCGAACACGAAGCTCATCCCTAGTTGTAATCCTTCACCACTGAAACACAGAATGTCCTCAGCCATTTAAAGTACAGTTTTTAGTTATTATATAACAGTTTAAGAGAAAACTCAACACTATAAAGGCTTCCTGGAGACTGAAAGGTCAGAAGAAGGGAAAGAAAGAAAGTTAGTAGGAATTTCCAGAGAGCCCTGTGGAGAAAGTGGTGTAGTAGAAGGGGGAGAAGGGGAGTGAGGGTAGAGTGGGAGGAACAATATAGAGTAGGGGGGTATCAGGACCCAGGGGGGGGCGACGAATGTGATCTCCCAGGTCATTGCGCTAGTATCAGACAGGGGCCCTGGGTGACATACAAAGACCACTTCCAGCAACCCAAGTACACTAGAGAAGAGTTAATCTGCCGTGTCGCTTTCAAAAAGGGCCTGCCCCTCGTCAAATACATTCCAGATTGACCATGTCGTAGTGTAGCGTTCCTGTTGGTGGCAGGATGTGAGGATAAGGTCCTCCATCTTGTTAATTTCTTCCACCTTTTTGAGTCACAGGTCTATATATGGTGGTTGTGTGGACTTCCAGCAAAGAGGGATGCACGCTTTGACTGCGTCAAGGAGGTGGCGGATTAGTGATTTTTTGTAGATTTTCGGTGGAATGTTGGATGCGCGGAGTAGAAAGAGGGCTGGATATTTTGATATGGGGCATTTAGTAAACTTTAGGGCCGTGTGCCTGATCTTCCTCCAAAAGTGGTCCAGCTTAGGACATGACCAAAACATGTGGAGAATTGTGCCGCTGTCATCCCAAGACAATGGAAATAATTGTTGTAGTTTTGAGAGGGTGTTATACCCTCTTGTTAAAATCTTCAAATTTGTCTCCTGAATCTTTGTGCAAATTGAGGATCTATACGTAAAATGAAGAGAGTTTTGCCTTTGCTGTGGGGAAAGCGATCCCTTGATATCTTTCTTCCAAGCACTTAAGCATTTTGGTTGATAGTTTCCGGATGGTTTATTCAGCAACTTGTACATTGCTGATAGAGTATGAGGCAAGGTACCCTCCTCTGAGCAATAAGTCTCGAGGGTGGTGAGAGTTTGGCTGAAACCGTCTGGGGCAGGTAGAGGCTTAAAAATGTGGTTGGTTTGGAGCACCCTCCAATGGTCCAGTCGGAACAGTCCTTCTGGGTCCATGAGTTTGGATAGGGATGGCAACTTGCTTTGAGTGAGGAAATGGGAGGCCTGAAAGCGCCCAGAGTTCTTCATGAGTCGGAAAACAGGGTCCTGCGATCGTGGAGAGAATAGTGGATTCCCGAGTTTTGGGTACAGAGGGGTGATTTTTGATATTACTTGGCAGCGAGTGGTAACACCAAGGTGCCCTGTCAAGCGGACGTTTGCATTGGGATTGCTCCAAGCTGGGCAACAGTTTGGTGGCCCGATGGCGGTTCCAATCAATAAGTCTGGTCAAGTGAGTTGCCTGTTGATATTTCGGCAGGTCTGGAACCACCATGCATTTTGGGGAGCATGAGTTGTTGCCTGTTTAGCCTCGGTTGCTTGCATGCCCAGACAAAGTCAGAGAACTTAGACCTATATTGGTCAAAGTAGATGGGGGGTATGTGGATTGGAAGGGCTTGTAGGATGTACAAGAATTTGGGGAGAATGCTCATCTTGAGAATGTTGCACCTTCCAAACCATGAGTGGAGGCCCATATGCCATTTGTTAAGAGGTTCTTGAGCAAATTTCAGCATTGGTGGAAAGTTCAGGGCGTAGATTTGTGACATTTTAGGGGATATGTAGGTTCCCAGATATCTCAGGGCCATCACTGTCCATTTGAACTTAGTAGCTTGTATATCTATCTTTCTAAGCTGCTTCTTTAGTGTGCTTCGTATTGGTCAGCACACGATCCTCTACTAATCACAACCCTTACTTCACAACAGTTGTGACCCCCAGAATATTGAAAGGTCAAAAAGGCCTGAAGTTAGAATCTATGAATTGGAAAACTTGTTGTCTCCCCAATAACTCGTGGTCATTGCAAAAATATAAATAATAGGTCTCATATAGAGTAATATTGTTTATTTATAAAAAAAGAGTTAAAACAACTATTTACATTATACAAGTGCATATATAGCATTTCACATTCTTGGGCATTTTAATATGGCAGATATTGTTGTGGTATGGTAACAAGGGAGATCAATAAACTCCTCAGAGTCGGTTCACACTGGGGCGACTTGGGATCAGACTTGAAGTCGTCTCAAGTCGTCCCAAGTCGCGCTGTCCAGAAAAGCAATGTAAGTGAATGGGAGCGGTGTTAATACACACTACTCATGTCGCTCCGACTTCAGAAGAGGTTCCTGTACTACTTCAATCAGACTTCTAGGCGATTTGTACCCATTGATTTCAATGGAAGTCGCTTCCAAGTCTGATCACTGTTTTAATTGAAGCGACCTTTCAGCAAGATAACATACATTTCTCAGGCAAACCCCTCCCTCCCCTTCCCTCTCCCAGAGCTGATTGTTGTTTTATTGGCCACTGGAATGTCTCCTGACCTGAAAAGGACTTCAAGTCGTGTTGTAAATCGCCCCAGATTGCCCTGTGGTTCAT
Source organism: Rana kukunoris (assembly GCA_029574335.1). NCBI lineage: Eukaryota > Metazoa > Chordata > Amphibia > Anura > Ranidae > Rana > Rana kukunoris. The sequence goes on along the minus strand of CM056052.1, from coordinate 252,728,612 downwards.
GCTCAAGTCGTGTTGAAGTTGCTTCTGAAAGTCGTGCTGGAAGTCGTGTCGCCCCAGTGTGAACCGACTCTCACCCTTTCAACAGCTTGCAGAGCACTGAAGGACTCCCACAGCATGCCTGGTGTAGCCTTTTCATGCCTTTTCCTACATGTTTTACCATTGTGTCTTCATCAGGGTCCTCTTGGCGTCACACACACGATGCATGAAATATTGGGACGTTACACTAATACTCAACACTCTATGGCAAGCATTGCCTGGCTGATAAACGAGATGAATATATTGCAACATCTGCTGGTTATCCTCCAAACATCAATCACTATTTATTAGACACTTTCCAATACTAAGGAGACAATTGAAAAGCAACACCTAGCGGTCATCCCTTAAAATGCATCCCAGTGCTTACAGCCATTTTATGGTCTCCATATGACAAACTTAACATACTTTATAATAACAAAAAACAAACAAAAAAAAAACAAGCTTTTAAATGGCAGATGTGGCATACTAAGTTCCTATGCACTTTGTGTATAAAGCTATACAATATAAAACAATATCAGTCAATAATTACTAATAAAACAGTTGATATCAATCCCCACATTTAACCCCATAAGGCTCAGAGTTTCCAACTTGTAAATTAAAAATGTCTCACTTCTGGATATTTCCCTAGCTAGATTGTTTGAGTACTCTATTTCACAAAATTTCAGACCACTTGGGTTTCTATGATGAAGCTCCCTAAAATTTTAAGACAAACTATGAGATTTGAGACCTTGTCTATCTTTCCCAATATGCGCCCTTAAATTTACCCCCAATTTCTGTGTAGTGCAACCATGTATTGTTGCCCACAGGGGCATTCAAGTAGATATGTGACATGTGTAGTGTCACACAAAATGTATTCGTCAATAGAGTATTCATGCCCATTAGCTCTAGAATTGAAATTATATTGCCTCCTATCATGTTGATAGGTATTCCTGCATGCCTGGCATCTCTCGCATGCAAATTAACCAACCCTATCCAAGAAAGTAGATCCCTTATTGGTGGTGGGTGACGTCTAAAACATTAAGGTCCAACTTGTTACCCAAATTCACATTCTTTTATTAAATATACTGTATTTATTGGCGTATAACACTCACTTTTTTACCCTGAAAATAGAGGGTAAACTGTGCCTGCGTGTTATACGCAGGGGACTGTGGAAAGTTTTTTTCCTGAAACTTTCATCTTAAAGTTGGGGTGCGTGTTATAAGCCTGTGCGTGTTATACGCCGATAAATACGGTACTTAAGATGTTCTGATAATACTTTACTTAGCACTTTATCTTTAAGCAAAATAGGTCAATGTTTATAAAAAAATTTAAAAAAATCCATCATCACTACACCAGGCACCTAGTTCAATAAGGAATTTTTGTTCTGCTGTCAAACCAGACTTATCTGCTAAAATCTTTCTCATAGAGTATATGGCATCTTTACGATTGATAAAAGTATACAAAGAGGACACATCAATAGTCCCTAATATATAACCCTCATGATAGAGGATGGCATCCAGAAGCTGTGTCATACGTATGACATCCATCAGGTATGAGATAGTGCTTTTAACAAGAGGCTGAAAAAAAGAAATCAAATTGTTACTCTCATAGGTACACAATTGAATATATGTATAGTAAGAGTTATCATTAAACGCATTAATATATTGTATAATACCTAATTAGAAATCTGCTAAATACCCCTTTGCCTTCTTTTTAGTCCAGCCACTTGATGTTTATGCAGTAATTCATTAATCCCATATGAAATTTCTGGTCAGAGCATGGGATCTGTCATTCACGCATAACTGTAGTGACTTTGCACTGGTCCTTAACCACTTCCCTACCGCACATAGTCATATGACAGTGGCAGGAACACTTTGTCCCTCTGAGCCGCCGTCATATGACGTCTTTTGCTTCCCGAGCCTCTAGGGGCACCCAATGCGCGTGCCCGGCGGTCGCGATGTCCGCGGGGCACCCACGATTTCCCGTAAACACAGCAAGACCAATAAAAATCACAGATCGCCGCCATTACTAGTGAAAAAAAATAACAATAAAAATGACATAAATTTATCCCCTACTTTGTAGACGCTATAACTTTTGTGCAAACCAATCAATATATGCTTAGTGCATATTTTTTTTTACCAAAAATATGTAGAAGAATACATAACGGCCTAAACTGAGGATTTTTTTAATGGGATATTTATTTTAGCAAAAAGTAAAAAATATTGTGTTTTTTTTTTTCAAAATTGTTTCTATTAATTTGTTTATAGCGCAAAACATAAAAAATGCAGAGGTGATCAAATACCACCAAAAGAAAGTGCTATTTGTGGGAAAAATAAAATATAAAAATAACAAACATGTTATACTTGCCTGCCCTGTTGCAGTGGATTTGCACAGATCAGCCTGGACCCTCCTGTTCTCGGGTCTTTCGTCTGTCATCCTGGCCCCTCCCTCCTGGTGAGTGCCCCCACAGCATGCAGCTTGCTATGGGGGCACCCAAGCTAAGTCACAGCTCCCTGTGTCCGTTCAGACATGGAGCCCCTCCCCAGCCCCGCCCCCTTTCCTGATTGGCTAGCTGACTTTGATTGACAGCAGCGGCAGGCAATAGGGTCACTGCTGTGTCTTAGCCAATCAAGAGGGATAATTTCTGATGGCTGAGACACTCATGTACATCACTGAACAGAGAGGGACCTCAGGTAAGTATTAGGGGGGCTAAGGGGGCTGCTGCCCACAGAAGACGTTTTCTATTAATGCATAGAATGCATATGATCAAAAAATCACATAAAAAAAACAGATTATAGTTCAAGCATTTTCAACTGAACCCAGCACCCAGATGGAAACAGAATAGATAATATGGTATGTCACTAACATGAGTATCTAGTCAAATGGAATAAGGGTCTAGCAATGAAGCAGCTGTTATCAAACAATGTCAAACTAAAATAAAATGTATTCCATTGTCCAATGATGTCTCACTAGAAAAGATAAAAATACTAACAGCACTTAAATTGAGCTATAAGTGCTCAAATATAAAATATGTTACCATATTCTGCTAATTGGAAACCTCTAATATTAAGCAAAAATAACTAAAGGCATACAGGAGACAGATATGTGAAATGCCACACAATTCTGATAAGTCCTCACTAAAGTATCCGGAAAGGGCATATGCAAATATGCACCTTCCAAGACACTTTCTGCAAAATACTAAAAGTCCATATAACAATCCTGATAAAGAACAAGGTATGTATGTCTTCAGCAGTTGCAGTGTTATGTCACTTTTATTGACTCGCTGGTATCCCCATAGGGACCTCACTCACCAGATTGTAGACATCATAGAGCCTGTAAAGCAGATTGTTGATCAGGTAATGCCTCTCAGGAGTGTGCTGGAATCAGGTCAGATCTCTCCTACTCATGGCGTCAGGGAAAGAGATATCCTTATGATCGTCTTTGTAGTGAGAGCTGCTCATCTGGTTTGTGACAAGCGCCAAGTTCATTTTAATCTTGTAAGCATATTCATTTAAGTGTGTGTCTTCATATAATTAAAACAGTTTTACACTATGTGGAGTCTCCGTCTTATCCTTTTATGACCGCACTGCTGTATGTCCCCTATGTGAACCATCAGTGTAAACCAGGAATTTGCGGAACAACGGAGGAGAGATCTGACCTGATTCCAGCACACTCCTGAGAGGCATTACCTGATCAACAATCTGCTTTACAGGCTCTATGATGTCTACAATCTGGTGAGTGAGGTCCCTATGGGGATACCAGTGAGTCAATAAAAGTGACATAACACTGCAACTGCTGAAGACATACATAGAATGCAGCGTTAAGAAGGATATAATTGAAGAGGGTAGGTACTTCCCCTTCAGACTTGCTTATTGCCAGCTGGATCCATTGCTGGATTGTGGCCTGCTGGGGTGAGCCAAACTATATAAAAGACTGTTTATTTGGTTAGAGCTGTGTGCTATGCCCACCAGCCTGTGGGTTCAGAGACTGAACCTTCTACACATGTGCACTTGTATTGCAAGACAAGCCTGTTGTCTCTTCTATTTTGTTATGACGTTTTGCTGAATAAAGCTATTTTTGTTTTATTGGTCCGTCTGAGCTGGCCTTTCACCCCTCTGATCCCCTACACAGGATTTATATAATGCACAACACTTTACAATTACAAAGGGAGATCATACAGCAACAATACAATGTAATACAAGTGGGTTAGGAGGGCCCTGCTCCTGCAAGCTCCTACAAGCTACATTGTTTTGTCTTTTGATAGCTGGTCTACCCACTAACTGGTCAACCAATATGTTGTGATTAGTGAAACAAATAGAAATTGTATTTTTTTGATGAGCAACCTTCAATTAGATTATAACAAAATATATATTTCTAATGTTTTGTAGGACAAAGCTTTGAATGGCGTTTGCATGCCAAGAAGTTATCTTGAACTAACTTTGGACCACAAAGGCAATGAAGTAGACCACATTAGTTCTAAACAATTTAACAGTGACATTTTGTTGAAACCAGATTTACAAACATTCCAAGTTCTACCATGGAATGAAAAAACTGCAAGAGTGATCTGTGATTCATTTACATTTTTGGGCAATCCTCTTCTTACTTCACCTCGATATCTAGCTAAACATTTACTTAGTCAGCTACAGGCAAGTGGATTTTTGCTTCATTCTGCTTTCAAATATGAATTTTGTTTATTTGGACTTACTGAAATTATAAATTCAAAGACAATTTCATACCCTGCTGCAACATTACTGTCTGATCACCAGATGTTCATGCAAGAATTCTTAGAGGGGATGTATTACATTGGCGGGAACATTGAAAGCTTTTCACCTTCCATTTTCCCTGGACAAATGGAGGTTTCCTTTGTGCCTGAATATGGGTTGGCCGCTGCTGACAATGCCTTCACTTTTAAAACTAGCATTAAAGAAGCAGCAAAGAAACAAGACTACATAGCAAGTTTTTATACAGACTCAGTGGGTTTTTATAATTCTGGAGTTTTATCACACAGCTTGTGGGATGTTAGTGGATCCAAAAATGTATTTCATACTGGATCTCATGAAGAAGTTCTGACAGACATTGGCAAAAAATGGTTATCGGGTCTTCTGCACCATTCAGCTGCACTCAGCTGCCTAGTTGCTCCAGGAGCAGCAAGCCGCAAACGTTTCTTGAAAGATGGCAAAGACCCTGACGGTAGCATCTGTACCACTTGGGGGTCTAACAACAATAACTTCACCTATAATTTTAAATCCCATGGTTGCAATGGAACTTACATAGAAAACATGTTGTGTTCAGCCACAGCCAACCCTTACTTAGTTTTAGCTGCCACAGTTGCCGCAGGCCTGGATGGAATCAGGAGGGGCCTTGACTTAATGAAAGGTGCTAACAACCATACTAAACTTACAGAACAGAAAGCACCCTCAATACCGTTGAAACTAGAAGATGCCCTGACTGCTTTGGAAGAAGACACATATATGAGAGCATCCTTGGGTGAACCATTCATTCGCTATTTTATAGCAATGAAACAGTATGAATTAGAGACAGAAGAGGGAGACACAGAGAGAAATAAATTCTTGGAATATTTTATATAAATGAATCAGGTCACGTCTTATTTATTCATAGAGTTACACATTCAATAAAGTGTAATTTACATTTAAGCAGCAAATCTGGTTTACAAACTTCATTTTGATATTTTTGAAAAAAGATTTTTACTATTTTAGATCTAGTGAAATGTTTAATTAGCTTTTTGTGTGCTTTTCTGGCCCACTGCCATTTTTACTCACACACAAGTTTTCATAGAAATATAAAAGATGAAATAAATAAATAGAAAGTTATAATTAAATGTTGGTATGTACAGTTCCTTTGTTATTGTACATTAGTAGCCCTAAAGCTGAACTGCAGCCTTAACGTTTAGTACTGTTCACCTGTAAAGGCACCTCTACTATACTGAAACTGCATATTCTTATTTCATTGTACACGTACACTGTACACTATGGCACGTCATATAAAGCCTGTCTCATTTACTGGCTCATCCAGCCTTACTGTCCATGACCTTTCATTCATTGTTTTTCAGTTCTTTCAATCATGGTGGTTTAGCATTCAGCGTGGGTGTTACCTAGGGCAATCTGCATGGGAATGCAGCCTGCCTAGGATTGCCCACTTCTCCAGATCACCCATAAAAGTACTTATTTTTTATACATCCTCCCAAGAAACAGCCCACTGCTTGCATCAGAACTGAAGGCACTTGTTGGAAATATTGAGGCATAGTGTGGTGATACTGATGCCTAAACATTTTTAACCTTAATGCAAGGAATGCATTAAGGTACAAAAATGTTTAGGCTTTATAACCACACAGTCCTGTAAGTTGCAAGGTGGGGCTACCATGGATCAAACTTGTTTTTCCAGCACAGCCCACAGATGCTTGATTGGATTGGAGAATTGGCAAATTTGAGAACCAAGTCAATACCTCAAACTCCTCATTTTCTGTGACAGGGTATGTAAAGCCTTGGTCAGCAACAATGTACTTGGTCAGCAACAATGTTTAGGTAGGGGGTAAGGATCAAAGTAACATCCATATAAATGTCAGGACTCAGGCTTCTTAGCATAATATTGCTGAAAGCATTGCACTGTCTCCAGTTCACTTAGTAAAAAAATGAAAATCGAATTATGTGCTAAAGAAAAAAAATCAGGGTTTTCGCTTGCCCATGATTAGGTAAAACAAGTCCTTGTAAAACAAGTAAAACTTTCCCTTATTCATTTGACCGTATACTGTATATGTATGGTGGCAAGGCAGCTCTCCTGTGCAGAATCACATACCTGCACATGACTCTACACTTTCAGGTCCAGGGCATGCACGCATGACACTCCTACTGTGATTGGACATCAGCGGGTCCAGTGGACTTGATGTCTGCTGGGACCCGCCGATCAATCGGGACAGAAGCAGAATGGCGTTCTGCCCATGTAAACAAGGCAGACTGACATTCTGTCAGTAGGAAAGGTAGTAATCCTGTGTTTCTGAAAAGCAGGAACAAGCATCTCTGCCTTCCTATAGTACAAGCACCTCCCCCACAGTGAGTAGACACATTTTAGGCACAGATTTAACCCCTCGATCGCCCCTGATGTTAATCCCTTCCCTGACATATTTTTAGCACTGATCACTGTATTAGTGTCACTGGTCCCCAAAAAAGTGTCACTTAGTGTCCGATTCGTTCGCTGTAATGTCACAGTCCTGCTATAAATCACTGATCGCCACCATTACTATTTAAAAAATTAAAATTCCATAAATTTATCCCATAGTTTGTGAACACCATAACTTTTGAGCAAACCAATCAATATACACTTGGGATTTTCTTTCATTTAAAATAATGTTTGTTTGGTATTGTGGGATATTATTTTATATGATTGCATATTTATTCACTGTTTTGTTCACCAGTATATATTTATCTAAAAGTTATATATTGAGTTATGATATATTTTGGTTGTTCATTGCACTTTTATTGGTTTATTCATATTTAAAGATGACGCGTAACAACAGGTTTTATGTGTAAAAACTAATTTGTTGTTTTGCATTCAGACAATCACTGCTTCTGTATAACAGCCCTGCACACCTACCGCACTTTAAACCGCAGCAGCTTAGTGCCCGCCAGCTTTCCGTTCCAGCTGTACTGTTGCTGACTTTCTGTGTGATGTTAAGTGATAATCACATGCTGTAACATTTTACTTACATCATATAAATATATTAATATATTTTTTTTTTAAAGTCAGCAGCTACAAATACTGTAGCTGCTGACTTTTAATAATAGGACACTTACCTGTCCAGGGATTCCGCGATGTCAGCGCCCCTAGCTGATTTGTAAGTTGGATTCGGCTGCACTCCCCCAAATGTGGTAGTGGAGGGGGGTGAACAAGCAAAGCTTTCCCATAAGCCCACGCTAGAACTAATATACTTTTATATATCACAAACTTACAGAAAAACAAATTACACATTTGATATTTCCATTTTGTGTATCTTTGTTTGTGTGTATGTGTTGGCTGTATGTTTGCATTTAAACATTTGTGTGCTGACATTTTTTTTTTTTTTACTCTTGCCTTTGTGGAGAATGGCTTCAGTAATATCTACAATTATGGAAGGATTTTCAATCGCAGTATAGCAGTCATGTCATTGTACATTTTTAACACTAGATGGTACTCTTGTACAACGAATTAACAGCTTGAAATTCACTTTTAATGTTTACACATGGCTTGTATTGTCACTCATGTAGTCAATTCATTCTCTGGATTTATTTAAAGATGGAAATGGTAGGGAACAAAATTTATGCATTTAAAGCAAAGACATTGTACACAGATTCCTAAAAAAAGACAGAGCTGGTCTTTTCTTAGACTATTTATATAACCTACCTCAGGAAACTTTTTTGCCCTTCAGACACCCAATCACATGTAGTGTAATTTAACCACTTGCTTACTGGGCACTTAAACCCCCTTCCTGCCCAGACCAATTTTCAGCTTTGGATGCTCTCAGTCTTTGAACGACAATTGTGCAGTCATGTAACACTTTACCCAAATAATTGTTATAGCATTTTCCCCCAACAAATATAGCTTTCTTTTGTGGTATTTGATCACCTCTGGGTTTTTTATTTTTTGTTCAAAAAATGAAAAAAGTCAGAACATTTTGAAAAACAAATGGTTTTATATTTTGTTATAAAAATTTGCAACATATAATTTTTCTTCTTCGTTGATGTATGCTGATGAGGCTGCACCAATGGGCACTAATATGCGGCACTTATGGGTACTGATAAGGTGGCACTAATGGGCACTGATAAGATGGCACTGATAAGGCACTGTTAGGTGGCACTGGTGGGCACTGAGAGGTGTCATTGATAGGTGACACTGAAGGGCACTGATGGGTGGCACTGATGTGGGCAGTAATGGGCACTGGTAGATGACACTGATTGTCAGCACTGCTAGATGGCACTAATGAGGCACTGATTGGCACCACTGGTGGGCATTGATAGGTGGCACTCTTGGACATTGATAGGTGGCACTGATTGGTGGTACTGATTTTCACTGGTGGGCACTGATTAATAGCACTGTGGGCACTGGCTGGCGGTACTGGTTGGCATAGATGAGGCGGACCAGTGTCCCTTCAACAGAAGCCGGTGATTGATTACCGAGCTTCTGTTTACATTACGTGATCAGCTGTCATTGACTGACAGCTGATCACGTGGTAAGGGACCGGTGATCACAGAGTGCACCGCGCACGGCCCGCAGGGGGCACACGGGGAGTGTGCAAAGGGGATGACATCAATTAATGACCTCCCAGCAACGTAGGTCCGCTCTGTACCTGTCATTCGGCTATAGCACGGACAGGAAGAGGATAAAGAAGTAAGTAAAACATTTTTTTTACACGATTGGATGTTTGAAGCTAACAGAGATTTGTTGAGTTCAGTTCATATTATTCTTACACAGGCTTCAACTTGAATAAGAGCATTTCTGGAGTTTTGAGCAAGCTATTTGAAACCAGAGTTAGGGCAGAAAAAAACACTTGACGCCACTGAAAGCTGCTAGAAGTTGTTAAATGCCCCTAAACGCTAGTGCTTGGGCATTAATTTATTTTAATGGCCAGAATAAATGATTTGTTCTGGCCAATAAAATTAATTAACTCTCAAGAGCTTGACACCTGTAAAAGCTTTAGCCACTTTTACAAGTGTCGGGCATTTTTCCCTTAAAAAATGCTGCTGGCTTCTAGGTGAGTTAAAACAAACGTCCTGTTTACATGAGGCTTTATTTTTACGTAATTTTAGTCCATTAACTCACATTTGTTGATGTGGTGCGAACACACCTTAACGTGTCTAAAATAGCAGTACGTTGCAGTCTGTTACAAAACAGTTGTGTTGCCTTGGTGTGTTGGGGTGCCATTCAAAAAGCATGGAACAGCAACACGTTACTGCCGGCAGTGGTAATGTGCATGAAGTGTGAATCTGGCCTTAAAGTACAATTCAGCTCCAGCTTGGGAATATCAAACACAGTTCTTTTTGGGAGTACTGTTACTTTAACCACTTGCCAACCGTTTCACGCATATATACGTTGGCAGAATGGCTTGGCTGGGCAACGTACGTCACTTTGAATTTCAGGCCGCAAGCAACCGTGACTGTGCCCGCAGGACCCTGCATATCACGGAGCTGCAGAACAGGGGGATGTCTGTGTAAAAGAAGCATTTCCCTGTTCTGCCTTGTGACAGGACACTGATCTACTGCTCCCTGTCATCGTCATGTCACAGGTAGTCCAGACCCCACACAGTTAGAATCACTCTCTAGGACACACTTAACCCCTTCCTCGCCCCCTAATGGTTAACCCCTTCCCTGCCAGTGTCATTTACACAGTAATCGGTGCATTTTTATAGCACTTTTCACTGCATAAATTACAATGGTCCTAAAATAGCTTCAAAAGTTTGCGATGTGTCTGCCATAATGTCACAGTCACGATAAAAATAGTATTTATTTATTATAGGAAAAAGTTCCTAATTCCACAACCAATTTAAATAAAATAAAATACAGTGCCTTGCAAAAGTATTCGGCCCCCTTGAACTTTGTGACCTTTTGCCACATTTCAGGCTTCAAACTGTAATTTTTTGTTAAGAATCAACAACAAGTGGGACACAGTCATGAAGTGGAACAAAATTTATTGGATATTTTAAACTTTTTTAACAAATAAAAAACGTAAAAATAGGGCGTGCAAAATCATTCAGTGCAGCAAACTCTCTCCAGAAGTTCAGTGAGGATCTCTGAATGATCCAATGTTGACCTAAATGACTAATGATGATAAGTAGAATCCACCTGTGTGTAATCAAGTCTCCGTATAAATGCACCTGCACTGTGATAGTCTCAGAGGTCCGTTTAAAGCGCAGAGAGCATCATGAAGAACAAGGAACACACCAGGCAGGTCCGAGATACTGTTGTGGAGAAGTTTAAAGCCAGATTTGGATAAAAAAGATTTCCCAAGCATTAAACATCCCAAGGAGCACTGTGCAAGCGATAATATTGAAATGGAAGGAGTATCAGACCACTGCAAATCTACGAAGACCTAGCTTTCCCTCTAAGCTTTCAGCTCATACAAGGAGAAGACTGATCAGAGATGCAGCCAAGAGACCCATGATCACTCTGGATAAACTGCAGAGATCTACAGCTGAGGTGGGATACTTTGTCCATAGGACAACAATCAGTCATATACTGCACAAATCTGGCCTTTATGGAAGCGTGGCAAGGATAAAGCCATTTCTTAAAGATATCCATAAAAGTGTAGTTTAAAGTAGGGTTGTCCCGATTCCACGTTTTTAGGACCGAGTACCAATACTTTTTTTCAAGTTCTCGCCGATACCGAATACCGATACTTTTTTAAAATGTGTCCCCAAATGCAGCCATGTCCCCCACAAATGCAGCCATGTCTCCCACATATGCAGCCATGTCCCCCCAGCCATGTCCCCCACATATGCAGCCATGTCCCCCACATATGGAGCCATTTCCCCTCAGCCATGTCCCCCACATATGCAGCCATGTCCCTCCAGCCATGTCCCCCACATATGCAGCAATTTCCCCCCAGCCATGTCCCCCACATATGCAGCCATGTCTCTCCAGCCATGTCCCCCACATATGCAGCCATTTCCCCCCCAGCCGTGTCCCCCACATATGCAGCCATGTCCCTCCAGCCGTGTCCCCCACATATGCAGCCATGTCCCTCCAGCCATGCCCCCCACATATGCAGCCATGTCCCCCACATATGCAGCCATTTCCCCCCCAGCCATGTCCCCCACATATGCAGAAATGTCCCTGCAGCCATGTCCCCCACATATGCACAAGTATTCTATTCAAGTATCGGGGGTATTTGCGGGAGTACAAGTACTCCCGCAAATACTCGGTATCGGTCCCGATACCGATACTGGTATCGGTATCGGGACAACCCTAGTTTAAAGTTTGCCACAAGCCACCTGGGAGACACACTAATCATGTGGAAGAAGGTGCTCTGGTCAGATGAAACCAAAATCGAACTTTTTGGCAACAATGCAAAACGTTATGTTTGGCGTAAAAGCAACACAGCTCATCACCCTCATCACCCTGAACACACCATCCCCACTGTCAAACATGGTGGCAGCATCATTGTTTGGGCCTGCTTTTCTTTAGCAGGGACAGGTAAGATGGTTAAAATTGATGGGAAGATGGATGGAGCCAAATACAGGACCATTCTGGAAGAAAACCTGATGGAGTCTGCCAAAGACCTGAGACTGGGACGGAGATTTGTCTTTCAACAAGACAATGATCCAAAACATAAAGCAAAATCTACAATGGATTGGTTCACAAATAAACATATCCAGGTGTTAGAATGGCCTAGTCAAAGTCCAGACATGAATCCAATCGAGAATCTGTGGAAAGAACTGAAAACTGATGTTCACAAACGCTCTCCATCCAACCTCACTGAGCTTGAGCTGTTTTGCAAGGAGGAATGGGCAAAAATTTCAGTCTCTCGATGTGCAAAACTGATAGAGACATACCCCAAGTGACTTACAGCTGTAATCGCAGCAAAAGGTGGCGCTACTAAGTATTAATTTAAGGGGGCTGAATAATTTTGCACGCCCAATTTTTCAGTTTTTTATTTGTTAAAAAAGTTTGAAATATCTAATAAATGTTGTTACACTTCATGATTGTTGTTGATTCTTCACAAAAAATTAGTTTTATATCTTTATGTTTGAAGCCTGAAATGTGGCAAAAGATCGCAAAGTTGAAGGGGGCCAAATACTTTCGCAAGGCACTGTAAATCCAATATAAACAGTGTTGATTTTCAAGTCCATGCAGTGTTTCAAATAAAACAGGTAAAGTTTAAACATTCAGATAAGAAAGGCCGCTTACCGGATAAGGTGGATCTTAAGTTATAGAGATCAAGCTGGCTCAGCAATGGTTCGATCAACCTATGGACACTTCTCCTGGGATTCCCCTAGATACAGTGGACTGCTGTTTTAAGCTACAGTGCAGAAAATAAGTATTTGAACACCCTGCTATTTTGCAAGTTCTCCCACTTGGAAATCATGGAGGGGTCTGAAATTGTCATCGTAGGTGCATGTCCACTGTGAGAGACATAATCAGAAAAAAAAAATCCAGAAATCACAATGTATGATTTTTTTAACTATTTATTTGTATGATACAGCTGCAAATAAGTATTTGAACACCTGAGAAAATCAATGTTAATATTTGGTACAGTAGCCTTTGTTTGCAATTACAGAGGTCAAACGTTTCTTGTAGTTTTTCACCAGGTTTGCACACACTGGAGGAGGGATTTTGGCCCACTCCTCCACACAGATCTTCTCTAGATCAGTCAGGTTTCTGGGCTGTCGCTGAGAAACACGGAGTTTGAGCTCCCTCCAAAGATTCTCTATTTGGTTTAGGTCTGGAGACTGGCTAGGCCATGCCAGAACCTTGATATGCTTCTTACAGAGCCACTCCTTGGTTATCCTGGCTGTGTGCTTCGGGTCATTGTCATGTTGGAAGACCCAGCCTCCACCCATCTTCAAAGCTCTAACTGAGGGAAGGAGGTTGTTGCCCAAAATGTTGCAATACATGGCCCCGGTCATCCTCTCCTTAATAAAGTGCAGTCGCCCTGTCCCATGTGCAGAAAAACACCCCCAAAGCATGATGCTACCACCCCCATGCTTCACAGTAGGGATGGTGTTCTTGAGATGGTACGCATCATTCTTCTTCCTCCAAACACGGTTAGTGGAATTATGACCAAAAAGTTATATTTTGGTCTCATCTGACCACATGACTTTCTCCCATGACTCCTCTGGATCATCCAAATGGTCATTGGCAAACTTAAGACGGGCCTTGACATGTGCTGGTTTAAGCAGGGGAACCTTCCGTGCCATGCATGACTTCAAACCATGACATCTTAGTGTATTACCAACAGTAACCTTGAAAACGGTGGTCCCAGCTCTTTTCAGGTCATTGACCAGCTCCTCCCGTGTAGTCCTGGGCTGATTTCTCACCTTTCTTAGGATCATTGAGACCCCATGAGGTGAGATTTTGCATGGAGCCCCAGTCCGAGGGAGATTGACAGTCATGTTTAGCTTCTTCCATTTTCTAATGATTGCTCCAACAGTGGACCTTTTTTCACCAAGCTGCTTGGCAATTTCCCTGTAGCCCTTTCCAGCCTTGTGGAGGTGTACAATTTTGTCTCTAGTGTCTTTGGACAGCTCTTTGGTCTTGGCCATGTTAGTAGTTGGATTCTTACTGATTGTATGGGGTGGACAGGTGTCTTTATGCAGCTAATGACCTCAAACAGGTGCATCTAATTTAGGATAATAAATGGAGTGGAGGTGGACATTTTAAAGGCAGACTAACAGGTCTTTGAGGGTCAGAATTCTAGCTGATAGATAGGTGTTCAAATACTTCTTTGCAGCTGTATCATACAAATAAATAGTTAAAAATTCATGAATTGTGATTTCTGGAATTTTTTTTTTTGATTATGTCTCTCACAGTGGACATGCACCTACGATGACAATTTCAGACCCCTCCATGATTTCCAAGTGGGAGAACTTGCAAAATAGCAGGGTGTTCAAATACTTATTTTCTGCACTGTATATTCCTCATATATAGCTACACAAAGTCCTCCTGTGTATCTTCCATTTGGGATATTTTAACAGGTAAAAAGAAGAAGAAGCTTTATGGTGCAGTATTTCCGTTTAAAAAATGTATTAAGACTTCCAAACAAAACTCACATCCAAAAGCAATGAAACAATTCAAACAGCCACTGGGTCAAGCCAGCTAGCTGGTGCATGGTGACGTCAGAGACGGGTGCTCCACCTGATACATTTCCCCGTAGAAGGCATCAACTGAGAATGGAGGCTTGATATTTATTATAGCAAAAAGTAAAATAAAAATAAAAAATTTTTAAAAATTGTCGCTCTTTTTTTGTTTATAGCGCAACAAATAAAAACCATGATCAAATACCACCAAAAGGAAGCTCTATTTGTGGGGAAAAAAAGGACATCAATTTTGTTTGGGTACCACGTCGCACGTCCACGCAATTGTCAGTTAAAGCGAATCGAAAAAAATGGCCTGGTCATTCAGCAGCAAATTCATCCTGGGCTGAAGTGGTTAAAAAAAACTTGTAGCCAGTTCAGTAAGCTTCAGCACTTTGTGAGTTTGTTGAAAGCCTGATGAAGTCTTCTAGTAGCTTGTTTACAATAACAGTTATCGCTTCCATTGTGATCTGTGTTTAAAGGTCAACTTTTTAGACCATGTTTCATGTTAAACCAATATTTAGTGTGTAAAAGCTGGTAAACACTATAAGGAAATCGTGCAAAAAAATTTCCTCCAAAGAACTTTCGTACGATTTTCATATACTGTAATGTGTACACAACTTTCTACAGCCGATTCTGACCTTCTGGGTGAAAATTCTGTCACATGTTGAGGGAAAAAAAATCAGCCTTTAGAATACAAAGTAAAAATAAATAATTAATATCATTAAACTGTTTTAAATTGGCATACAAATATATATTTAAAATCTTTATTATTTTGTGGAAATAGCATTGGTGGGTGGATTTCTGTCAGTCACAGGTAGGGATGAGCCCGATGTTCGAGTCGAACGTAAGTTTGACTTGAACATCGTTTTTTTTTTTCGCCGAATAGCAAACAATTTGGGGTGTTTTAGAAGCCGCGCAAAACCCTCTAAAAGTCTATGGGAGAAATTGTGAATTGTAAAGTGATAATTTTAAAGGTTAATATGCAAGTTATTGTCATAAAAAGTGTTTGGGGACATGTATCAATGCAAAATAAGTTTTAAAATTTTTTTTTTCAGGAGCAGTGATTTTAATAATGCTTAAAGTGAAACAATAAACATGAAATATTCCTTTAAATTTCGTACCTGGGGAGTGTGGCGCATTTTCCCATGGTTTAGAACAACCCCTACACAAAATGACACTTCTAAAGGATAAAAGGTAATTTAAAAATCGTGGTGGCTGTAATGAATTGTCGGGTCCCGACAAAATAGATAAAAGTCATTGAAAAAAAAACATGGGGTGTTTGGCTCATCCCTAGTCACAGGTTTTGTCACGCCCCTCAAGCCTGTGTTTTAGAGTGGGAGGTGAAGCAACCATGAATCTATATGTAATAACCCAGCCCCATTGTGTTTAGCTGGTTAGTGGTTTAATATGGAGGGGGTAGGGTGTCATTTACCACTGTGTATGTGCCCACATGTGTGACTCTATAGACACATGGGCTGCTTAGATTTGATAGGGAGGAAATGCTCAGCATAGAAACTCACTGAAAACTGAGCATGTGCAGAGCTGCCAGCACAGCTGCAAAATCCCTAGCTTAATTGAGGAAATGAACAGAAGGTGGAGATATAGAGCAGCAGGATTAACCATTTTTTTTGCAGAATACAAAAAACAAATCTCAGTATGAACAGCATGTACTGTAATACACCATTTATTGATAGTTTTTTTTTAAGTGACACGTTAACTTATACTATGAGACAAGAAATATACTAAATAGTTCACAGTGGGCTCATATTATATATATATATATATATATAAATAACCATATAATCAGGTGTCTCCCACAGAGATTTCAGAGGCTGTCAGTGAATAGGCAGATACTTAAATTGGTTACACATACCTCATGTCCTCCGTCGCATTCTAAAGCATTGTCCCCATATTTTGATACCACATATGGCATTGCAGCATATGAGCAATAAGCTCACCGCCATATACTGTATATCCTCTCCATAGGTGTGCGCACAGGGTGTGCCAGGTGTGCACAGGCACACCCTAATCACTCCCTGCAGTGCAGATTCCCCCTGCTGTCTGGTGCCTCCTTCCACAGCATGGCTGGCTTCTCTCCTCTCCCATTGGCTACTGCAGTGGGCACACATAGGGCCAGATTCACGTAGTCCAGAGCATCTTTGCTCTGGAGTAACGCTTCTCATTTGCGTTGCGCTGCCGAAATTTTAGGAGCAAGTGCTGTCATTCACGAAGCACTTGGTCCTAAAGTTGCGGCAGCGCATCACAAATGAGCTGGCGGAATTCAAATGTAGCGGGTACGGGGCGTGTAGTATGCTAACTACGCGCGATCCCGCCGCCAACGTACTGCGCATGCGTCGAGTGTCAAAACATCCCCGTGCGCATGCTCCAAAATCTGTGAATGAACGTCAATGACGTCACATTCCCATTCATGACCGTTTTACGCAAGCGACGTTTTTTTTTTTTTTCCCGACGCGATGACGACGCCTATACCTAACATAGGATACTCCAACCCCATGTAGGTATATCTATGCGCCGCGTATCCCGTCCGGAAACGTCGTATCGTCATTGCGTCGCGCCGGATTTCGATCGTGAATTGCCGATTTCCGCTCATTAACATATTTTTTGAGCGTAAATCGGCGGGAACGCCCCCGGCGCCATTTTTAAGTTGAAGTAACGATGCGATGGCGAAACTCAGTTACGCTGCTCGCATCGGAACTTCAACCCGGCGTTTCTTGTTTTCTGGTTACAGAAAACAGAAACGCCGGCTCAAAGCCACAGTTAGGCTGGCGGATCACTCGATCCGCCAGCGTAACCTTTCCTGAATCTGGCCCATAGATGATATTTCAGGATGAGTGAGGGAAGGAGTAATGTTTTTACCGGCCCCTTCCCTTTCTGAATGAACACAGTGAGAGATTGGTACCTTGTTTTTGAACTTTCAGGTGCACACCCTAATACCACAGGCTGCGCACACCTATGATCCCCTCATTATGCAGAGGATTAACCCCTTAGGTTGCACAGTGATTACAACAAGCACAGACTGATTTTACTGTTGTGGGTTTAGTAACACATTTCTAAATTGTAAAGTTCCAATGTAATACATGGATAAAGACATAATATAACATACCGGTGTACTAGTACTATTCTGGGTAACATGGCCACTGGACTGTTTTGCTGAAAGTTGCATGATGAGGTGTAAGTTACATACGTCTTACCACTGTATGCTGGACTGTATGTCTTTTAAAATCCTAGAAATGTCCCTGTTATCATGATGAAGCTTATTTGACATTTTAGTTTTTGGAGTCACATGTGCATGATCACAATCTTGTGATTAATCCTTAACTGTTGGCATGATTTAGCTATCTCCATTTTTACTATAGTGAAAGCCTTATTTTGTTGTTATAAAACAGCGTTAAATAGAAATTAAGGAACTCAGTTGGGACCACATTGCAGAGAAAATTACTGTTAAAATAAACATGCCAATATGTAGGGCTAAATGAACAGTAGATTATACGTTATTTCATTTCGTTTGTGAATATTTTATCATCTAAAACTGCAAAAGTGTAATAAATATAATCATTTCCAATTTTCTTTTTATTATCGTAAAATGTACTGGCTTCTGGTGATATGCAATGTTATGCGACCACCACTAGATGCTACTATCATTTCACTATTCGTTTACCATTTTCCTACATTTTAAAGAAATGATATCAGGTTGAGATGGAAAGTTAGCAATTTAGCAGAATATTTTGTGATTGTGGTGTCTGTTTAATAAATCACACTATTGCGGTTTATCTTTTCTCTGTTGTATTGGTGTTTCATTGCTGCCGTGAGCTGTTAAATAAACAATGAAGCTCTGTGCAGAGCTGTGATAAGCAGCGGTGAGACATCACCACGATAGACAGAAAGAAATGCAGGGAATGTTTCACCAGCTGCACATGGGTCATCCTTGTTGGAAAACCCATCATCCATCTTATGGGTCAGTTCACATCGGAAAATCCCTGTTTCATGTGCGTTTCCCCCACTGGGGTCAAAATGCACTGCGGTTGCAATCTGCAGGGACTATCAATATTTTGTTAATGACATCCGAAATGCAGGTCACAAATGCAGTGCGATGTGATTCGGTTGCAGTGAGTTTCCAAAAGTAGTGTGTTGCGATTAGTGCTCATTAAAAATGAATGGGCTGAAATCCCAAAACACAAAAATGCATGTGAGTCGCACAGGAATGCACAGCGCATACCTGTGCAATTTCTGATGTGAACAAGCCCTGAAGAATCATAGGTTATTCCTCTGAATAAAGTAAAGATTAATAAAATAAAAGTAAAAATTAAAAAAAAGTCACGTAAAAGCACTTACACAACTTTATTTATATAACCTAGTATACTGTATATGTATATAAAAAAGTTTTTTCCTGTTTTTTATTAATATTCCCTGCCATACTTCACCCTAAAGGATCATTGGTTAATCCTCAGAACTTAAAGAGTTAAAAATAGAATAAAAAAAGATAAACATGTGTAAGTCATACAAATATTCATATGAAAAATCTCAGTACATATTGTCAAACGTTTTATTATTATTATTATTATTATATACGATTTATATAGCACCGGCAGTTTACCCAGCGCTTTACAATGTATAGGGGGGACAGCACAATTACAGTACAGTTCAATACAGAAAGTACAGGAAGGCCCTGCTCGTAGAGCTTACATTCTATAGGGAGGGGTGGTGGTACAAAAGGTAATAGCTGCAGAGAATGATTTGATGGGGGTGGCTCAGGGACAGTTGTTAGGTGGCTGTGGAATAGGCTTCCCTGAATTAATGAGTTATTTTGTTTGCTTAGGCTGCTTCACACCCCATGCAGTCCACTATGTTTTTAATCAGCATCAAAAATTCATGGACAGTAGTCAACATGGATTCCAATGGCATAGGCCACACCAATGCAGTGCATTCCAGTGCAGTCAACAAAAGTAGAACACGTTGAATTTTTTCTGCATGGAATTGCACTGGAATGTGTGTTTTTTTTTTTTTATTAAATTCTTATTTATGACAACAAAAGAAAGACAGAACATGCGGATACACATAATAACCAATGTTTCAAACATGCTGTAAAGAAGGATTCAGATACAAAATCTATTTAAACAGTAATCAGTCATGAACGTCTCATTGCTATACTGAATGTCCCCTAGGCTTGTTACAGTATGGGTAGGCAATTAAATATTGCTTCCCGAAACGCGTAATCATTCAAGCTTTCTGGGTCCACGAAAAAGCCCACTTCTGCACGTCCCCCGTGGAGAGGGTTGTTCAAAGGACCTCCATCTGACCCTGGCCGGAATCCAGGCTGGGGGCAAGCAAGAGAAAGGCAACACACCATTATGTGGCCTGTCTCCCCTATGGCAAGGAGAGGAGGCAGCATGCACCATAGAAAGTGAACCCCATCTCAGTACTGTGCCTAATATCCACTAGGAAACATGGTCCAAGCACCCTTATGTGAATCCAAAACATAACAAAAACCAGATAGCAAAAAAGGTAAAAAGAATAGTGTGGGTAAGAGGAAGAAGGGAGGGAAGGAAGGGGGGACTCTCTCCCCATAGCACGCACCCATGCTCCTACTTAGAGAATATCCGTGATTGCTCCCAACCGACCATCTGCCGCTTAACCAGGACAAAGACGTCTTGGGAGTGGCGGACCTGTCAGGACTGAGGTCTCCTAGGGGATTGAACTGTGCTAACCCATGCATCCCCTAAGGGAGGGTTCAGCGAGCTCCATCAAGGCGATATCTAGGCTGGAGGTGATAAACTCCACATCGGATGTGTGTTGTATCCAAGGTGCCCAAATAGTGTCAAAACACTCCTTAGTGCCCTTGCAGGTTGCTACCCAATCTTCCGCTTCCCTGATCTCCTTCACCTTCCGGGTCCTATCCTCCCTATTGGGTACATGCGTCTGCTTCCAATAAATAGGAAGCAGGTGCTTAGCTGCATTCAAGAAGTATGGCAAGGCACTCTTCCTATATTGGCTGACCGGCATGGAAGGAATATGGAAAAGGAAGTGCAAAGGATAGAAAGAAATGTCGATACCCAGTATATCTTGTATCTGGTAGACTGGGGATAGGGCCGCTGGCACCCTGTACCAGTGTGTCAGTAGCTTGCAATGGGTTTCTTGCATTCTGGACTCTATAGAGCTAGAGGGTTTTAGCTGGTACAGGTGAGTCAGCTGTGTCTCAGAGAATTCCTTCCCTAGGTCTCGTTCCCATTCTCTGATATAGACTGGCCTAGTCTCTGAGGCGGCCAAGCCCAGTAGCTGGTATAATTCGGAAATCATACATGGAGTGGGCTCCTCCATGACAAAGAGAAGCTTGTATGATGTAAGCTGAGAGGTAGTTCTGATGAGTTGACTTTGCACGGCAAGGAAGTGACTGAGTTGTTTATGTCGACAGAAGTCCATGGGGAAGCTATGATGGTGGGCCCTAAGGGTCTCAAGAGTGAGTAATCTACCATTCTCCATGAATTTGCCACAACAGGAATTAGAGTCATCCACTTCTTAAAGAACGCTCTTTGTTCTCCTGGCGGAAACCAGCAGAAACCCCCAAGCGGGGCCGGCGGGGACACAGGGGGGCCATAGAATGTGCTGCTGATTATGTCCCAGACCCTAAGAGCCCGGGTCGTTAAGGGAGAGGTGGTATCTGACAGCCCCCTGTGCTCCATAGCTAGCCACGGGGCATAGGCTAGTTCTCTTCCTGCCAGGCATTTTTCCAAGAAAACCTAGATCCTGGATCAGGTGTGGAATTGCCAATTAAGAATTCGCTGGAGAACGATAGCCCTTTAATACCTCCTAATATCTGATATGCCTAAACCTCTGGCCCTCTTTGAGCGCTTCAGCACTCTTTTCGCTGTGTGGGGTCTCTTTCCATTCCACACAAATTCAGAGAACATGTTAGTTATTGCTGAAAAAAAAGGAGCTTGGCAAAGGCACAGGTACCATCTGCAAATAGAAAAGCACCCTTGGGAGAACATTCATTTTGAGGACATTCACTCACATTCACTCACCCTAGCCAAGTAAAAGCAGTGTTAGTCCAATGTTTGAGGTCTCTTTTGACCGCTGCAATTAGAGCGGGGTAGTTACTTTGATAAAGAGTCTCAAGGCAGTCAGTTAGTTGAATAACCAGGTACTTTATGGGGGATTTAGCCCATGTAAAGGGAAACACCGCCTATAGGCTGTCTGTAAGGGCAGGAGAAAGCACTATCGGTAAGATCTCTGACTTTCAATAATTAATTTTAAAATTAGAGAGCCCCACCCTGATCTCTTAGCTCCTTCATGAGATTTGGCAGCGAGATCGGGGGTTCCGTTACATGGAACAGAACACAATTGGCATAAGCCATATTGCTGACCGTCATCCCCCTAATGTCCGGGTTAGCCAGTATTTTGCGTAGCAGTGGTTGCAACATGAGGGGTGAAAGGGGGCACTTCTGTCTTGTGCCATTCCTGATCGGGAATCTATATGGGAGTAGACCATTCACCTTGACATGGGCACTGGGTGTAGAGTAAAATGCCATATTCTATGTAAGCATAGAGGGTCCAAATCCCACAGTCTCCAAGACCACTCTTAGGAAAGACCAGTCAACCCGGTCAAAGGCCTTTTTTGCATCTGTTGAAAGGACAAGGTGTGGTCCCTGTGCTGAGTTGGTGCGTTACCTAATGGACAAGGTAATTAGCTCTAAGGGAATTATACTGAGCCTCACAGCCTGCAACAAAGTCTGTTTGATCCAGGTGCATGATGTGGGGAAAAAGGTGTTTCAGGCGATTAGCTAGTATTTTCCCTAGGATTTTTATGTCCACGTTCAATAGCGATAATGGACGGTAATTCTAAACTAGAGTGGGAGCCTTGCCATCCTTAGGGAACACTGTGATGTGGGCTAACAAACATCAGAGGGGATCGGTGGGGGGGATGGGTTTAAGTGGTAGTGCTGACAGGAAGTTGGAATCAGTGGCAATGCTGGGGGGAGTTCTGATCAGCCAAAATTTAGTGGAGACTTTTAATGGCAACTATAATTACAGGTAGTTTTACTCACTGTGTCTCTGTCTTCACTGTCTCCGACTTTGTGGTGTCTCGTAGCAGTGACACCTATGCCAAAATCAGGAGATAGGGTTTCCTCCAGCCCCTCCCACTTCACATTCCTCACCAGTCAGCAGACCTCTAGCCTCTTCCCCCAGCCATGCCGTGAACCAAATGGGTGGCTGCAAAGAGGCTGAGTGGGTGGCTGCAGGCTCCGGGAACAGCCCAGCTGGGCAGCCACAGGCTCCAGGGACAGCATTTCAGGGCAACTGCGAAAAGACTGGGAGAAAAACACAGGCTTCATGAATAGCCCAGGATTTGGTGACCCCTGGCAAATTGTCATTCGACCCCCAGGCTGGGTTCACACTTGTTCCGACAACGCTCCTACATTGGGAGCTCATGTAGCATGACGTGTGAAAATCAATGTTTCCCTATGAGAGCTGTCTTAACTGGTCCTACACAAGTCGGTCCGACTTTGAAACTACTCCCTGTACTACTTTGGTCCTACATTGATCCTACTTCAGCCCATTGAATATCATTGAAGTAGAACCAAAGTAGGAGCCTTGTCCTAACCATCCGACTTTTGCCATCTGACATGTGATTACAGCACCAGTAAAAGGAATTTATCTCACTCTGGGATTGTTTTGATTGGTCAAAGAACAAGTCAGTCTATCATAAAGTAGGACCAAAGTAGTATCCTGTTTATGAAAGTAGGATTGATGTAGGACCAATGTAGGATCAATGTAGGACAAATGTCGCAGAGCAAAGTAGGATGAAAGTCGTGTAGTGTAGTGTGAACCCAGCCAAAGACAGCTCTCATAGGGAAACATTGATTTTCACATGTCATGCGACATGAGCTCCCAATGTAGGAGCGTTTGTAGGACAAGTGTGAACCCAGCCGTATAGTGTGAACCCAGCCTGAGCCTCTGAGTTTTTTGGATGAGGCAATTTGTAATTCTTGTAATACTTGTCTGAACACAGGGTCCCTTAGATTTAGCAGGTGAGGCTGGGTTCACACTATACTACACAACAGTAGTACGACTTTCATTCTACTTTGCTCTGCGACATAGGTCCTACATTTTTCCTACATTGGTCTTCATGAACAGGATACTACTTTGATCCGACTTTGTGATAGCCTGACTTGTTCTTTGACCAATCAAAACAATTCCAGAGTGAGATCAATTCCTTTTACTGCTGCTGTAATCATAATGTCGGATGTCAAAAGTGGGATGGTAAGGACAAGGGTCCTACTTTGATCCAACTTCAATGATATTCAATGGGCTGAAGTAGGATCAAAGGCGGACTAAAGTAGTACAGGGAGCATTTTTAAAGTCGGACCGACATGTGTCGGACCAGTTAAGACAGCTCTCATAGGCAAACATTGATTTTCACACGTCATGCGACATGAGCTCCCAATGTCGGAGCGTTTGTCAGACCAGTGTGAACCCAGCCTGAAGGTGCTTTGCGCTTCACCAATTATAATCGCAGCTGTAACTTTGCACAGACAAGGTTGTGGTCAGATCCATGGTTGGGTCCTTGCATTGCTTGTACATCTTTGAGTGACATAAGGAATTAGGAGCTGATCAGGATGTATTTTGGAAAGGCTGAATCTTTGATAATGGGCTATGTCATGTAAGCTGGTGTTCAAAAGGGTACTTAACCCCCCTGCCGGTATCCCCGAGCGCGACTCGGGATGGATTTTTCATGTAAATATTGATATCCCCGAGTCGCGCTCGGGGTGAATGCAGAGCCTGCAGCGCGCGCTGGCTTACCTGTTTATCCAGGCGGGGTACTGTACTTACCTTGTCCCTGGATCCAGCGATGCATCCCCGCTGTGTGAGCGAGTGGCGTCCTCCATTCGACTCACACAGTGCCCGCGCGCCACCGATCTCCGTTCCCTGCGACGTAACGGCGCACGGGGGTGGAGACCGGCGGCAAATTCAAAAAAGTAAACAAACACATTACATACAGAATACTGTAATCTTATAGATTACAGTACTGTATGTAAAAAGTACACACCCCCCCTGTCCCTAGTGGTCTGCCCAGTGCCCTGCATGTTCTTTTACATAATAAAAACATTTTTTTTGTGCCTGCAAACTGTAGATTGTCCATAGCAACCAAAAGTGTCCCTTTATGTCAAAAGTGATTTTAGAGCACCTAGAAAACAGCGATAATAAATGATAATCACTTGCAGAATTGAGCGATAGCGAATTGTGGGGAAATTCGTCATAAAAAAATAAAAGTAATGACAGCGACAATTCTGCAACTGAGCAAATTTCAGTGATTTTGATTTGATTACATTAGTGAATAATTTTTATTATAATTACATTATTATTTGTTATAATTATTTATAGTTATTTATTATATTATAATTTTATGATTTTGTGTTTCAAACTTTATTATACCCGGGATGTCTACTAGACTCTGGTTTGGACAAATTTAAGTGAGTTATTCCTAAAAATTGCAGGCCTACAGTATAAAATGCAGAATTTCCATGCAAAATAATTGTACCGCTTTTGGTACGTAATTCCAGACAGAATCATACCGCCAGGGAGGTTAAAGTGAATGTTTCTCACTACCAGGTTGTTTGTTGCAACAAAAAAAAACAACAGAAGGAGTCTGTTGTGATTGATCTTTTCATGGCAGACACTGCCCAATGTTTCTTCCCTTCAAGTCCTGTCTGCACCTATGTGAGCACTTTTCCACCAGAATGATCAGCTCTGTATGCTGGATTGAATCCAGTATGTGCTGTTGTTGGTTGTCAAAGTCATCTTTGGTTGAATCCTGGTTGGTCTTGGCTGGAGTGTATGTCAATAGTATATGAGTCTTGGTCGTCCATTGATGGTGTAAAACTTCTGGCTATGCATCTGTCCACCATAAAGCTGATGTTTGTTTCTTTTTTTCAACACCAGAGGAGAGAAAAGCATCATTACTTCTTTGATCCCTGGCTGTTTGATGGTCAGAATCCCAGTTCTAGTGAGATGTACTATTGATAATGCAACAATTGATATTGCTCTGAACGCGTGCCACGCCCACCGATAGTGACGCCCGTGATGTCAGATTGACCTCCATCCATCCAGGACTCTCGGACCAGCCCCAGGAAGTGTCGCTGTCTACCCACACTGCAGAGGACGCCCTCCGGTCTCCCTGAAGAGGAACACCGGGTACCCGGCTGTTCACAGTGGGGATTTATTCACTTGACGCGCATACCTACTATATTTTGTGCGTTCACTATTGCGGCCATTAAAGTCTTTACTGCTACTCTTAGATGGTGCTGCTTTTCTTCTAGTCTCTACAGTGGATAGAATATGAGTCTTGACAGTCAATTAATGGTGAGAGCTTGCTAGACTATCCAATATTGTTTGGAAGGCAAATAAAACTTCTGGCTATCCATCTGTCCGCCATAAAGCTGATGTTTGTTTATTTTTTTTCAACACCAGAGTGGAAAAGAATCATTACTTGATCCTTGGCTGTTTGATAGTCAGAATCCCAGTTCTAGTGAGATGTACTATTGATACTGCAACAATTTGAACATTTCCATGACAATGATTTTGTTTTGCCAAATTAATTTGTTTAATTCTTTGGCCAGTAGTCCACGACTCCCCAGCACTCTGGTACCCTAATACTGGCACTATGCTCTGCTTACAGTAGTGTAAGCAAGTGAGTTGGTTTGAGTGTCCATATGGCTTCTTGCCTGGTTTCTCTGGTTTCCCAAATCTATTCAACATGACCAGAGTGCCTACCCTCTTAGTTTTGCAGCCAGGATTGGAACTGTCCTAGAAAAACCCCATCAATACTGCAATTGTGTATGTAAAAAAAATCAAATGCTAAAGTGAAACAAAAAGCTGCAATAGTGAAATGTGAGATATAACACAACAAACCATTAGACACAAGAAAAAGTTGCGCTATTTGAATATAAACACAAGTCCAATGTGATATAAATGAACCAAAATTGATCAGCAATGGGTGATAAAATTCATAATAGATAGTATCCAGTGATATCCTCCACCAAGTGATGTCGCCAATGTTTAGTCAAGGTATAACCTTACCCGCATGGTGGACCCTCTAATTATGGAAGGTCAAACACGCTCACAATATGTCTGCTGGTAAGGCATCCAAAGGATAATTGGTGCAGGCAGTCCAAGTCTCTCCAGCTGTTTTCTCCCACACTAGGAATAAACCGTCATGGAAATCCGGCAGTACACAAACAAAAAATAAAAACAAAGGGCCTCCGATAGTGTAAAACCTTAAAGGTATTTATTGGTACATCAACATAGGAACTCTGACGTGCATAAGATAAAAATATTGTAGCAAAATTTGTAGCTAAAAACCTTACACAGAGTAAAATATTGCAGTGAAATATGTTGGTGTCTCCTTGCCTGACCCGTTTCGTCACAATAGGACTTTTTCCCAAGGACTGTCCTTGTTGAAGTTTTGTTTAATATTAAGCATTTTCACAGTTCAGTATACCATTACCAACCCCAGACAGACAGATTGGTGAAAAGAAGGTAGTAAATTAAGACATAATGTATTGGGACTTTTCATTGCCCTATTTAATGTTTACAATACACAAAGCCTCCCAGTTTTTTTCTTTCAAATTTTATATGTACAACTTCCCCATGGGTTGTTAGAGATTGCTAAAAAAACTCTGGAGAATGAGGCTACACATCCAAGAGCATGATAGAACACATTACAGCTATGAAACTATAAAAATAGTACAACTATGACAACCTGTCAGTGGACATAAAATTATGACTGATGAGTTGCTGCAGCACCCACTTACCTTCCAAACATTTCCAGGTCCATGTACATCGGGAATGTTTTAGGGATATGGGCACTATGTAAAAGAAAATTAAGATTTGGCTGGGGATGGACTTTAATTTGTTTCATCTATGAAACCTTAATGGAATATATATTGTGATCTAAAGGGGAGCAAGCATTACTGATGCCAAATATTTTCCAACTCACAAATGGTTAGAAATGAAGCCACAAGGGATTCAGAGGTTTGATATAATGTATGATACTGTGCAAAAGATTTAGGCAAATGTGAAGAAATACCTGTAAAGTAAGAATGGTTTCAAATATATATATATATATATATATATATATATATATATATATATTTTTTAATTGTTTAATTTGATCAATTTACAAAATGCAAAGTGAGCAAACAGAAGAAAATTCCAAATCAATTCAATATTTGGTGTGACTACCCTTTGGCTCCAAACCAGCATCAGTCAGGGATTTTGTAGTATTAAGCTGCATACAAACACGATCGGTTCAAACTGATGAAAACAGACTGAAATTCGTTTTCATCGGTCCAAACCGATTGTGTGTAGGCCCCATCGGTCTATTATCCTTTGGTCCAAAAACAGATGGTTTGCTTTAAAATTTAACCGATGGACGGCCAACCGATAGGTCAAAACCGATCATTAGTACGCACGAGCATCGGTTAAAAATTCACGCATGCTCATAATCAAGTCGACGCATGCTTGGAAGCATTCAACTTCGTTTTTTTCATCACGTCGTTGTGTTTTACGTCACCACATTCTGACACGATCGGTTCATGAACCAATGGTGTGTAGGCACATCAGTCCATCAGTCAGCTTCATCGGTGAACCGATGAAAACGGTCCGTCGGACCATTCTCATCAGATGGACCGATCGTGTGTACAGGGCTTTAGAGTCAAGTGTATCAGTAAAGAGGAAGTAAACCTAAAGAAAAAAAACGCAAAAAAAAACCCTGCAAGACAAAGGCATAATGAGCTAGTATGCATAGCAAACTAGCTCATTATGAATTACTTACCTCACACCGAAGCCCCCGCAGCCATCCTTGTCTCCCCCTCTGGCCGCCGGCATGTCGCCTGTGTCTTGCTTCCGGGTATTGCGGCTCCGGCACTGTGATTGGCCAGAGCCGCAATGACGTCACTCCCTCACATGCACGCAGGAGCCGCCAGTAACGGCACGAAGACTGAAGCAACAGCACATAGGTGCCATTGCTTCAGTTTGCCCTAGTGCGCATGTGCCAATGAGTTCCGCACATGCAGTCACAGGGGGATATCTCCTAAATCGTGCAGGTTTAGGAGATATCCAGGGTAGCTACAGGTAAGCCTTAATATAGGCTAACCTGTAGCATAAAGTTGCTAAAAATGGTTTACAACCCCTTTAATCAATTATACCAAGCAGGTGCTAATGAACAATTTCAGGTGTACTGTAGGGTGAAACAGTCATTAGCTGGAACAGAAACAGCTTAAAACTGGGTGAGGAACAGCCAAACTTGGCTACTAAATTAAGCTTGTGGAAGACAGTTTTCATTTCACAGGTCATTAACCATGGCAAGATTGAGCACAGTAAGGCCTCGTACACACGAGGGAATTTATCCGCTGAAAATGGTCCGACGGACCATTTCAGCCGAAAAATCCGCTCGTCTGTAGGGGCCGGCAGACAGATTTGGACGGATTTCTCCAGTGGAAAAGTTTCAAAGCATGCTTTGAAACTTTACCGCCGGAGAGCTGCCCGTCGGATATGTCCGCTGGTTAGTACGCCTAACCAGCGGACATATCTGTCCGCACATGCGTCGGATGCTGTGAATGGATTCGACGCATGCACGCGGAAGTGTTTCACTTCCTGGTGGGGTGACGTGGCGGCGTCAATGTCACCGCCACGTCACCACGCTTTCCGCTGGCGGGGAATTTGATCCGATGGTGTGTACAGCCATCGGATCAAAACAGCCCGGCGGACATATCCGATGGAAACGGTCCATCGGACCGTTTCCATCGGATAAATCTTATCGTGTGTACAAGGCCTCACAGGACACAAGGTAGTTATACTGCATCAGCAAGGTCTCTCCCAGGCAAAGATTTCAAAGCCAACTGGGGTTTAAAGATGTGCTGTTCAAGCTGTTTTAAAGAAGCACAAAGAAAATAGCAATGCGGAGGACCATGGATACAGTAGTCAGCCAAGGAAACATATGCCTCGTTTCCACTGAGCGGATCGGTTTGGTACGGTTCGGTACAGTACGCTATTTTGGGTGTTTCCATTATGAAAGCGTGCCATAAAAGCGAATTGTACCGGACCATTCTGGGTCCTGCTTCAGATGTGGGGCCATAGAAAATGTAACGGTTCCATTAGGGCCGGACCTACAAATACATCTCACTGATTGGTGGACGTGCTAGGCTTTTTTTCTAAACCTTGTATGGTCCCGGATGGTCCGATTTGCAGTGGAAATGCTCAGCAGAATAGACCGGACCATTCTAACCCGTTCCATTCTAAGCGACCCGAACCGAACGAGGCATTAATGCAGCAGATGACAGACCCATCATGGTTACTTCCCTTCAACATCAGAAGATGTCTAGTATTGCCAACAGCACAGAACTGGCAGAAACCAGGAACTAGTGTGCAGAATGGTGCTCTAGACTGATGAGTCAAAATTTGAATTATATTTGGCTGTAGCAGGAGGCAGTTTGTTCACTGAAGGGCTGGAGAGCAGTACAATAGTGAGTGTCTGCAGTGAAGCATGGACTGCATTTCTGCAAATAGAGTTGGAGATTTAGTCAGGATCAATGGTGACCTCAATGCCATACTAGTGGGGAGGAGTGGCCCCAAATGTATGCTGCAGCAAACATACAGCCAATGTCATTAAGAACTATCTTTAGAGTAAAGAAGAAACAAGTAGTCCTGGAAGTGATGGTTTGGCCTCCACAGAGCCCTGACCTCATTATCATCGAGTCTGTCTGGGATTACACAAAGAGACAGAAGGATTTGAGGCAGAGTACATCCACAGAAGATCTGTGGTTAGTTTTAGACGTGCAAGTGTACCTAGAAGAATTGATGCAGTTTTGAAGACAAAGGGCGTTCACACCAAATGTTCATTTGATTTGGATTTCTCTTTTGTTAATTTACTTTCTATTTTGGTAAGTGATAAAAAATAAACTATTAACACTTATATTTCTGAAAACATTCTTAATTTACAGCATTTTTTCACACTTGCCTAAAATCTTTGCACAGTAGTGTACTTCAGTTTAATAAGCTTTGTTGACATAATCTATGGGCCAGATTCTCGCAGAATCCGCGGCGGCGTAGCGTAGGCGATTTACACTACGCCGCCGCAACTTAGGCCGCGTACACACGACTAAACAAATCCGATGAAAACGGTCGGACAGACCGTTTTCATCGGATATGTCTGCTGGGCTATTTTGGTTTGATCAGTGTACACACGATCAAACCAAAATCCCTGCGGACAGACAACGCGGTGACGTGGCGGTGACGTTGACGCCGCCACGTCACCACTCGAGGAAGCAAAATACTTCCACGCATGCGTCGAATCCATCGGCGTATGCAGAGATTTTTGTCCGCTGGTTAGGCGTACTAACCAGCGGACATGTCGGATGGACGGGTTTCCAGCAGACAAGTTTTAAAGTATGCTTTAAAACTTGTCTGCTGGAAAAACCTGTCTGCTCGCCCGTACACACGATCGGATTTGTCTGCTGAAACGGTCCGTCAGACCGGTTTCAGCAGATAAATTCGATCGTGTGTACGCGGCCCCACTGGAGCAAGTGGCGTATTCTCAAAGCACTTGCTCCGTAATTTGCGGCGTTGTAGTGTAATTCAAAGGAGGCGGCTTGTACTTAAGTTAAGTGCGCCCCCGCGCCGATCGAACTGCGCATGCGCCCGCCGTAAAAATAGCCCAGTGCGCATGCTCCAGCTCACGTTGGAAAACGTCAATGAAGCCGACGTGAGCGTCATTAACGTAAAGCCCTATTCACAAACGACTTAGTAAAGCGACGTAAACAACGGAAAAAGACGACGCTGTCCCGACGCCATACTTAACATGGCATACGACGGACCTTCGTAAACTTTCCCCTCATATAGCAGGGGTAAGTTTACGCTTACAGAAACAACGTTAACGACGACAAGGCGGCACAAAAACTTTCGGGAATCGGCATATCGGGCTCATTTGCATAGTCAAATGAGAAATCGACGTAAACGCCACCTAGCGGCCAGCGTAGAATTACATCTAAGATCCGACGGTGTAAGTGACTTACGCCAGTCGGATCTACGCCATATCTATGCGTAAATGAGTCTAGGAAGAGGGAGAAAAACAGAGATACGACGGTGTATCTGGAGATACACCGTCGAATCTCAGCTGAGAATCTGGCCCTATATGTATATTCTATAGAGTAAATAGATATTAGATATACTTCCAACAATCATTACCTCAGATAGCACACAAAATTTTGTTTTATTCAGAATCACAGTACATGAACTATACAGTAAATACATTTGAATAAATACACACTGACGTTTTTGTAAGGATACAATGCATATTATAAATGTTAAGAATGTTGTGTGAGGTATGAAATTGCATTTGTACTTTACTTTGCACAGAACAAATTAAAGTAACTGCATATTCTTCAGTGAGCAAAATCACAAATATTTATTGATTCAATTAGTCTATGTTTAAGTACCTATAAGCATATGACATATAGCTTTGTTGTATACTTCTTTGTGTGAGTAATGTTGAGGCAGAATTTTTGTTTATAAAGTAACTATTTAAATTGTACAATGATGTAACACACTAAAAGCTATTATTACAAATTTTAATTTTGTGAATGTGAATATATAACATATCAATTAGCTGCTCCAGAATTGAGAACAAATATGATGAAGGCGCAAATTTTTGACTATTTTAATTCGATCAAAATGATACCAGTAAGAACAAATGACACTGTTATGTTTTAAATGTAGATGTTGCAAGTAATGGAATGCAAAGTTATAGTTGTGAAAAAGCAATGGGGTTGATATACTAAAGCTGGAGAGTGCAAAATCAGGTGCAACTCTGTATAGAAACCAATCAGATTCCAGGATTTTTGCCAAAGCTTCATTGAACATGCTAAAGTTACTGTAGGAGTTGATTGGCTACCATGCACAGCTGCACCAGCTGCATAGATCACAAATATCAACCTACTATATTTATTTATATTCACTCACCACTTTATTGCTAAAATTGCTCTGAAATTCAAGATGTAGCTGGGTGTAGTAAGATGTCCACTGCCGCCATCTTCTGACTGCAAGTGTTCTGTCAGATTTGCAAACTGGGTAGGGGTGGATGCATGCGCAGCTGACGGAACGCAACTTTCGGTACCCAATCTGATGGGTCACCAATTCTGACGGAACACCGATATCAATTCCAGACAGAGAGAGAATATTTTCTAGTAGACTAAAGATCTCCATTTATGTTCTTTTTTTAACAGCAATTGTTGCACTCCTCCCATTTAGGAACACAACTGGACAGAGTCAAGAACATGGCCTACTTTTTGGGATGAAATGTTGTGCATGCAGCTCATCTAAATTCTGTCACATCCTCTACTAGTCTCAGAGTATACTGGAGACTGATACAAAGCCAAATTAATGTACCGTATTTTTTGGCGTATAACATGCACAGGCGTATAACATGCACCCTAACTTTAAGATGAAAGTTTCAGGAAAAAAACTTTCCACAGTCCCCTGCGTATAACACGCAGGCACAGTTTACCTTCTATTTTCAGGGTAAAAAAGTGAGTGTTATACGCCAATAAATACAGTACTTACACTAGTTGTACTTTTTTTTTTTTTTCACACATTCAGCTTAAACCGCATACGAGAGACCAGCTCACGGGGTGATGCTTGTTTTCGTCTCTGTTTCAGATTTGCATTATCTGTGGTAATTTATTTAATTTGAGATCATTTTCTTTTCTTTTCAGTTACTTTTTTTTTCTTTTTTTTTCTTTCCCTTTTTTTAAAAAAAAATGAAGAAAACATTTTATTTTATTTCCTTTAAGAAAGAACAAAACAACTTATTTTTCTCCCCATCCCTTTGCCCCTCCCTCACCCCCCTCCCCTTCCCACTTCACCAATTTCACCAAAGGATATTGAGGATTTTTTTTATTTTTATTTTTTTATATATTTTTATTTTTATTTATATAAACCCTTTAAACGTCTGCTCGTAGGTTTTCTGCATAACTCCATGATCTTTTAAAATTTTTCCAATTTTCCCAATTTTCCCATTTTTTATTACCACTAAATTCTTCTAGGCTATATCTAAGATCTTCCATCATGTATGTTTCTTCCACGGAATCGATCCATTCCCATACCCATACCATGGGGCATTCTGTTTCCTTCCACTTCCTGGGTATCAACCTCTTAGCAGCGTTCAATAAATGGGGGACCAACGATTCTTTATATTTTTTTATCCCGTCCATGGATCTCTTTTAATTTTTATCTTCGTGATGTCCTCGACTAACCTTAAAATGTTCTCCCAGTATATTTTAACCTTGGGGCATTCCCACCAAAGATGAGCCATTGTTCCACGGGAATTACAACCCCTCCAACAGTCAGCTGACTGTCCGTTCTTGAATTTTGCTTAACTTTACTGGTGAAAGGCCATCTATAACTATCTGGTGGAGGATCTGTCCTGTGGGTCACTGATCTTGGATTTTTTGCACCTTGTCACGTTTGGATTGGAGCATTATCAGACTACTCTACTCACTAGGCACTTTATATGGACTTTCTTTGCTTATTTCACTTTTGTAATTTTAGATGTCACTTGATGTTTGTGTTTATTGCGCTGCACTTTTTGTTATTGAAGTTATTTTGGGACGTTTTATTTGAATTGATCCTTCAGTGCTGGCTTGCATTATTGTAATTTGTTTAATTTGTTTATTGTGTATGATTATTTTTCCAGCGCTAAATTCTTTCCTTTTTTAGTTATATACCAGCCTGATAAACATTTGAAATTCATTTCGGCCGTCCGGCTATCTACTGCCGAGGTGTGAGTCAGTTTTAAGATTCTCTCTATTGTGATCCTATCTCGGTGTGTCCCTAGCTCCCTCTCCCAATTATTGATAAATGGAGGTACCTCTAGCTCGTCTAGCTGTAATAGGATCTTGTATATCTTTGATATAATTCCTTTGGCACTTTCCGTAGTACATAATTTTTCTATGTCCGATAACTGATCCCCTGTTCTTATAGGTTGGGGTAGTTTTTGGATAAAGTGCTTTAGTTGTTGGTATCTCCAGTTATTTAGTGACCTAAAGTTATCTTTTTTTTATTGAGTTCCTCTAATGTTAATAGGTGGCCTTGGTGCATTATATCTCTTAGCTGGGCCGTGTCTTTTTTAATCCAATTTCCCGCCACCTCTACTCTCCCTGGTGGGAAATAGTCATTATCCTTTAGTGAAATAAGTGGTGAATTAAAATTCATACCCATTTTTTTTTTGTGTTGTGTCCCATATTTTAAGTGCATTTTTTGTTATTTCATGTGTGTCAATGTCTATAGCCCTAAATTGTGGGGGGTTCCATATTGCTTTGTCCAATCTCACCTTTGTTAGTGCATTCTCTACACTGACCCATCTTTTTTCTTTGTTAGATCTAGCCCATTCCACTACTCTCGACAGGATTATTGCGTCATAGTATTTTTTGATATCTGGGACGACCAGTCCCCCCCTTATTTTTTGTTTGTTTAAGAGTCTGGAATGAAATCCTATGTTTTTTATTTCCCCATATATAATTCATAATCAAGTTTTTCAGGGTTCGAAACAGTTGTTTTGGGAGTTTAATGGGGATCATCTGCATCTTATATGGGATCCTCTGTACCAATACCATTTTACAGACGTTTATTCGTCCTAACCATGAGATTGGTCTGTTTTTTATTCTGGAAATTTCCTTCTTAATTTCATCTAACAAAGAAATGTAATTAGTTTCGTAGATTTTTTTTCTTGTGCTTGCTAAATAGATGCCGAGATATTTGAGTTCTTTCACCCATGGGAATTTGTATTCTAATTTTAAGGTTTGTGCATCTTTTTTAGATACATTTACGTTAAGTATTTCAGTTTTATTGATGTTAAATTTAAAATTAGAGATATCCCCATATTGTCTACATAAATCTAATAAAATTGGAATTGAAGTTTTGGGATTAATTATATAGAAGAGCACATCATCCGCGAATGCCGATAGTTTATGCTCGTCTTTACCTATCTTAATTCCTTCTATTTTCTGACATTTACGTATTTTTGATAATAGGGGTTCCATAGATAGGACAAATAAAAGCGGTGAAAGGGGGCACCCCTGTCTGGTACCATTCTTCATTGTAAAAGGGTAGGACAGGTCCCCATTAATTTTTATCCTAGCAGTTGGGGCTTGGTATAGGGCTCCAATCCATTCCAACATCCTCTTCCCGAAACCCAAAGTTTCCAGTGTTTGTAACATGAGTCCCCAGTCTACCCTGTCGAACGCGTTTTCAGCGTCGATCGACAGGAGTAGACCGGGGCACCCACTTCCCTTCATTTTATGGAGCAGGAGAAGTGCCCTTACCCCATTATCCCTCGCTTCTCTTCCTTGAATGAATCCTGTCTGGTCGGGGTGGATCAACCTCGCCATCTCTGGTTTTACTCTCTAGGCCAATACCTTTGCAAACAGTTTTAAATCTGTGTTTAGCAAAGATATTGGCCGATAGCTCGAGCATATCTTAGCGTCTTTACCCTCCTTTGGAATTAAGGTGATGTTTGCCTCCGCGGCTTCTCTGCTTAAGATAATCCTCTCCTATGCCATTAAAATATTGGCATAATCGTGGTAACAGTATCTCTTTACATTTTTTATAGTATAGTGAAGTGAGGCCATCTGGGCCTGGGCTTTTTCCCGATGCTGTGTTTGTTAAGGCTATTTGTATTTCGTTTTCTGTGAATGGTCTATCCATTACTACCGCGTCTTTTGGGTTAACTGTTGAGAGACCTGCTTCTTGTAAAAAATCGAGGGTTTTGTTTTTTTTCTCCTCTTTTTCCCATTTTTTCTGTTTCACCGCATATAAGTCCTCATAGTAAGCTCGAAAAGTTTCTGTTATGTCTTTTGTTGTATATACCACCTCTCCTTGCTTATTTTTGATTTTATCGATATAGTTCCTGACTTTCCTTTTCTGTACCATTCTAGCCAGATGTTTGCTAATTTTATTGCCCCCCATGTATCTTTCTTTAGCGATTATCTGGAATTCTCTTTTTGTTTCTTGGAATAAAAGTGTTTTCAGTTCATTTCGTTTATTAACTAATTCCTGGTATAGTTCTTTCCATCTCTTTTATGTTCTTGTTCTAATTTAAATATCTCAGCAATCACTTTATTCTTTAGGAGACTCTTCTCTTTTTTTTCCCTTACTCCTTCTGATATAAAAATACCTCTAATTAGGGCCTTGTGGGCATCCCATAATGTAGCTTTCGATATTTTGTTTGTATCATTTATTTTGAAGTATTCCTCTAGCTCCTTTTTAATCCTAGTTAAGCTTGTATCGTCTACTACTAGTTCCTCATTAAGTCTCCATACTTGGGGTGGCTTCTGATTTCCTGCAATATTTAAGCAGATACTTATTGGGGCATGATCCGATATAGTCATAGGTTCTATCTTTGACTCGATCAGCTTTTCCAATAGGCAGTGATTGACGAGGAAGTAATCAATGCGAGAATAGCATCTATGTACAGGGGAGTAGAAGGTGTAGTCTTGTGTCTCTGGGTTTAGGACTCTCCATGTATCTACTAGTTGACTTCTGTGTAGGCTGTTCATTAGCTTTCTTAGCTGAGTGCTATTTGTCCCTCCCGTCCTAGCAGTCTTATCTACAGTTGGGTCTATACAAAGGTTCAAATCCCCTCCCAAGATGATGCTGCCTTTTTTGAAGTCTCTTAACTTTCGTTAGATTTCTATTAGATATTTTATCTGTTGTGTGTTGGGGGAGTAGATATTTACTAGGGTACATTACATCTCTTCTAATTTCCCTTTTAGGAAGAGAAATCTCCCCTCGGGGTCTGTTAGTCTTTCAATCAACTGAAATCTTACCCCCTTGGCTATCCCTATAGCTATGCCCCTCGCACGTTTTGATACAGTATCCCCATAGAACCAAATAGGGAAATCTGTCGAGTATAACCTAATATTGGTTTCTAAGGTAAGGTGAGTTTCTTGTATAAACGCTATGTCAGTTTTAATTCTTTTCAATTCTTTTAGGACTCTATGCCTCTTAGCAGGACTATTAAGGCCTTTTACGTTATATGATACACATTTTATTATCGGCATCCTATCTTATTTTGCCCCCTTAGCTTTATTTCCGGGTTTAACCTCCTCCATGTTTCTTTTTTTCAAATTTGGTGAGGTGGGTCCCCCCCCCTTCCCCTCATGCTTCCCTCCCCCTCCTCCCCCGTTCCCCACCCCCTTTCCTCCCCCTCCGCCTCCCATCCCCCCTCCCTTATCCTCCCACCCCCCCAGTGGCCAACTGTAGGCCTTTGAACCAATGGTCTACCCTTGGTTCAATTTCCCCAAGGTGGGAACACTAGTTGTACTTAAATATGCATTTAATGATTTTACTAGAAGTATGCATTCTAACTTTCTCTTCCAAAGTAGTAATTTAAGTTCCAATGATTTTATTATTTTAGTAAAAGATTTGCTCCTAACTCTCAAATGCCATTCTTTTTCAGGCCTCATGCACACTGGCATTTTTTTTTAAACTAAAACAATCCTGGTAATAGATTTTTGTAGTAGCGTTTTAGTATAGTTTTAGTAGCATTTTAAGAGCGTTTAGAATTATTTAAGAGGCTCTGATGAAGTCATGTGTCGTGACGTAACGCGTAAGGTACAAACTAGACGTGACCGGAAGTGACGCGGAACCCCGTTCGTCCACCCGGAAGGATTGTATCTGGCGTTTGATTTTTTAATGCTTGTAAGCGCAATTTAGTCTTATTAAATATTTTATATGTTTTGATTTACTTCACAATGGGAGTCCCTTTTTTCTTTTGCTCTCCTCTTTGTGACATCCCTTGGTGAGCTTCCATTTTCTTGAAGACCAGCATTGCGGATCTAGCTGAGAGGACACAGCACTATCTACTTGATCTGCGAATCTATTTAAAGTGATTTTCCCACAGCAGAGAGGTAAGCGCTCTGTGAGCCCAGCGTTTGTGAAGACTTCCACTCATTATTATCCACTTCGATGACAGTTGTTTATGGTTAATCTCTGTCCCTATTTATACATTCATTTGGACATGGTGTTAACAGCTGAATTAGTTTCAGTCTCACTTTTGATTATTGGTCACTCATTAGGTTTGGACACATTGTTCAAGGGGTGGTTCTCAATGTTCAGTTTTGATCACCTATATGTTGTGTTTGCACGTTTTTTTAATATTTGTTTGTACCTTTTTTCAATGATATTGAGTTTCACTATTCAGTGCTTATTGCACTCATCACCTCTTTATTCAGACATTCTGTACTGTATAATGGGGAATCGGCAGAACTTCTCTGGGGGCACCAAAGAGGAAATAACTGCGGGAAGGGCTTTAAAGTATGTAATTAATGCTTTTTTTTCTTAACAAAATATTAATCTAAATGCATTCCTCCATGATTACACTGTGGGTCGAGCTTTCGTTTTTTCATTCTTCTTAGAAAACATGAATAGACAATTTTTCCATGTTTCATAAAATTTGTCTTAGTGTAGAATGTAAAATTAGACTTGTGAATTTTCCAGCTTGTGATTTCTCTAAAGGATAATTAGCTGGAAGTATTGTTACTATTGATGGGTATGATGAAATGTAATTTGTTTTATTATAACCACTCCTGATACAAATAAAAGATGGTTCCAAAACAGAGCTGCAAATATTTAGCATTGTGAATCCAAAATAACTGCAGACATTTGATTAAATGAATACTGTCTGTAGTGAATAGAAATATAAAATCCACAGCTCTTTATAGCTGAAGGCTATGTTGCTTGAGAATTGGGGTATTTTAGGGCATATCAGTAAATAGTATTAAATATTTCTTTCCATTATGCTCCATTTTCTGAGGAAAATGTTCTAATTTTTCTTGCGTCCTTGAGGAACAGTGGAAATAGCAGGCTGCTTTGTCTATAAGAGCACTCTTTGGACAAATAGGATACCTGTAAGCAGACAACTATAGTGACATGCAAAATGTGTTTTTTTTCTCGTTAGGTGCAGTGGATATTTATCCTGAGACTATGCAGCTATAAACAGTGTACAATCAATAATAATAATAATGATAATAATACTATTTACAGTGTTAATAATTTTACTGCTATACCTTATAATATGATAATTGTTATAGAAATGGACTATAACTCTTTTGCTGCCAAGGACGTGTCCTACGTGTCATCATGGCATTGAAAGCATAAGAACAAGCTCGAGAAAGCAAAGACAATACGTTTTAAAAAAAATAATCTTCCGGGTGCTGGTTTACAGCAAAAGGCCAGCAATGTTCTTGAACCATCATTTATGATAATCTTGAGCTGTAAATGTTAAAAGAATTTTCCCATGGACAGTTTTAAGGCTTAATATATTTTGTGTCTACTTACTTAACACAGCGTTGTCTTTTACATTTTACATAATGAATATTAGTATGTTTTTACTAAATAAACAGATATGTACATAACAATTTGCAAGTATGATATCTTTATTCTATGGATCATCTGCTCATAACAATTTGCAAGTATGATATCTTTATTCTATGGATCCTCTGCTCATAAAAATATATAAAGGTTTGGGGGTTTTAAACAATCTTCAGGCCAAAAATTTGCATTATAACATGCATGTGTTGTGCTACTAAGTGTGCTATAAGAAACCAATATATATTGGTTTATTGCAAAAGTGAGAGAAGAGGGCGCTAGTGAGACTATCCACCTATTGTGAATGAGTCCTAGTGGCTGGGACACCCTATGAGGAAGGGTCCCCAGGAGACAAAATATATAAAACTCAGTAGGGTGAACAACTACAACACCATGACATAGATAATAAGATAATTGAATGGAAAATTAGATATGTGAAAAGTCCATGTGGAAAATCTTGTGAAAAGAAAAAGTACTAGAAAGTACAGGGATGTATGTGGGTTGCACAAAAGTACAGTTCTTAGGAAAAACACTTGATAGGATGCTTCAGTTCATGTTCATATAGATGATCCAAGTGACATTACAGCTTTCACCACCTAAAAAGTCTTCACCCAAAGTGTTCTTATTAAGACATGGGCTTACCGAACGGTGTGGACCACTTTAATTAAAAAGTAAGTCTGTTGCGCTGAACAGGTTGCAGTGCTTGTAACACTAGGATCAAACACTGGACAACATGGGAACATGAAGCAATTCTCAATCCAAGACACAAGGCACTAAAGTTTTATAGGAGATACATTGATGATGTGATCATATTCTGGGAGGGGTCAGAGTCTGATCTGCATCGGTATATCCTATATATGAACCAAAATAAATATGGGTTAAAATTTGCAGCTGAGATCAGTAATTCATCTAGCAATTACTTAGATCTAACGATCAAGAGATTTGGAGCAAGGTTTGAAACAGTCACATATTTTAAACCGACAGATCAGAACAGGTTCGTACCAACTTCAAGCTGCCACCACCCACGATGGCTAGGAGCAATACCTAAAGGGCAGTACATGAGGCTGAAAAGAAATTGCACCACTGACCAAGACTATCATGTACAAGCTGAACAATTAACCACCAAGTTCATAGAAAAAGGGTATACCGAGAAAACACTAAAGAAAGTCAAAAAACAAGTTTCACAAATTCAAAGACAATCTCTCCTACAAACCAATCCAAAAAAAGAACAACCAAGAGAACTAGCGCTAATCTCAGAGTACAATAGACAGTACAGACAAATAGAAAATATATATAAGAAGTACTGGTTTATCCTGTTAAAAGACAAGGATCTACAAGGTTGCATCTCAGACATCCCTAAATTCATCTACCGACGAGCACCAGGGTTGAGGAACCAAGTGGCCCGTAATGTACCCGATCCACCCAAAAGACCAACAACATTCCTCGACATACCTGGGTTTCACCACTTTACCAGATGCAAAGCTTGCAAAACTACTTGGCAAGCGAGTGCCCCCAGAAAACTCACAGAATTCAAATTGCATGTAACGGGAGAAAAGTTCATAATCAAACCCCTTATTACATGCAATTCGGATCATGTAACATATGTGTTAGAATGCCCATGTCCACTGCAATATGTGGGAAGAACAACACACAAGTTTAGAATAAGAATAAACGAACACCTAGCGAATATAAGGAATGATGTTCCCAATCATAGCGTGTCAAAGCATTTTACAAGTCATCATAACAGTGACCCTACACTTTGTACATTTTATGCGATCGATAAAATATCTAAACACTGGAGAGGAACGCATATGAGGCGGAGTGTTTCACAAAACGAGACCATGTGGATACACACAATGCAAACCAAGTACCCCACAGGGTTAAATATAGAACTGGATCTAAATAGTTTTTTAGCTAATGACTAAAATATGGGGACCATGATATCCAGATTATTAGGCACCTGCAACCTACCACCATAGCACAGAGATACGACTATGCAAATACTCCCCATGGGGTTGATAGGAACAAGCAGGTACACCATTATCCAGTCTCCCCTTCTCTGCAAAATATTTCTCTAGTTACAACCATACACGTCTACCTCCAGCAGATGGCAGCCATGCCTATGCTGACTGTAATTTAACATAGATTTCCCTTTTCATAGATTTTAAAACTCCTCCTGTTCTTGTTTTTATTATTATTAATTTTTTAATTGTTTAATTATGGTTGTTTATATAATCAAATGTGTATATTGGATTTCTATGAGTTTAACCAAGAACTAGTTTAGCACACATTAACCCATGTACTATGCACTTTTTATGCAAATGGTAAAATTCTTATCACGGCTGCAAGATGTCAGGTGGATGCATCTTATTATGAGATTATATATTCCACATGAGGGTGCAAGGTATCGATTAGAATGTCATAGGATCCCTGAACGTAGGTGTGCCGTACGATATTAGGACTGCA
Organism: Rana kukunoris; assembly: GCA_029574335.1. NCBI lineage: Eukaryota > Metazoa > Chordata > Amphibia > Anura > Ranidae > Rana > Rana kukunoris. The sequence continues at coordinate 252,685,909 of CM056052.1, read as the reverse complement.
GGCATCACTAGCTCACGCCCTCCAGTACATCCTATTGATACGGCTTATGCCTACAGCTACCAGCAACCTCCACGGCTAGACACGCCCTACATCACGCCGCGTGATGCTATGATTACAGGCGTTACCCACGCACACCAATACATTCCATTGACACCGCGCAAGCCTACAAATACCATCAGTCTCTGCGGTCAGACACGCCCCCCTGATGACGTTTTCATAACTAAACATATGTCGGTGGCTTAGGTCTGACAACTCTGTCCCCAGCTGATCCCACCACTGGTCACCGCAGCCCAATTCCGGACATCCTGTCCACGGCACCTCATCCCAACCGAGAGAAGGTCCAGGGAGATATGCATGCAGTCCTAGTGCTAGGCAGGCACACTTCCAAGTAAGGGGCCACTCAGCTTGTTTTGTATATATTGTTTTAAATAAAAGGTTTTACACTATTAGCCTCCCCTTTCTCTCTTTCTGTGATTGGGCAATTGAGTCATCGCTGCTACAGCAACGTGCCAGATCTAGCGTTTGATCCTAGTGTTACAGGCACTGCAACCTGTTCAGCGCAACAGACTAACTTTTTAATTAAAGTGGTCCACACCATTCGGTAAGCGCATGTCTTAATAAGAACACTTCGGGTGAAGACTTTTTAGGTGGTGAAAGCTGTAATGTCACTTGGATCATCTATATGAACATGAACTGAAGCATCCTATCAAGTGTTTTTCCTAAGAACTGTACTTTTGTGCAACCCACATCCATCCCTGTACTTTCTAGTACTTTTTCTTTTCACAAGATTTTCCACATGGACTTTTCACGTATCTAATTTTCCATTCAATTATCTTATTATCTATGTCATGGTGTTGTAGTTGTTCACCCTACTGAGTTTCATATATTTTGTCTCCTGGGGACCCTTCCTCATAGGGTGTCCCAGCCACTAGGACTCATTCACAATAGGTGGATAGTCTCACTAGCGCCCTCTTCTCTCACTTTTGCATTGGTCACTATATAAATATATACGTATATCTATACTGGTTTCTGAGGAGCTGCTTAACTATGCACGGTTTGTTATTTACTATTTTAGTGTAATCATTATTGGTAGTCATCACTACTAGTACCCATATAGGGCACTTATTTTTATATTTTATTTTCATTTTTCATTTTCATATCTCTCTCGGGTTCACACCCTATTTAACCACATGACTACTGGGCACTTAAACCCACTTAATAACCAGACCAATTTTCAGCTTTCGGTGCTCTCACATTTTGAATGACAATAACTCAGTCATACAACACTGTAACCAAATGAAATTTTTGTCCTTTTTTTCCCACAAATAGAGCTTTCTTTTGGTGGTATTTTATCACCTCTGCGGTTTTTATTTTTTTCACTATAAATGAAAAAAGAACGAAAATTTTGTAAAAAAATGAATTTTTCTTCATTTCTATTATAACATTTTGCAAAAAAGTAATTTTTCTTCATAAACTTGGCCTAAAATGTATACTGCTACATATCTTTGGTAACAAAACAAAAAAAATTTAGATATTATTTAGTCTGGGTGAAAGTTATAGGGTCTAAAATCTATGGTACCAATTACTGAAAATTGATCAATTTGATCACACCTGATGTACTGACAGCCTCTCTCATTTCTTGAGACCCTAACATGCCAGAAAAGTACAAATACCCCCCAAATGACCCCTTTTTGGAAAGAAGACATTCCAAGGTATTTAGAAAGAGGCATTGTGAGTTTTTTGAAGTTGTCATTTTTCCCAAAATTTTTAGCAAAATCAAGATTTTTTTCATTTTTATTTTCTTTCCACAAAATTTTCATATTAGCGGGTTATTTCTCACACACAGCATATGCATACCACAAATTACACCCCAAAACACATTCTGCTATTCCTCCCGAGTATGGCGATACCACATGTGTGAGACTTTTACACAGCATGGCCACATATAGAGGCCCAACATGCAGGGAACGCCATCAGGCGTTCTGGAACACCCAGACCAATTCTGACATTTCTCTTCTACATGTAAAAATCAACACTTATTTGCTAGAAAATTACATAGAACCCCAAAACATTATATATGCTTTTTTAGCAAAGACCCTAGAGAATACAATGGCGGTTGTTGCAACTTTTTATCGCGCATGGTATTTGCACAGCAATTTTTCGAACACATTTTTTTTGGAAATAAAACAGTTTTGTGCTTTAAAAAAAAAAAAAAAACATTAAATTTAGCTCAATGTTTTTGCATAATATGAAAGATGAAGTTACGCCGAGTAAATAGATACCCAACATGTCACCCTTCAATATTGCACACGCTTGTGGAATGGCGCCAAACTTTGCGACTTAAAAATCCCCATAGGTGACGCTTTAAATATTTTTACTGGTTACATCATTTTAATTGGAGAAGAGGTCTAGGGCCAAAATTATTGCTCTCGCTCTAACGTTCGCAGCGATACCTCACATGTGTGGTTTGAACACCGTTTTCATATGTGGGCGGGACTTGCGTATGCGTTCGCTTCTGCATGCGAGCTCACGGGGACAGGGGCGCTGTATGCCCAGAGTATTGCGGAGTATGCCCAGAGTATTGCGGTGTATGCCCAGAGTATTGCGGTGTATGCCCAGAGTATTGCAGAGTATGCCCAGAGTATTGCAGAGTATGCCCAGAGTATTGCAGAGTATGCCCAGAGTATTGCGGAGTATGCCCAGAGTATTGCGGGGGAATGCCCAGAGTATTGCAGAGTATGCCCAGAGTATTGCAGAGTATGCCCAGAGTATTGCAGAGTATGCCCAGAGTATTGCGGAGTATGCCCAGAGTATTGCAGAGTACGCCCAGAGTATTGCAGAGTATGCCCAGAGTATTGCAGAGTATGCCCAGAGTATTGCAGAGTATGCCCAGAGTATTGCGGAGTATGCCCAGAGTATTGCGGAGTATTGACAGAGTATTGCGGAGTATTGACAGAGTATTGCCCCCCAGAGTATTTCCCCCCAGAGTATTGCCATAGTATTGCCCCCCAGAGTATTGCGGAGTATTGCCCCCCAGAGTATTGCCCCCCAGAGTATTGCCCCCCAGAGTGTTGCCAGAGCATTTCCCCCCCAGAGTATTGCCCCCCCAGAGTATTGCCCCCCCAGAGTATTGCCCAGCATTGCAGAGTATTGCAGCAGGGATGGCTGAGGAGGGAGGGAGGGATGGATCTGTGACTGCATTTGTCACAGATCCAGCCCGCAGCACTGGCGCTGCCATCCGCTCCCTCCCCTCTCCTCTCACACTGTACCGATCGGTACAGAGAGAAGAGGTAGGAACCGCCGTCATCAAATGACGCCGGTCTGTTTACATCTGATCGCGCCGTCATTGGACGGCTCGATCACGTGGTAAACCGCCGCTATCAGCGGCAATTTATCGTGAGCCGTGACCCGCCGGGTCCTCTGGACCCGGCGGTCACGGACATTCCCGTGTGCGCGCCCCAGGGGGCGCGCGGGAGCGCGACTCTGGAATCACGTTATATAACGTGATCCCAGAGTTAAGCAACCACCTTGCCGCCGTTATTTTTCGGCAGGTGGTTGCTAAGTGGTTAAGTGTTAGCGCTTATCACTTTCTTACATCATTTTACATTTGTGCTTTCAGTGAACTTTTTTGATTGAGCAGCTTTCACGCTCCTATTGGGCTTATTCCTTGCCCTCTCACACTTCACTACTCCCAGTAGCGCATTAGATCCCCCATTACATCATTGAACTCTATGGTTGTTTGGGGCTTTCAACGTGGAAAACATGGCAGCTTGGCAGCTTCCAGCTCAGTTGTTAACAAAATATGTACATAATAAAATACACATTGTTATTTAGTTGTCCCTATAGTATCATTTGTAAATCTAATTTAAGATCGAAGAATGACAGATCCAGAAAACCATAATCTTAGCACAGTTAAAGCATATCTTTAATTAACAGAAATTAACAAACTAAGTAAGGTGTTCAAATAGCAAAATTATAATTTCTGTACTGGAATCCTGACCTATTTATGGCACCCGAAGATTGGAGTTTTTAGCCCTAATCAAATTATTTCACATGGATTTTGCAGTTTATTTATTTCTTTACTGTCTTTAACTTGTCACTATAGAAACAACCACGTATTAATTAATGTGAATGACATAAACTGCTTTGACTTCCCAGTCAAATATGTTTTCAACATTTTCAAAGCTGAATCTGATTTCAAAACAAAAATAATGAGACCTAAAAAAGAAATCTCTCTTATTGCTTTAAAATGTACCTTTTCTTGTTTGCATCTTTTTTTTTTATTGAAACCTGTAGCTTATATGTTGAAACCAAATAGTGCCTTCAATTACCTTTATTATAGTCCGAATTCCCTCTGTGTTTCCTTAGGAAGCACCCCAGTCCTGGGTACACTCTAAAAAGAGGGTCTTTTTTCACTAACTAAAACAATGAGAGCATAAGTATTAGATGCTGAGATACTCTTTTTGTTTGTAGGCTCTTGGATGGGGATTGATGGAAACATCTGAGTCAGAGAAATCAAAGCCTTTATTTATTTTACACCTAAGATTAAGGGTTTACCAACAGAAAGTTGAATTATAACAAAGGCTATCAGAGGCATTTCAGTAGCAGGGTTAGGGCAAATATATTGAAATCCCTGTCAAACTATTTGCCTTGGTATCTGTGGTATTATATATAAAACGTGTTTCATGACAACCTGCAATCTCAACTTATGATTGGAAACCAATTTCATGAGTTCCAGTCATGTGATGTTGTACACAAACCTCTTTTGGCATTAGCTGACAGTATAATTATTTCTCTGCACACCAACTACATTCATGTAGGCCTATGTCAATTTGCTAATTATTTAGGTTAGGCAAAATATTAATACAGTCTTTATTACATTGGACAAAATATACTGACATTGTTAAATTTGGTCTGGGCATCTGTGCGTCAATAACCTTGGGTCATGATTGGGATAATGGCTACAAATATCTCTACTCACCCAAAGATTAGCATCTTTCTTTCATGTTTTGTTCTTCATAGATAGCACAAATGGAGAAGCCTCTTGTTATGAAAAAATTTAGCTAATAGCAACCTGTAGCTTCAGTGGCGGAACTACCGACATAGCGACCCATGCGGGCGCTATGGGGCCCGCAGCCGAGTGGGGCCCGGCAGAGACGTAGCGTGGGGGGGCCGTCACACCGGTAGCAATATTGGGGGGGCACGAAATCCCGCACCGCTTGTGTCACTTAAGCTCCGTTACCGTTATTGTGTCAAGGACCTGTGTCACGGAGGGCCGCCATGTTGCGGCAGATGGCGCCCTGTGATTGGGCGAATGTGGTCATGTGCTCAGTCGGGGGTGGCCAGTCCTTGAACGTGGGCAGCGCATGCGCGAAGGCCTGCCTGCGCTTCTGTAAGCCGCCGCCGTCTTCTCCTCCACCCCTCCTCCCTGACCGGACCTGGAAATGCTCAGAGCCTTCATCTGGGACCGGGAAGTGGAACAAAAAAGTGGACAACAAAAAGTGAGTCACGAGTGAGCCTGTGAGGGAGGCAGAGCAACCGCCGGTCAGCAGCAGCAGTTAGGGAGAGGAGGAGAGTATAGACACAGAGACCGTTACATGCCAAAATGATTTACTGAGCATCATGATGTTATCCCTCAGGGCTTTCAGCATCATGTAAGGGGTTAAATTATGAATCCTGCTAGGTATTTGGCATGTCAAATTTCCTGAGGGATACATTATATAGCAGGATTATTTAACCCCCTACATGCTGAAATATAATGCATCTCTCAGGGCTTTCAGCATGTAGGGGGTTAAATGATTAATCCTGCTATATAATGCATCCCTCAGGGAATTCGACATGCCAAATACCTAGCAGGATTCATAATTTAACCCCTTACATCATGCTGAAAGCCCTAACATCATGAATACGATTCCTGAGGGGGAGGGCTTGGAGGGGGCTTTTGGCATGTAACGGTCTCTGTCAGTACTATCTGTGCATTAACACGTGGCGTGACTCTCCTAGCGGCTGATAACCCCGCGCTAGCAGCCGATAAAGGGTTAATACCGCCCACAATGCGCCTCTGCAGAGGCGCATTGCGGGAGGTATTACCGCGGTTTCCCATTGTTTTAAATGGGAAGAAGCGGTATACATACTGCTCCTCTCACCCCTCCAAAGATGCTGCTTGCATGAGATTTTTTTCTCTCCTGCCAGGACATCACCTCAGTGTGAAAGTCCTTGGGCTTTCACATTGAGGTTGCTGGGCAGGAGTTTTTCAGGCGGTATAACAGCACTATTTTTAGCGCTGTACTGCCTGAAAAACTCCTCAGTGTAAAAGGGGCCTTACTGCTGCTGACCGGCGGTTGCTCTGCCTCCCTCACAGGCTTATTTATTATATGGTTATTTACATTTTTGTTTTGCTGTTCAAAATTAATATAAGCTGTTGCTTGGGTACTGTGCCACATGACTGTAGTAATGTGTTGTTCAATGGCATTAGTTCATTTTTTTTTGGAGGGGCGGGCCCCATACAACATTTTGCTATGGGGCCCTGTGATTTCTAGTTACACCCCTGTGTAGCTTCTTCTTTTTAGCGGAATAGGGATATTTGACTGCTAAAATATTGACAGGGTACTACACCAGCACCTGATTTATTAATTAGAGTGAACCTGTGGATGAAAAAATGCCCACTTGAATTGAAAAGAAGGTTTTAGCTGTTCAACTACTGAGTGTTGAATGGTAATGTTCAGTGCTTGGCATTTTTTCATATTAACCCGTAACCCTGAAATATTACCGAAGCATACAAGCAACTTGCAAATGGAAGGCAGCAAGGTTATTGGGGAAGTAACAAAAAGAAGGAGGTTGTCTGCAAACAAGGCGCACTTGTGAACTCGTTGTCCGCAGCGAACCCCTTTTATATTTTGGTCAGATCTGATAGCAATGCCCAGTGTCTCAATTGCTATGGCAAAGATCAGTGGGGACAAGGGGCAGCCCTGTTTAGTACCTCTGGCAATCCTAATTGGATCAGAGTAATAACCTTGTAATTTGACCCTCGCTATTGGTTCAGAATACAAGGAATGTAGTAGTCCCAGAAAATTCTCCCCGAACCCCCAACGTTTCAGAACCGTGAATAAGTACGACCAGGAGAAGGAATCGAATGCCTTCTGAAGGTCCAACGACAGAAGGAGTCCCTCCTGGGCAGGACCTCCATCCCACCCAGATTGAAGGATAGAAATAATATCTACCGCTCTCCTGACTTGGTCTGGGCCCTGTCTGCCAGGAATAAAACCGACTTGGTCTTTATGAATGTATTGGGTAATAAAAGAATTTATTCTGTTAGCTAAAATTTTGGTGAGGATTTTCAAATCATTGTTGATTAAGGAGATGGGTCTGTAGTTTTCTACCTGTTCTGAATCTTTATCTGGCTTGGGAATAACGGAAATAAAAACCTCATTTAGATGGGGATGCATAGCTTCCCCCTTCCTTTTAGGATTAAAACATTTCGTAAGGTGAGGGGCTAAGGTATCTGCAAAAGTTTGTAATAAGGTGTCGAAAAGCCATCTGACCCCGGTGCTGAACAACCTTTTAAATTTTTGATTACCGCTAAGGTTTCTTTCAAAGAAATTGGGGCCTCCATGAGATCGATATGACTAACATGTAGGCTAGGAATTGGAAGCTTGTCTATGAAGGAGGTAATCTCAGGGACCTCAGCTGAATCATTTGACTGGTATAGAGTAGAATAATACTTCTGAAATGTTTGTAGTATGCGTTTAGGGTTAAGGGTTGTGGTCCCATCCTGAGTTCTAATTTTTGGAAGTGCGAATGTGCGGAATCTCGGTGAGAGCTTGGTGGCTAAGATAGTGCTCATTTTATCCTTCTGTTCAAAGCATGCTGTCCGCTAGGTCGTACACACGATCGGATATGTCCGCTGTACGCAGCCTACCCAGAAATTTTTCACTTACAGCTTTCAGAATTTGAAAAGACCCCTCAAACTAGACATTTTCTAAAAGCACATGACCAGTAGAATAAAAAAAAAACATGCTACAGATTTTTTGGGCCCCTCAATAATTGCACAAATGTTCATCATATTGTTATTTTCACAAAAAAGACACTAAAATCAAATTAATATTGCACATGGACACAACGTAACTTGCAAAATTCCTGCTAAATTAGTACTAAAGCATCATTCACATGTGGCATACTAAAGTGTACGCTCATGGGGGGCCATGTTTTTACATTCGTGCATCCCATAGAGGCAGTCCCATTTATGTCAATTGGAATGCAATGGCTGCACAGGCATAGCTGCTGTTCCCAATCTGACATCTGTGTGAGTGTGGGTTTATGACCCTGAATGCAGACAGTGTGAGCTCAGGGACTTGCATGCAGACCTACATGGGTGTAAAATTGGGAGCAACGGCTCTGTTGGTGCAGTTGGTACATGCCAAATGACATCAATGTGACTGCCTGCACAAAGCTGCATGGAACACCTGTGCATACCTGTAAAGGTACACTGTGTATGCCCTGTGTGGACAAGGCCTTAGGCCCCTTTCACACAAGCGTACCGATGGGGTCTGCCTGTACATTTTTCAGGCAGGCCCAATCGAACCACCCATTGTTTTCTATGGAGAGACTGATGTAAATGGACATGTGTCCGTTTACACCTCTCTAAATCTGATCCAGTCCAGTCTGCTAAAAACGAACACATGGGGATCCCATTCCCCATCCATCTAGCAAATCGGATGGCATATGATGGAAATGGACAGGCGATCTGTTTCCATCTGATCGTCTCCCATAGAGAATAGCAAGCTGTGGTCATGTCCGCTCTGCATCAGTGGAGCGGACACATACCTGTCATCTGCCTGAGGCTCTAATTGGCTTGAAAAAAGATGGGCTTGTGACAATAGCAAATTAATATTTACTATCGTCTTCTGGTTTCTCCTCCTGGCCAATCAGGGCGGATCAGGTTGGGAGAAGAAGCTGAGGTCCCTGTGGAAAGGTAAGTGTGAGGGGGGACCGTAACTGTGGAGGGGTGAGTGCAGGCGGACCTCGGGGGTCATTTAATGTTACAGTCATTTAATTTTTCTTTCGGCCTGTAAAGCGCCTGAAAAAAGCCTCATCTGCAATTCCAGTGTGAAAGCATGTGTGCTTTCACACTAGGGCGCTACGCTCACAGGATGTGAAAAAAGTCTGGCAAGCAGCTTCTTTGAGGCGCATTAAGAGCTGTGTATACACATTGAAATCAATTAGCAGTGCCACCGAAATGCCTGCAAAGTGCCTCGGCAGTGGTGCTTTAAAACCCTTTATTCGGCCTCTAGCAGAGGTTAAAAGCACCCCGCTAGCGCCCGAAAAGTGTTACAGAACCTGAAGTGACCATAAGCTTATAGGAGAGGGAGAAATTAGGTCTGTACGCTGTACTGACCTGGCCCTTCTGCACATCCATACGGACCTGGCAGTAAAAGGGTTAAAGCATATGTGTGGTATCTGTTTACTTGATTCAGCCTCATATTTTACCACAAAATGATATATTGGATTTGTATGCACTAATAAATAGCAGCTACCACCATTTCATTCTACAGGATCTCTTCTTTCAGAAAATGTATAATGTTTTGAGAGTTTTAACCTTAATCTTCATGCTTAAGATGTGCATTTTAATATGTATGCTAAAAATACAAAAACAGCTCTGGCAGAAAAATAGTTAAATGTTTATGTGTGCAGTTAACACGAAAGTATAAACTGTTGTCTAATCCAGATGTTAGTTGTTATATTGTATCTGCAGTTCCCTGTTAAGTGATGGAACGTTCACATTCATTTCATTTTTTCTCTGTCTCTCGGGTGTGTATTCACCAGACATCAAAAGAACTAGTGCTACATAATGGGGTCAATTTGTACACCCGTGGCCTTCCCCTGGGGCCTATAATTGTTTTGTTTTTCTTTTCTCTTCTCGGCATTGCTTTTTTATGATACACACACTGTCAAAAACTATTTTCTTTGCGGGTTCATGTTATTACTAATTAGCTTCTGAAGAAGCACATTCACTGTCAGCTACAGGGGCTGACTTCAAATGAAATCTGAAAGTATTTTTCCAATATTTTTTATGAGCTGCACAGTGTAATCATGCAGGATCTTGCCGGTGATCTGTTACACTCAGAGCAGTAAGAACTCATGTAGCAATGCAATATTGTAAGGTGGTAGCAATCATTGGTGACTGATGAATAAATATGTCAGTGTTTTCAGAAAATTCAGTTTTTACCTCTACCTGTCATGGTTCATTGAACACAAAGTAGACTGGTACATATTGTTATTTATCCACTAAATATAGCCCAGTTCTAGAATGTGATTTTATTGTTTTAGCTAAACCATGCATTCGAGAAATGAAAAGGATTATTAAAAATCCACATGGTGGTGCATCTTAAGGGATTTGAAGATTACTTGCAGCTCTAAATTCTAACTTTTCATTTAAATACAGAATGAATTTCTATGAAAATGATCTTATTTTTTATGAATAATACTTGACATTTGTATAATATCATGGCTTTGATTTTCCTATTCTCTGATCTCCTATGTTAGCTCTTTGAAATTATTTAAAATTGTATTGTGGACACAGTAATATGATTTTCTAGTCTGACTGATCTTTACCAAACACTGGTTGGGAGAATAGGATGAATATGTACCTATGCATGGTTGTTTGTACTTATTAAATACAAACAAAGCCTGTAATAGATATAGGGCCAGATTCAGGTAGATGGGAGCATCTTTGCTCCAGAGTAACGCTTCTCATTTACGTTACTCTGCCGAAATTTTAGCAGCAAGTGCTGTCATTCACGAAGCACTTGCTCCTAAAGTTGCGGCAGCGTAACGAAAATGAGCCGGCGGAATTCAAATTGGGCGGGTACGGGGCGTGTAGTATTTAAATTAAGCGCGACCCCGCCGCGAACGTACTGCGCATGCGTCGAGTGTCAAAGCATCCCTGTGTGCATGCTCCAAATTCTGTGAATGAACGTCAATGACGTCACATTCCCATTCATGATCTTTTTACGCAAGCGACGTGTTTTTTTTTTTCCCGACGCGATGACGACGCCTATACCTAACATAGGATACTCCAACCCCATGTAGGTATATCTTCGCGCCGCGTATCGCTTCCGGAAACGTCGTACCGTCATTGCGTCGCGCCGGATTTCGCTCGTGAATTACCGATTTCCGCTCATTAACATATTTTTTGAGCGGAAATCGGCGGGAACGCCCCCGGCGCCATTTTTAAGTTGAAGTAACGATGCGATGGCGAAACTCAGTTACGCTGATCGCATCGGAGCTTCAACCCGGCGTTTCTTGTTTTCTGGTTACAGAAAACAAAAACGCCGGCTCAAAGTGACAGTTAGGCTGGCGGATCACTGGATCCGCCAGCCTAACTGTTCCTGAATCTGGCCCATAGATGTGTTTGCATGTCTGAATGTATTTTTTTTCCTTTAAAACCCAACTCCAGAATAAAACATTTTTGGACCTTCTCTCCTTCCCAGCACTCGTATATACTCGAGTATAAGCCGACCCGAATATAAGCCGAGGCACCTAATTTTGCATCAAAAAACTGGGAAAACTTATTGACTGGAGTATAATGGCCCGTACACACGATCTGAATATCGGACGAAAACGTTTGCACGATGATGGATCGTACGATTTTCGGATTGTGTGTACACTACTTTCGAGAGCCGATCACGACCATTCGTCCGATATTATTCGATCGGACAAGCGCGAAAATTTTCCTCGTACGATGTCAGATCGTACGATTTTCGTTTAGTCAGTACAGTTGTCGTCTGACAATACAATACAAATAGATTACAACACATGACATCACTTCCGATTTTTTTTTTCTGTTGTACGAGAATTTTCGTGACATTAATAACCTATTTCATTTTACTTGCGACTATTAAGCGAAAAAAGTCGTACGACCCGTCGTACGATATTCGCATCGTGTGTACGGGCCATTAGCCTAGTGTGTCCATCTGCATGCCTCACTGTGCCTCACTGTGTCCATGTGCATGCCTCACTGTGCCCATGACTAGACTGACGTTTAACATGGGAGTCTATGGAAGGGGTGCCAGGGTTTGAAAAATCGGTGCTCCCCAACTGTAGGTCCCCTAGACAACAAACTTTTCACACTTGTAGAGCAGAAATGGGGCTATATCTGTGGCAAGTTCCGGGTCCAGGGGACCTATGATCGGCTAGTACCGGGTCCCCAAATCACTGGAGAAATTACCGTTTAACATGGGAGCCTATAGAAGGGGGCCCGGGTTTGAAAAATCGGTGCTCCCCGGTCAAAGGTCCTCCGGACAATAAACTTTGCACACTTGTAGAGAAAGAGTAAGGCTACATGTGTGTCAAGTTTGGCTGGTACTGGGTCCCCAAAGTCTGGGAGATCAGGTGCAAAAATGTGACTCGAGTATAAGCCGAGGGGGGCATTTTCAGCACAAAAAAAAAGCAGAAAAAATTGGCTTATACTCGAGTATATACGGTAAATCTAAAGCCAAAACCTTTTAAAAAATCTGGATAGAGTGTGGAAGTATTAAAACTTTTTTATTCTTATTGTTGTCTATGTCCTAATTAGGGAGATTCACTGTCTCATTTTCCTCATATCTAATAGGTGGCACATTTTCTGGTGTGGTTCATCTCTTGTGTAAATTAAGTCTCATTATCTAAAGTGGGAAAGGCTTGAGTTTGACACTATTGCACAGTAGAAGTAATTTGGGAAGGAAAGTCAACATTTGCATAGTGATAAGTTGAATAGTGAATGTTTTGGCAATTTGCTGTTAAGCTGCCCCTTGGGGAGTAAGTACCATGCATCCATAAAGTATTCACAGTGCTTCACTTTTTCCATATTTTGTTATTTTACAGCCTTACTTAAATGAATGAATTCATTATTTTCCTCAAAATTCTACAAACAATACCCCATAATGACAACATGGTAGAAGTTTGTTTGAAATCTTTGCAAATTTATTTAAAAAAAAAAATGAAAAAAAAAAAAAAAATCACATGTACATAAGCATTCACAGACTTTGCCTAATACTTTGTTGAAGTACCTTTGGCACCAATCACAGCCTCAATTATTTTTGAGTATGATGCTACAAGCTTGGCACACCAATATGTGGAAACAAAACAAGTGCGCAACCAATCCAATTATTTAAGTGAACTAGATTCAAAGTGCTAGTGCATATGAATTAGTGGATGAATAATATAAAAAACAATGTATTTCAGTGTATAAATGCACACAAAAGATGATATATAAAACACAGTGTTATCACAGTGTTATCAAAGTAACCAAGTGTTAAATGCCCATTATAAAAAAAGGGGAGGGTATTGCAAAACAATATGAGGTGAAAAAAAGTCACAAACATATATTGAGGAAGTTATTAGTAGCAGGACACTCCCAGGGATCAGTCCACCAATCGCTGCAATACTTAGTACAGTATCTGGAAGAAGCCTAGATCTTATTCTCAACCAAGAGATGTGAAAATACTGACTCTTACCGGACTGGATGGACCTCGGTTTAGGGAGGTTAATAGAGGGGTGCTTCTGTCTTGCAGGACGAGGAAAAACCTTCAGCTGTTTCCTCAGACTGGATCACACAGGAGGCGGTGGTCAGATTCAACTTGGCTTTTACCAGACACTAAATCTGAGAGTCTAGACTCTTCCTGCAAGACGAAAGCACCCCTCCCTGATTAGAGTGATCTACTACCGGGGCCGGCAGGCTGATGCACATGCTCTATTGACCTCCCTAAACCGAGGTCCATCCAGTCCGGTAAGAGTCAGTATTTTCACATCTCTTGGTTGAGAATAAGATCTAGGCTTCTTCCAGATACTGTACTAAGTATTGCAGCGATCGGTGGACTGATCCCTGGGAGTGTCCTGCTACTAACAACTTCCTCAAAATATGTTTGAGACTTTTTTTCACCTCATATTGTTTTGCAATACCCTCCCCTTTTTTTATAATAGGCATTTAACACTTGGTTACTTTGATAACACTGTGTTTGATATATCATCTTTTGTGTGCATTTATACACTGAAATAACTTTTTTTTATTATTCATGCACTAATTCATATGCACTAGCACTTTGAATCCATTTCACTTAAATAATTGGATTGGTTGCGTGCTTGTTTTGTTTGTATGTTTCTTTGGGCTTTTGGGCTTTCATGAGCAGCAGCACCACCTTTTTGAATCATATATTTTCACATTTTTTATCCACCCCTTAATTTGTTATTTTTTCATTTTATCTTCACTTGATATCAGGTTTAGCGCAGAGTCTTCTTCTCTTTTTTTTTACACCAATATGTGGGCAGTTTCTCCCATTCTTCTTTGCAGAACCTCTAATGCTTCATCAGGTTGGATGGGGAGAGAGTCGGTGCACAGCCATTTTCAGATCTCTCCAGAGATGTTCAATTGGGTTTAAGTCTATGCTCTGGCTGGGGCACTTAACCAGCCTAGCGGTATTCCCGAGTGTGGCTCAAGGTGGAATTTCAGTGTCATTAGCGGTAACCCCGAGCCACACTCAGAATTGCATCGCTGGATCCTGGAAGAGGTTACTTACCTTGTCCCCGGTATCCCACAATGTATTTCCGCAGTGTACCGCAGCCGGATCTTCCGTCGATGCACTGTGTTCCCCTGATTCCCTTCCCTGCGAGCCTTGCGACGTGTTGCGATGCAGGGGGGCAGAACCAGCGGCCAAGTATAAAGAAAAACACACTGATACAATGTAATCCTATTGGATTACAATACAAAATAAATTGATCTTAGATTGTCCCCCAGTGCCTTCTCCAGTGCCCTTGCCTGCAGTTTTACTGTACTTTGTGTCTGGAAACTTCAGAGCGACCATGGCATGAAAAAAGAGCGCCTCCACCTCAGGTATATATGACCTGCTGGAAAACAGCACAGTGATACAGAATCGCTTGCAGAGGAGTTGAGTGATAGTGACTTGATGCTCGATTGACTGCGGTACAGAGCATTTAGCGCCCTAAGATTTCGGTTTACAGGAGCACCTGGGATCAAAGTGGATGTTGAGGATGACAACCCCTTGGCATACCTTGAACTCTTTTTGACTGATAAGGTTATTGCAAAAATTGTTATAGAGACAAATCGCTACCAGGAGCAACAAGCTGCCACCCATCAGCAGTTTTCTATGAGCAGAAAGTGGTTACTGGTAACCAGAGAGGACATCTGGAAGTTTCTGGGCCTTATAATTCTTCAGGGAGTGGTGGGGAAACCCCTGCAGAAATGGTACTGGACAACTAACAAATTACTGGCCACTCCTTTTTTTGGCACAGTCATGTCGGAATACAAATTCTCTCTCATAATGAAATATTTGCACTTTACAAATATTGAAGACTTTGATGAGAGTTCTCCTCCAGCTCCAAAACTGTTTTTTTTTTTTGGGAGATTTATCAAATAATTCTGAAGAATTTCCAGCAGGCCTATGTGCCAGACAGAGACATAAGTATATTGATGAAAGTCTAATGGCCTAAAAATTAAGACTTAGCTGGATACAGTATATAGCGTCAAATAGGGCACAATTTGGCATCATTTGTGCTATGTGAATCCAGCGCTGGGTACATCTGGAATTCGGTCCTATACACCGGGAAAGGGACCGAATTCAGCGAATGATTCAGCAGTTTTGGAATGGCAACCGCTTTGGTTCTTTCTTTCGTTGAGCCATTGCTGAACCAGGGCTACTGTGTCACCACAGACATTTTTTATACTTCTCCAGAACTCTATGAGTTCCTTCTTCTGAACAATAAACAAATGTCATTTCAAACATAATTTTTTGAATCTTTTAAAATCTGCAGCTTTCTTTAACCACCGTGAAATCAGTTTCCCATATATAAATGACAGGTACTTCAAGTCGGTAAAAAGAGCTCAGCCATGAGCTTGGTACCTTTTTATTAAAGCTGGCGAATGAATGTTCATAGATAATGCCAGGGAAGCACTATCTGAATTAATCTAAAGCAAGTTTGAAACCACCACCATTTTATTCATACATACCTTTGCTTTAAGAAAATATATCATTTTTAGGGGTTTTAAGTAATTTTCTTGCATAAAATGCTGATTGTGAACATTTTTAATATTGGTAATTAAATTAAAATTTAAATAAAAAAACTTCAAGCACTTAAAATAACACTTGATAATCTTACCTTGAAGACCTTTGTTCAGGTACTTACTGTTAAAATGTGATAGCACTCCCTGTTGCTCTACTATGTTTGTCACCAAGTCACGTGTGCTTCCAGTTGGGAATATAAGCAGCTATGCTAATGCTTATTACACAGGTATTTCCAAAGTTGTAACCTTGACGCCAATCTTGAACAATGACATGCAGCCACCATTGAAGAGTGGCTGAAAGAGGCTGTAGAAGCTCATCAGTACTAAAGTTCAAAAAAAGGATAAATTAAAGGTGAAAACAGTATTTTCTAAAAGGAAAAACATGCCAGTTGTTTATGATACACAGAAACACACATTTGCAATCTAATTGTCAGTAAGGGTTTCCATTTAAACTATTTAAGTAGTAACTGTTCATCTACAATTACATTTCTTTTTGTTGTGAAAAGTAAATGACAGATGACTTAATAAAAGCAGCCAGCTGGTTTATAGGCAAAACATCACAATCAATTAAGTCTACAAATTAAAAGCACATAAAACATCTGTACTCAGCTAAGGATTTTTATTAGTTTTACATCTTGGGCACAATATCATTCACAATTTCTATAATTAAATGGACATTTTGTTGATTGAAGCTTCTAATTTATTCATTTGCGGAATCAACTTTTTGAATGACTTTGTCCAATTCCCCATTTAAAGTCTTGTTTCATATTACAGAAACAGAAGCTTAACAAATTTCAAATGCCATATTCAAGCAGGCATGAATATTTTTTAATTTTAATAGATATTGTGTAAAAATGTTTAACGTGTAACTTTAGGCAACATGTTCAAATTTGTAAACAGAAAGTTTTTTTTTTGTTTCTTGTTTTTTACCACAAAAGAAACATATTTTGTCTCTTCTACAATAAAGGATTTTTTATCTTCCTAGTCCCAAACTTTTTATACACCGTACACTGAGCTGCACATGCACAGCTCAGTGTACAATTCTGACATCTGCTGCATGCACAGTTCAGTGTACAATTCCAGCAATCTGCTGAATACCAAGATGAATTAACTCCCGTGCACATGCATGGGGTTTATACCATCTTGGCCTGGCCAGTCAAGATGATCTAAGTTCTGAGAGAGCTCAAGGATGTTGTTGGATCTGAGCTGAGTATAGTTCTGCTTTTTTATTATTATTGCAGGGTTTGTATAGTTCCAACAGTTTATGCAGCACTTTACAAAATGGAGGGAGACAATACAGTTACGGTCCAATTCAATAAAGGAGGGTGTTAAATCAATAAAATAAACCCATCAAAAGAAAATGTTTTATTCCCAAAGGCGTGTTCTCAAGTGATATTTATGAATGTGTAATAAAACAATAAGAGCTCCGTTCACCCAACTACTCAGCTCATATATGTGATATGTTATAGCAACCAATAAGTGCAAAAAATATAGTCTGCTGTTAGTGCAAGTACATTAATAAAGTGCTACACAGTGGCAGGTGCCATAAAAAGTGTCAAAGTAAGTGCCACAATTCTTCTAAATACAAGTGACCAGTGCTTCGTGACAACTCACTTCAATACTCCAATCGGTGCTCAGTCACTCCCATCCCCTTCTGGGACCAAACTCACCAAAAGATGTTGACCTCCTGAGTATACACTGAAGTATGTCAATATGCGTTTTATCACAGCCCCGCTTTGTTTTTAGATATCCCAAGGATTACTGCTCAAGAACTCAACCTTTATCTGAGAGGGTCTGCAGGAGGCTGGTCAAATTCAGTGATACTCTATGAAGTAGAGCAATCTTTTATTTCCTCCTTTATGGACATTGAGTATATGTGAGCAGTGATCCTTGGGATATTGGCATACACAACGTATATTAGTAGTAGTGGTAGTAGTAGTAGTATTGACCAACCTCAGTGTAAACTCAAGAGGTCAACATCCTTTGGTGAGTTTGGTCCCAGAAGGTGATGGGGTGACTGAGCACAGATTGGAGTATTGAAGTGGATTGACATGGATCAGTGCTCACATGTATTTAGGAAGACTTGTGGGACATGTTTTGGCATTTTTTATGATACTTGGCACTTTGCTTTGGACTGCATTAGCACCTTATTAATAGATTTGCACCAATAGTGGACAATATTTTGGTGCACTTATTGGTTGCTATAACAAATCACATATATGAGCTTAGTGGTTTGGTGAGCGCAGCTTTAATTATTTAACGTGTTTCACTACAGGAGGGATCAGAGAATCTTGCTCATTGGAGCTTTCAATTCAAAAGGAAGGATCAAGTGATGCAAAAGGTGATAACTCTTAGGCCGCGTACACACGATCGAATTTATCTGCTGAAACTGGTCCGACGGACCGTTTCAGCAGACATATCCGATCGTGTGTACGGGCTAGCGGACAGGTTTGTCCAGCGGACAAATTTCAAAGCATGCTTTGAAATTCGTCCGCTGCAAACCTGTCCATCCGACATGTCCGCTGGTTAGTACGCCTAACCAGCGGACAGAAATCCCCCGCATGCGCCGAATGGATTTGACGCATGCTTGAAAGTATTTTACTTCCTGGATTGGTGACGTGGCGGCGTCAACGTCACCGCCACGTCACCGCGTCCTCAGCCCGAGGGGATTTTGGTCCGATGGTGTGTACACGCCATCGGACCAAAATCCGATGAGACATGTCTGCCGGAAACGGTCCGTCGGACATGTTTGAGCGGACATGTCTTATCGTCTGTACACGGCCTTAGGGATGAGTTGATAGAGAAAGTAAAAGTTCAGTTTAATGGTTACAGACAGAATAGGCCTATCTGATCTGATGGGTTTTCAGCGATCACTTAAAGATGGATAGAGTAGGGAGGAGGTGATAAGGGAGCTAGAGGACAGGAGGTCTTTGGAGGATTGAAGAAAACAGTTTGGTTGGTATTTTGAAACAAGGTTTGTCATGTAGCTGGGGGCAAAGTTGTGGATAGTTTTGTAGGTTGTTACTATTACTTTAAACGTGTGAGCGGAAGACAATGAAAGGATTGGACAAAAAGGGAATAGCAAACACCAAATGGATAGTAAGGTGGAATAGTCTAGCAACAACATTTGTGGTGGACTGAAAGAGAAATAGCCTGTGTAAAGGTAGAACAGTGAGGAGGGAGTTGCAATAGTCGAGATAAGGGATAACCAGGAAAGGGAATGAGTAACTTTGTGGTGTCGTTGGTTATGATGGGGTGTATTTTGGAGATGTTGAGGCTGCAAGATTTGGACAATGATTGAATGTGGTGCCAAAATGAGAGTTTAGAGCCCAGGATTACACCTAGCACCCTGGTGGGAGTGACAGTTGAGCTATTGATCTCAATGGAGAATTCAGGAAGCTGGCATAGGGGAAGGAAATATTATAAGCTCAGTTTTAGAGCAATTGAGATTGAGTGTTGTGACATCAGTACTATTATGTCCATTAGTAAATCAGTGATGCACAAGGATACTGATGGGGTGAGCGGAGGGGTAGTTAGATAGATGTGGTTGTCTGCATTGAATTAGTATTGGAAGCCATGGGTATCAGCTGACCCAGCGAGGGGATGTAGATAGAGAATAGAAGAAGTCCGAAGACTGAACCTTGGGGGGGACTAACAGAAAGAGAAATAAGAGAGGAGAAGGTAACATTTTTAAGTGACACTAATGCCCTGTACACACGATCGGACGAATCGATCGTGTGTGGGCCCCATCGTTTTTTTTCCCATCAGTGAAAAAATGTAGAACCTGTTTTAAAATTATCTGATGGTTAAAAAAACGATCGTCTGTGGGCAAGTCCATCGGTTAAAAATCCACACATGCTCGGAAGCATTTTTCTCAGCACGTCGTAGTGTTTTACATCACCGCGTTCTGACACAAACGGATTTTTAACTGATGGTGCATAGGCAAGACTGATGAAAGTCAGCTTCATCGGATATCTGATGAAAAAATCCATCGGCCCGTTTTCATCGGATGAACCGATAGTGTGTACGTGGCATTAGAGTACACTTAGGCCTCGTACACACGAGCGGACAGATTTGTTCAAATCTGTCCGTCCGACAGATTTGAACAAATCTGTCTGCTGGGATTTTGGTTTGCTCGCGTGTACACACGAGCAAACCAAAATCCCCGCCAGCAGACGGCGCGCTGACGTGTCGGTGACGTTGACGCCGCCACGTCACCGCACCAGGAAGTAAAACACTTCCGCGCATGCGCCCAATCCATTAGGCGGCGGTGCGGCGGCGGTGCGGGACGACATGTCTGCTGGTAAGTGTACTTACCAGCAGACATGTCGGGCGGACAGATTCCCACCCGATAGATTTCAAAGCATGCTTTGAAATCTGTCGGGTGGACAAATCTGTCCGCTATCCCGTACACACGATCGGAGATGTCTGCTGAAACGGTCCATCGGACCGTTTTCAGCGGACAAATTCGATCGTGTGTACGCGGCCTTAGATAGGTAATAGGAGAACCAGCAAAGAGCTAAATCATGAAGGTCGAGGAAATAGAGTTTTTTTTTAGAAGGTGGGTTGGTCAGTGGTATCAAAGCAAAGAGTTCTAAGTATAACAGCACAAATTAGTGTCCAGTGGTTTTAGCAGCCAGTAGGTTGTTAGTAAGTTTTAGAAGCACAGCTTCTATGGAGTATTGTGCAGACTAAAAGGCGCCAAGAAGGCTGTTATAAGCAAGATGGTAGCTCAGACATTTATAGACTAGCTATAGACTAGTCATTCAAGGATTTTGAAGGTAAATTGAAGCAAGGAAATGGGTGCTAGGTTGTTAAGATTGGTGGGGTCTAGCTAGGGCTTTTTAGGAATGAGTGTGATCAATAAATTTTTTAGACACGTTTTAGAGCAGTGGTCACCAATATTTCGGATCTCACGGACCACTAAACTCACAACTTTGAATCCCGCGGACCACTAACATGAATTTTACATGCCTTATACGCTCTCTATCCTCCTCCCCCTGGATCATACTGCTGCCTTTAAATACACAATGCTATGGCTCTCTGCCCCCCTGCACTCTGCATCACACTGCTGCCTTCAGATTCATCATTGGATCTCAACTCCTTATCCAGCCATGTGCTCAACCTCCATAGTGCCTCCCACAGTCTGTGATCAGCGCTGCCATTGGAAGCTCCTCCTTCTTTACCTCCTGCTCTCTGCACTTCTCGCGGCGCCTCCCTCTGAGTTCACAAGAGCCAGGAACTACAGAGGAGGCATTGAGTATTAATGCTCAAAAAGAGGGGGGATAGGGGTGGGACTTTAGATGTGAGGCATATGAAGATACTACCATAGGCCTCCATCCCGGTAAATAGATGAAAAAAGGGGGAGGTTGGGACTTTATATGAGATGCATTTTTAGCAGTATGCAATTAAATATAAACATGGAATATAAAAAATGTTTCCATATTGGCCAGGCTCAAAGTTGTCTACCAAAAAGCACTAAACCAAATTAATCTGTCTAACTGATGTAAGTAAAAACAGAGGTTTAGTTGCAAGCATTTGCAAATACCTGGGAAGCTGCAGAGCCAGCGACAAGGCACTCTCTGTGACTGCAGTCCTACCTATGAATTTAACCTCTTTCCGACCGCGCTATAGCAAAAATACTGCTACAGCGCGGTGGAGTTATTTTGGGACGACGTCCCTGGGACGTCGTCCTTCACTTCCGCGATTGCGCGTCCCCTGGAAGACCCGGCGCATTACGGATCACGGTAAATTGCCGCTGATATCGTCCGTTTACCACGTGATCGCGCCGTCAAATGACGGTGCGATCACTTGCAAACAAACCGGCGTCATTTGATGACGCCGGTTCCTCCCTCTCCTGAGTCTCCTCTCTGTACCGTTCGGTACAGTGTGAGAGGAGAGGGGGGGGAGCGGGGTGTCAGCAGCAGCGCTGTGGCTGGATCTGTGACAAATGCAGTCACAGATCCAGCCATCCCTCCCAGCTCTGCAATACCCCAGTACTCTGCAATACCCCAGTACTCTGCAATCCCCCAGTACCCTACAATACCCCAGTACCCTGCAATACCCCAATACCCTGCAGTACCACAATACTCTGCAGTACCCCAATACTCTGCAGTACCCCAGTACTCTGCAATACCCCAATACTCTGCAGTACCCCAATACTCTGCAATACCCCAGTACCCTGCAATACCCTAGTACTCTGCAGTACCCCAGTACCCTGCAATACCCCAATACCCTGCAATACCCCAATACCCTGCAGTACCCCAATACTCTGTAGTACCCCAGTACCCTGCAGTACCCCAGTACTCTGCAATACCCCAGTACTCTGCAATACCCCAATACTCTGCTGTACCCCAATACTCTGCAATATCCCAGTACCCTGCAGTACCCCAGTACTCTGCAGTACCCCAGTACACTGCAATATCCCAGTAACCTGCAATACCCCAGTACTCTGCAGTACCCCAGTACTCTGCAATACCCTGCACAATACTCTGCAATACCCCAATACCTTGCGCGATACCCTGCAGTACCCCAATACCCTGCAGTACCCCAATACACTGCGCGATACTCTGCAATACCCCAATACTCTGCAATACCCTGCGCGATACTCTGCAATACCCCAATACCCTGCGCGATACTCTGCAATACCCCAATACTTTGCAATACCCTGCGCAATACTCTGCAATACCCCAATACTCTGCAATACCTTAATACCCTGCGCGATACTCTGCAATACCCCAATACTCTGCAATACCCAAATACTCTGCAATACCCAAATACTCTGCAATACCCATTTTTTTAAAGCACCCCTGTCCCCATGTGCAGAAGCGAACGCATACGTAAGTCCCGCCCACATATGAAAACAGTGTTCAAGCTACACATGTGAGGTATCTCTGCGAACGTTAGAGCAAGAGCAATCATTTTGGCCCTAGACCTCCTCCGTAACTAAAAACGTGTAACCAATAAAAGTAATTAAAGCGTCGCCTATGGGGATTTTTAAGTAGCGAAGTTTGGCACCATTCCATCATTGTGCGCAATTTTGAAGGGTGACATGTTTTTTTTTTTTTTTTTTTAGCACAAAACTGTTTTTTTTTTAAAAACACGCGTTCAAAAAATTTCTACGAAAACACCATGCGAGATAAAAAGTTGTAACCACCGCCATTGTATTCTCTAGGGTCTTTGCTAAAAAAGCATATATAATGTTTTGGGGTTCTATGTAATTTTCTAGCAAATAAATGATGATTTTTCCATGTAGGAGAGGAATGTCAGAATTGGTCTGGGTGTTCCAGAACGCCTGATGGTGCTCCCTGCATGTTGGGCCTCTGTATGTGGCCACACTGTGTAAAAGTCTCACACATGTGGTATCGCCATACTCGGGAGGAATAGCAGAATGTGTTTTGGGGTGTAATTTGTGGTATGCATATGCTGTGTGTGAGAAATAACCCGCTAATATGACAGAAACAAGGGGGCAGATTCACAGAGAATTAGATTCTCGTAGAGTATCAGAAATACACTACGCTGCCGTTTTTTACCTGGCTCTACGTGGAATCCAGGTAGATTTTGTCCAGTAAACGACGGCGGCGTAGTGTATTTCTCCCGTCGCAATCCATCTGCGCGAGTAGGGGGCGTGAAGCATTTAAAATAGGCGCGTTCCCGCGGCGATCGAACTGCGCATGCTCCGTTCGCAAATTTCCCGCCGTGCATTGCGCGTAAACACGTCGTCACGTCGTAGTAGCGTCGTTTACGTACATTCCTATTCCCGAACGAGTTACGTTAAAAAAAAAATAATATTTTAAAATCGACGCGGGAACGACGGCCATACTTTACATGGGTTACGCACTGTAAGACCAGCAAAAAGCTCCTCTAACATTACGTAGCCAAAAAATGACGTAGGCGATTGCGAGGGACACTCGTACCTTCGTGGATCGCCGTAAAAAGTCATTTGCATATCCCGACGCATGAAAACGACGCAAACTCCTCCCAGCGGCCGCAAAAATATCGCAGCATAGATCCGAAGGCTTACGAGGACGTAAGCCTCTCGGATCGAAGCCCGAAGCCGCCGTATCATGGTTTGAGGATTCAAACTAGTGATACGGCGCGCAAAATTTGAAATTACTCCAAGATTTTTTAATTTTTTTTTACAGAATTTTCAGTTGTTTTTCTTTTATAGCGCAAAAAATAAAAAACCCAGAAGTGATCAAATACCACCAAAAGAAAGCTCTATTTGTGTGAAAAAAGGGACAAAAATGTCAAATGGGTACAATGTTGTATGACTGAGTAATTGTCATTCAAATTGTGAGAGCACCGAAAGCTGAAAATTGGTCTGGTTAGGAAGGGGGTTTAAGTGCCCAGTGGTCAAGTGGTTAAGGTCTCCTGAAAAGGAGCACAGGTGTGCTAATCAATAGGCAGAGGACAGGTGATAACCTAAAACCTGTCCTCTGCCTATTGATTAGCACACCTGTGCTCCTTTTCAGGAGACCTTAAATTGCTTTTAGAGCTTCAATTTACCTTCAAAATCCAAGTCTATAGATAGTCTATAAATGTCTGAGCTACCATCTTGCTTATAACAGCCTTCTTGGCGCTGCAGCTTCCCAAGTATTTGCAAATGCTTTCAACTAAACCTCTGTTTTTACTTACATCAGTTAGACAGATTATTTTGGTTTAGTGCTTTTTGGTCGACAACTTTGAGCCTGGCCAATATGGAAACATTTTTTTATTCCATGTTTATATTTAATTGCATACTGCTAAAAACGCATCTCATATAAAGTCCCAACCTCCCCCTTTTTCATCTACAGGGATGGAGGCCTATGGTAGTATCTTCATATGCCTCATCTAAAGTCCCCCCTATCCCCCCTCTTTTTGAACATTATTCAGGGATGGAGATGCGTTTTAGGAGTGGAATTGAGTGCCTCCACAGATCTACCACCGACCAGTTTATTTATGCATTGTCATTTTTTGACTGGCAGACCCAGTTTGAGTTGGTATGCTTTTAGTTTGGTGGTATTTTGGTTTGGTAGGCAAGTTTTTTGTTCCACTCCTACATTTCTTTTGTTTTCCAGTGCTCTCTTTTGCCATACCAACTATAGGTAGGGGCGGGTTTTAGGTTATCACCTTTCCTCTGCCTATTGATTAGCACACCTGTGCTCCTTTTCAGGAGACCTTAAATTCATAGGTAGGACTGCAGTCACAGAGAGTGCCTTGTCGCTGGCGCTGCAGCTTCCCAGGTATTTGCAAATGCTTGCAACTAAACCTCTGTTTTTACTTACATCAGTTAGACAGATTAATTTGGTTTAGTGTTTTTTGGTTGACAACTTTGAGCCTGGCCAATATGGAAACATTTTTTATATTACATGTTTATATTTAATTGCATACTGCTAAAAACGCATCTCATATAAAGTCCCAACATCCCCCTTTTTTCATTTGAGTATTAATGCATGCTGACAGTATTGATGTCAGCACTCATTGAGAACAACACTGGAAACAACATTGGGCAATAAACATCCTCCACAATGTTGATTTGTAGCAGAAACCCTGGGGACCATCAACATTTTCTCTTGTACCATCAGTGGTCCATAGACCACTGGTAGGCGACCTCTGTTTTACAGGGTTAGGGAAGATGCCATAGAGAGGGAGAGATTAAAGACGTGAATTAGAGAGTGTAGGATAGAACAATAGGGTGATCATAGTAGCGAGAAATGGGGTCCAGCGGGCACGTGATTAGGTGGGCATTTCAAAAAGTTTTGCAACCTCCTCTATGGTACCAGGGGCAAAAGAGGAACGTATTAAATGTGCAGGTGGATATGGAATGTTAGGTGGTGGAGACATCTCTCTTGGGAATGATCGGTGGACCTGCTGATTTGGCTGCCTCTGTGGCCAATGGGCACACCCAGTGGCTATTGCACTAAATGATGTACAGGTACATCGTTTCGTGGAGCCATGCCACCTTGCTGCAATACAACTGCGGTGGGTGGTCGGAAAGGGGTTAAAGAGGAGCTCCAGGCTTCTCAAAAAATACTGTAGCTGCTGACTTTAATATAAGGACATTTTCTTGTCCAGGCATTCAGCGATGTCCACACCCGAGCCAATTTTTCAATCGGCTTTAGGTGCAGGCGTCAGCATCTCAAGTATGATGAACATGCAGTGAAGCCTTGCAGCTTCGAAGCTGGTTTCCTACTACACATGTCCAAGCTGTGGTGTGCCCTGTGAAAGGTCCTGAAGCCTTCTGGGACCTGTGATGTGTCCCAGAAGACTGTGGGTGAAGGAGGGGTGCCAAACTCATCTGACCGGATGTGGGAATGAGTACCTGTCAAAACCAGGTGCCCACTCCTCCCCTCCAAAAAAGTGCCAAATGGGGCAGTGGAGTGCCTTTATATATGAAGTACTGTAAAGATGTACCCTTAACCATATGACCTATAGGTACAATAGGTTTAAAAAAGCATTCACCCTCTTTTGGGGTTAATCTGGTCAGAACACCTCCGGATCTGTCAACGTGTGCATCCACTCAATGGTATTCTGGTGGGTTAACAATCCGCTCCACAAATGCTAGTGATCTGAAGGATACGTTCATAGCCACAAAGGAGCTACTATAGTGTAATACTTTTAAACCTTCATTAATGTATTAAAAATGACACTGACATTTTGACAAATGATTATGAATCCACAGACTGGTCTGATACAGAACTCAAGCAAATTAGCAATCAGCTGTACCGTCGCTCATCTGTTCAAGAAGAGATATATTGGAATGTAGTACATGCAGCAGCGCAACACACAGCATATTTTTAATTTTGTGGTGGTAAACTGACACGCGAGTGTATGTAGCAGCTGCAACACATTTAAGGAAGATTATCACAGAGTTGGTAGCGCATAAGATACTTTTAATTTTTTATATTTTTTATTCTTGTGTGTGGGGATCTGTGAGAATCAGTGTACCAAAATCCTGTTAAAGTCCACTAGATGAAATGTGTAGAGGGGCGGATTGCATGTGACACCACTATGGAACCAAGAAGCAGCTGTTCTGGTTGGGAAATAGAGTGGTAGGTGTCAGAGACTGGTAATACCAGTGCAATTTAGCACCTTCATATGTGAGTGTTCTGGAATGTTATTTTAAATAAGAGCCTGACAACAGTTTTACTCTATGGGAGCTTCCTTTATTTATGAAAGAACAGAACATCTTACTTATAAAGAACCCAAGCAGGTTGATGAGGGATATTCTCAAGAACATAATAACTTAAAGTGGATGTAAACCCAATTATTTTTTTTTGGATGTCACAATGTAGAAGATTTCCTATCATCTGTGCCCAGTCTTGCCACACAGAGTTAATCCAGCTTTGAGCAATCCTCTTTTATTGTTCAGTGAAAATTAATAGACTTCCAGATAAAAACCTGTCGAAATAAAAAGTCAGTTTCTCTCTTCTTGCTTTGAGTGACAGGTTATTTACATATCTAGCTTGGACATGTTTATCATATGTTATGTTATGTTTATCATAACATGAGCTGATTCACAGTATAAAAAGTGAGAAATCCACCCCTCCCCCACATAACACATCCTGGTAATATACAATGAACTGTGGATCACCTCATGTTATGATAAACATAACATAAGATAAACATGTCCAAGCTAGATATGTAAATAACCTGTCACTCAAAGCAAGAACAGAGAAACTAACTTTTTATTTAGACAGGTTTTTATCTGCAAGGCTGTTAATTTTCACTGAACATTACAAGAGGATTACTCAGCGCTGGATTAACTCTGTGTGGTCAGACTGGGCACAGATGATAGGAAATCTTATACTCTACATTGTGACATAAAAAAAAATCTATTTTTTTGGGGGTTTACATACACTTTAAGTATGACTGAGAATTATCTGTTTGCAATGAACAGTTTTCTAATTCAATGTCTTACTTTTTCTTCCAGATGCATACGATGAAACAGCTCATTTCATGGGCTGACTAGCCGATACATTTCCACACATTCACCAATTATTATAGTTATAGTTGGTTGAGCTCTCCTATTCAAACATAGCATCACGCATCAAATGACAGACAGACAATTATGTTATGGTTTGGGAACAAGTTCTCCTTGGATCATTTATATCCTAATTCACATTTTTTAATTCAGAATAGAAACAAAAACATACAGTTTATAAAATAATCTCATATTCTTTAACAGAAAACAAAAGTGCAGTTGCTAGAAATGGGCTTCTCACATACACAATGGAGTCATTTTGTTAAAATGTCATTTTTATAGATTACCATAAAGGTACATAAAATAAAAGGTGTATGTTTCTAAAATGTTAGTAGTATTTAATGTATATATTTTTAACCAGAAATTAATATGTTAGGACAAAATAATGTACAGGGATGGCTTATACTGTATGCACAAAATGATGCAACTATGACACTGTTAGAGATGCGTTTAACATTGCCACTATATGTGAGATAAGACCAGTGCTGTTCAAAACATTTAATAACTAACAACGATTTAACCATAGACTTAATTATTTAAAATTATTATTTAAAAAAGTCAAGGATAAAACAAAGAGGGAAAGAAAAAATAAATTTGTTTGAATTTGATATGATTTTCCGTAAAAAAATTAGCGCATAGTTCATTCATCTTAAAGGAGTGTTTTTTTTTTGCTAAAATGACTGTTTACAGGGTATAAAGACATAATAGTTAACTGATTCAATTTTAAAAACGATTAAAAATAGATAAAAATCAATCATATAATGTACCTCGAGTTTCTAGTTTTGTTTTTGCATGTTTCCTGCTTCTCTGCTGTACAGAGCCACAGAGCCAATACAGGCCAGTGATGGTTTGGAAAACTAAACTGTTTGGTGCTGTGGGGTTTTAAACACACAGTAATCACACCTCCTTGATTAGTGACCACAGAGAGAAAGCTCCCAGTAATGTGGTTATAAGGAAACAGACAACCAGGAAGTGTGGAGATCAGAAAAGAATTACAGCAACTTGAGAGCAAAAACGAACAATGTTTTTACCAACTTTCTATATTCTAACTATATTATAAATGATTTAGTATATTATCACTATATTCTATAAATCTATAACTTCATTCAAAATTTCTCCAGGATTAAGTCCGTACATTAAAACATTGTTCTTTACACTGGCCCATGCCATTCTTTTGGTAGTAAATCTTGCTGTCCACTCTCCTGTTTTGCTCACGGTTATTAGGCCTCCTCTGCCATTCACCTTGTTTACCATATAGTCAAGAGCATGGTCTGCAGCATCCTGGGGTGTTTCACCTAGTTAAAGAAATATGTACATGTAAAATGATTTGCCCATATGTACTAAATCAGGGATCCTCAAACTACGGCCCTCCAGCTGTTGTAGAACTACACGTCCCATAAAACGCTGACATTCACAGACATGACTAGGCATGATGGGAATTGTAGTTCCTGAACAACTGGAGGGCCGTAGTTTGAAGACCCCTGTACTAAATACATGGGTATAAATAACTAATGTGTTTGCTGGTTATCCATTTTTTGATAATTTGTTTCAGTTTCACTAAAGTATTTCCAAAATCTTATTTACAATAATAATAGATTTAAAAATATAATAAAGTATTTTTTTTCTAAATATTTTTAAAAGTCAGTTGTTTGGCTAGTTGTTCTTACAAGTACCCCTAGAGGGAGCAAAATGAATAAAAAAAAACTGACCTAGACATAAGCATTCCTCTCTTCATCTCTCTATGGTGTAGAAAACTGCTCATACGTCACCACCAAACTCTTCTCATGTGTATAGGGAGGCTATCATTTGACAAAAGAGGTATCACATTCCATAGTGTACTACATTGTATGCTTTTTTGGCTACTGACAATGAACCCTTAGAATTCATCCTTTAGTTAGAGCAGGAGAGCTTTGTTTTTTTATGACTTCATAGGATTAGACATGGCATGAGAAACCAATGGCACAGCCCAAGAAAGACATAACACACCTAAAAAAATGACTACACTTTCATCAAAACGCCAGCATTTGAACTTGTACAAGCCACCTCTGTAAAATGCAGATCTGATAGGTTGTCTTAAATATTAAAATAAATGACTTATATTCAACGCAGGCATACCCCACTTTTAAGTACACAAAGGGGGTTTATTTACTATCGTTGGAAAGTGCAAAATCAGGCTCACTTCTGCATAGAAACCAAAGAGCTTCTAACCCCAGCTTGTTCAATTAAGCCTGGTAATAATACCTGGAACCTCATTGGTTTCTATGCAGAAGTGAGCCTGATTTTGCACTTTCCAGCTTTAGTAAATAAACATCATTGTGTACTTAAAAGTGGGGTATGCCTGTAAAGGATTTGGTGTTTTTTCACAGCTGCAGTAACAAAACAAATGCATCACTTTTAATTAGATTTAGACCCCTTTCAAACTGAGGCACTTTGCAGGCACTACAGAGCTAAAAATAGCACCTGCAAAGTGCCCCGAAACAGCGGCTCCATTCACTCCAGTGTAAAAACCTGAGGGCTTTCACACTGGAGCGGTGCATGGGCAGGGCGCCAGAAAAAGTCCTGCCAGCAGCTTCTTTGGAGGGCATTAGGAGCGGTGCACTCACCGCTCCTAAAGCGACCCTGCTCATTGAAATCAACGGGCAGCGCCGCCAAACTACAGGCAAAGCCCCGCTGTAGTGGCGCTTTGCGGACGCTATTAACCGATGCAAAACTGTGGCAAATACATGCTGTAATGTTCAGCATTTTGCATTTTACCATGCTCAAGGTAAATGTGGGCTAGTGTACATGAAGTTTTAGTGCTAATTTGCCTGAACTTCCAGAGTTAACAGTGGACAGTGTAAAATAAAGTCAGTCTGTTAGCTTGGAGAAAGATGGAGAGAGGGGAGGGAAAGTGCCTTGCCATCCTAGGCTGTTGGGCTATGTTTTTTTTCTTCTAAATAACACAGTGCAGAGAGACACAACTCTAGTCCCTGTATACAAAGATAATTCCATAAAATGATGCAACAGGAGGGAGCTATCCTGAAACAGGAAACCTGCCACAGCATCTTAACCACTTAAGGACCGCCTCCTACACATTTATGTTGGCAGAATGGCACAGCTGGGCACATGTACGTACAGGTATGTCCTGTGCTAGTGCCCAGCCATGGGTCGCGGGCACCAGAGCTGTATCCTGGCCTAGGCCAACAAGGCCCAGGCCTAGGGCAGCACTTTGCAGGGGGGCAGCACAAAAAGAGTCCCCGCTGGCTTGCGCTACACTGTTAGGAAAATTAGTCTAGCGCCCCCATAAAGCGGCCGCGCTGCTTCTGGTTTGCGGGCAGCTGGCATTCCGCAACTGTGGGGGGTGGGCGCTTCCAATTTTGACTGTTTTATCATCCTGGACCACAAACCTTCCTCACTGTGCTATGTGTTTCTGCTGCACCATCTACTTAACCACTTAGCAACCACCTGCCAAAAAATAACGGCGGCAAGGTGGTTGCTTAACTCTGGGATACGTCCAATGACGGCGCGATCACATGTAAACAGACCGGCGTCATTTGATGACGCCGGTTCCACCCTCCTCTCTCTGTACCGATCGGTACAGTGTGAGAGGGGGAGCGCGGATGGCGGCAGCGCTGTGGATGGATCTGTGACTATTGCAGTCACAGATCCATCCATCCCTGCTCAGCCATCCCTGCAACCCCCCCAGCAATACTCAGCATACCCCCAGCAATACTCATTAGTACCCCCAGCAATACTCATTAGTACCCCCAGCAATACTCAGCAGTACCCCGCGCAATACTCAGCAGTACCCCGCGCAATACTCAGCAGTACCCCCAGCAATACCCAGCAGTACCCCCATCAATACTTAGCATACCCCCAGCAATACTTGGCAGTACCCCCAGCAATACTCAGCAGTACCCCCAACAATACACAGCAGTACCCTGCGCAATACTCTGCAGTACCCTGCGCAATACTCTGCAGTACCCCTGCGCAATACTCTGCAGTACCCCGGCACAATACTCTGCAGTACCCCGGCGCAATACTCTGCAGTACCCCGGCGCAATACTCTGCAGTACCCCGGCGCAATACTCTGCAGTACCCCCGCACATTACTCTGAACAATACTCTGCAGTACCCCCTGCGCAATACTCTGAACAATACTCTGCAGTACCCCTGCGCAATACTCTGAACAATACTCTGCAATACCCCCTGCGCAATACTCCCTGCGCAATACTCCCTGCGCAATACTCTGCGGTCTTTTTTTTTCAGGCTTCCCAGCCTAGAGGTGAGATGTGGGGTCTTATTGACCCCATATCTCACTGAAGAGGACCTGTCACGCTATATTCCTATTACAAGGGATGTTTACATTCCTTGTAATAGGAATAAAAGTAATCAAAACATTTATTTTTGGGGAAAAACGTGTCAAACTAAAATAAATAAAGTAAAATGAACAATAAAAAAAAAAAAAAAATCTAAAGCGCCCCTGTTCCCGCGTGCTCGTATACAGAAGCGAACGTGCACGTAAGTCCCGCCCACATATGAAAACGGTGTTCAAACCACACATGTGAGGTATCGCTGCGAACGTTAGAGCGAGAGCAATCATTTTGGCCCTAGACCTCTTCTCCAACTAAAATGATGTAACCAGTAAAAATATTTAAAGCGTCACCTATGGGGATTTTTAAGTCGCGAAGTTTGGCGCCATTCCACGAGCGTGTGCAATATTGAAGGGTGACATGTTGGGTATCTATTTACTCGGCGTAACTTCATCTTTCATATTATGCAAAAACATTTGGCTGAATTTAATGTTTTCTTTTTTTAAAACCACAAAACTGTTTTTTTTTCAAAAAAAATGTGTTTGAAAAATTGCTGTGCAAATACCATGCGCGATAAAAAGTTGCAACAACCGCCATTGTATTCTCTAGGGTCTTTGCTAAATAAGCATATATAATGTTTTGGGGTTCTATGTAATTTTCTAGCAAATAAATGATTATTTTTCCATGTAGGAGAGAAATGTCAGAATTGGTCTGGGTGTTCCAGAACGCCTGATGGTGCTCCCTGCATGTTGGGACTCTGTATGTGGCCACGCTGTGTTAAAGTCTCACACATGTGGTATCGTCATACTCGGAAGGAATAGCAGAATGTGTTTTGGGGTGTAATTTGTGGTATGCATATGCTGTGTGTGAGAAATAACCTGCTAATATGAAAATTTTGTGGAAAGAAAATAAAAATGAAACAAATCTTGATTTTGCAAAGAATTGTGGGAAAAAATGACAACTTTAAAAAACTCACAATGCCTCTTTCTAAATACCTTGGAATGTCTTCTTTCCAAAAAGGGGTCATTTGGGGGGTATTTGTACTTTTCTGGCATGTTAGGGTCTCAGGAAATGAGAGAGGCTGTCAGTACATCAGATGTGATCAAATTGATCAATTTTCAGTAATTGGTACCATAGCTTTTAGACCCTATAACTTTCACCCAGACTAAATAATATCTAATTATCTAATTTTTGTTTTGTTACCAAAGATATGTATCAGTATACATTTTAGGCCAAGTTTATGAAGAAAAATTACTTCTTTGCAAAATGTTATAATAGAAATGAAGAAAAATTCATTTTTTTACCAAATTTTCATTTATAGCGAAAAAAATAAAAACCGCAGAGGTGATAAAATACCACCAAAAGAAAGCTCTATTTGTGGGAAAAAAAGGACAAAAATTTCATTTGGTTACAGTGTTGTATGACTTAGTTATTGTCATTCAAAATGTGAGAGCACCGAAAGCTGAAAATTGGTCTGGTTATTAAGGGGGTTTAAGTGCCCAGTAGTCAAGTGGTTAAAGTAGAACTATAGGCAACACTTTTTTTTTTCATTTTGGGTAGAGTAAGGGAGGGTTATAGCCCCTGTCAGTTTATTTTTATTTATTTTTTACCATCCCTGTCCCATTGTGAAGATTTCCCTTCACTTCCTGCTCTATGGGCAACCAGGAAGTAAGAGGAAATCTAAGTAAATTAAGGGAATCCATTGCCCACCCCCCCAGGCCCTCAGACCAAGTGTCCTTACTCGAAAATTTCAGGGCGGGTCTTAAACAACACAGGGTGTGGCTGTGACAGGAAGGGGTGGAACCTATTTAAATTAGGGGGTGCACGAGTTTAGTCAGGCCTAGGGCAGCACAAATCCTAAATACACCACTGGCGGGCGCACGCCCGCGCCGCGCTCCCGCGGCCCGGTCCGAAGCACCGCAGGACCCATGAACCCGATCGCCACTGGAGTCCCGCGATCGGTTCCCAGAGCTGAAGAACGGGGAGAGCCATGTGTAAACATGGCTTCCCCGTTCTTCACTGTGGCGGCGTCATCGATCGTGTGATCTCTTTTATATGGATACACAACCAATGATGTCACACCTACAGCCACCCCCCCTACAGTTGTAGGTCACACATAACCCCTTCAGCGCCCGCTTGTGGTTAACTCCCAAACTGCAATTGTCATTTTCACAATAAACAATGCATTTTAAATGCATTTTTTTGCTGTGAAAATGACAATGGTCCCAAAAATGTGTCAAAATTGTCCGAAGTGTCCACCATAATGTCACAGTCACGAAAAAAAATGCTGAAGAATACTTATCGGCCTAAACTGAGAAAAAAAAATATTTTTATATATATTTTTGGGGGATATTTATTATAGCAAAAAGTAAAAAATATTGCATTTTTTTTCAAAATGTTCGCTCTATTTTTGTTTATAGCGCAAAAAATAAAAACCGCAGAGGTGATCAAATACCACCAAAAGAAAGCTCTATTTGTGGGAAAAAAAGGACGCCAATTTTTACCTAGTGGTGTACTCACTTTTGTTGCCAGTGGTTTAGACATTAATGGCTGTGTGTTGAGTTATTTTAAGCAGACAACATATTTGCACTGTAATACAAGCTGTACACAATCTCTACTTTGCATTGTAGCAAAGTGTCATTTCTTCAGTGTTGTCACATAAAAAGATATAATAAATATTTACAAAAATGTGAGGGGTGTACTCACTTTTGTGAGATACTGTATATATAAGTGTAACTTTATCAGGCTATTTCTGCTTATAACCAAACATATTTCAATTGTGTTGATTAGATCTAGTAAATATATTTAACACTAATGAGTATATGTCAGCAGCTGATAGCTCGGATTTCTAAATCAGATCTAATTAATTGACTACCTGTCTGTCTGTGTCTAATTCTTGGATGTGCTTCCTCTGTTTCAGACATAAATTAAAGTAAATACCATCCAACAAAACATTATGCTCTCAATTTAACAATTAAGGCAATATGGAAATATGTGCAAGCTGTGAAGTACATTGATTAAATAATACATAATGTATGAGTTTTGATAGTAGTATGCCTGTAGAATCACCTTGTGAGGAAATTATGTAAAATGATTTCTATAGTTTTTATGCCTTACTAAATATATGCAATAATCATTGTATACTGAGACTAGTATTTTACCGTTTCTGGCCTGCCGGCTAACTTCCAGATAAGTCATAGATCAGCATGACTATTGAGGGAGAAATAACTGACCTAGCTTTCACTACCTTTGTGTGGAAAGACTGGGCTTCTTCTATTCCATATTCCAAACGTTGTACCTGCTAACACCCTGTCATATTAATAATCCCCCTTTTTAAAAACAAAAGAGGCTTTAGACAAATCCTGAATCAATTTCTGCATTACTATTAGTAAGATTATTCATTTTTTTCCTTTTAAAACCATCATTGGTTCTACCAAACAATGTAAAAATAATAGTAATGTGAAAATTAAAGTTCCTGGGTAACAGAACAGAAAGTGTGGTTAGAGAGCTAATTTCCATTCAGCAGACTATCTCCTCTGCTTTCTAGTAATAGGGGAAGTAATGTTCCAATGTTCCAATACAATAATGGGTACTCATAGCATTCTGACCTTTAAGAATGTCTCAAGTCTTCTTAGAATAGCTTAAAACATTCCATAGATCATTGTCCTTTATATTCTATCAGTATGGAAAGTTTAGAATGGGTAGATCTATGCCTTTTCATTCACTCGGTTACTAAAACAATATAGGTTAGGAAATTGAGAAGGTCACAGAAGAGGTAAGATAAGGTGTAAGAATGAGTACATGAGATGATCAGCAATGATCCTTCTGAGTGCAGGACCCTTGAGAAGCTCTAACAGATGTTCAGCATTGGGCTACATGTCCTCTAAAGCCTTTTTAGGGAGTGTGGAGATAACTGTTTTGACATATATGATGTTCCAACCTGTAGAACACTGGGAATTGGCCATTTCTATTGTACATGTATTGTATTTGCATTTAAATCTTTTATTGAATAGGGTTGTCATTAAGACGCATCATAGGTAAGCAGGAATGCATTTTCAAAATATGATTATCCAAGCCTGTGTTAACCCTCACTGTGCCAGTCTGACACATCTATTAATCCACAGAGCCAATCATTCATTTAGGAAAGCCAGTTTCCATGTAGGTGGAGCCCAAAGCAATGAGCTTCAATATGTAACTTAGTGTACATCAGAACAAGCCTAAATGGTAAAGATAAAACAAATAGGTAAACAGTCCTATATAAAAAAAAGTTACTATATTGCTATTCTTATACAATGAAATAAATAAAAAAATCACATTAGTCAGGGATATTCAGTATTGATATGTCTTGTCAAAAACATTACCTTTTTCCATGTTAAAGAGTACAAGTCTTGCAAGTGTTACTTTCATTATGGATTCCCCATGTCCAGTTGTAGATACGGCACCAGTAAAATTGTCTGCATATGCTCCAGAACCTTAAAATAAACAGTAATGTTTTTAACTGACCTTTTCTTCAAACTCATGTAAAATAACTTTGAAAAAGTATATAAATACATGCTGATATTAGACTGAATACTTTAACTGAATTAATTCATAAAAACTTTGCTTTGCAGTAGGCATAAACTTTAAATTACAAAATACACGCCTGCTGTTTCATTATTTATAATTAGAAAATTAAATGTGTGTGTGTGTAGGAAAATGGGGGCAGAGAGGCTCTTGTTTTTACCTTACATCAGTGTACCTGTATTTATTTGAAACAACTAAACATCACAAGAAGATACAGTATAAGTATTATGGGCCAGATTCAGGTACATCTGCGCATTATTGGACCGGCGTAGCGCACCGCCTTTACGTTAGACTGGCGCAATGTAGCGGCGCAATCACCCTATTCTCGTCGCCTTTACGCAGAAATTTGCGCCTGCGCAACGTTATTTCAGAGGCGCAAGGCGGAGTAATACAAATTGGGAAGGACGTGGGCGTGTTACATTAAAATGAGCCGTGACCCCATGCAAATGAAGGGCCGGCCGGCTCGCGCATGCGCGCTTGAAGCAGACCATGGTCAGCACCTCTGTGCGCATGCTCACAACTCGGGAACGGCGCAATCAGTGAAATTGGAAGTGGACTAGGGCAAATTAGTGAACTACGCAAACAGCATAAATAGACAGAGACAAACGCACTTCCTTTGCAAAAGTACATCCCTTTGTATCCCTTCCTATACAGCAAGGTGCTTTTGTTCTGTTGTTTATTAGCGTTTGTTTGTTTGTGACGTGTCTTTGAGAGTGATTTTTGTCTTTTATGTGTTTTCTTTGTTGTTGTTTTGTTTAAATTATATTTTTGCTGGGCATTTTTTATTTTTGCTGGTCAATTTTTTATTTTTTTTGGTTCTGTTTGTGTATGATTTGGGAATGTGGGGGTGACATTCCTGCCGAAAAAGGGGTGTCACCCTCATTTGTGGTGGAGAAGTGATCCCCAGGTCCGTGTGAATGGTGTATGAATGTACAGTGACATAATTGGAGCCGTGGCGTTGCAGCTCACAAGTCCTGCATGGTGGGCTTGTGCCAATCCAATGTGATGAGGATGTGGGGTGTGAGTGTTAGGGACCACAGTGGTGTGCATGCATGCATTCTCATTGTGCCATGATTAATGTGTGTGTTTAACGTGCAAAGATGCATAATGTGAGCTGGCATGAGATGGGGTCATGAGATGGGGTCCCAGTGCATATGCAAAGTCACCTTGAAGGGAAAAGACAGGAGGATGTTAGTCGTGCATGTGCCCCTTGTGATGTGTGCATCATGGGGGGGACAGTCATGCCTGCCACCCATGTCACTCACCAGCCAGCTGTCCCCATACATGTTCTGTTCGAAATCTGTGGGGATTGGGCTATGATTGTATATGTAGCTGTCATGGGTGTCATGGGTAGTGTCATGTGTTGGGCTGGTGATGTCCTCCTGCAGAGTTGTGGTTAATTCCATGATGGCATGAGGGGTGAATCTGAAGATGCGAGACACCTCAGAATCACTCATGCCATAGATGTCTATGCGTGTGTGATATATCCTCTCCCGTGAAGAGTGAAGAGTGAAGAGTGAGGGGCTTGTATCAGATAAGAATATTGTATTAGATTAGATTAAATGGTAAAGTTTATATAAACAAAAAGTTAAAAAAATAAATAAAAATCCAGTGCCCTCCTCAGTGCCCTCCTCCTTCTTTGCTCATCTAAGGTCAGTAGTATAGCTATGAGCATGGATGCCACTGGCATGTTGGCATACAGTTTGTTGGGCAACATGTGTGACTGCTCAGCTCCTCACTAACATTGTTGCTTTATCTGACATGTAGACGAATTGTCTAATTTTATACCAGCTTTTATATGGTCTAATTTTAGACAGGACATTTAGCTGTTGCGCACACTGCGTAGCCTGCGCTGCACCAACGTTCAATGTGGATCCCCGTAACTCCCTCATTAGCATATTTGAATAGCAAATCAATGGTTTGTCTAGCGCAGTTTTGCGCGGACGGATGCGCCTGTCTAACGAAATTACGCTGGACAAAAAAAATTTCTTGCGTATCTCGTTTTAGGGATGCCGTGCATCGAAACGCACGCGCACAATTAGACTTACGCCGCGCATCTCCTGTTACGCCGGCGTAATCGCTCTGTGAATCTGGCCCAATGTATTTAATTTTAAAATGGTCCCTAAAGAGGTTTCAAAATAAAAAAACAGCTTTTTCTGCAATGTCTCCGCAGTTATTTTTTTTTTCTTTACCACTAGATGTCCACAGTCTAGTGTCATTCAACCTGAAAGAATGAAGACATGTGAGTGCAGGGTATTATGGGTGTGGGTGTCACCATGATGCCTGTCATTCACAGTTTCACAAGGCAGAGAGGCGTGACAACATCATGCAATCTTTGCATGATTCATTACAGGCCATCCTCAGAAGAAATTTGGAAGAAGAGGACATTGCTTATTATGCAGCCAGCTTCTAAAGATCTGGAAAAAAGTAGGTATAACAAATATAAACTGAAAGGGACTTTGGGGCAGTGATTGTCTGGCAGTGAGCATGTTACGTCATATGACATCCTGGACTTTTAGTGGGGATATCTAAATGATGCCTACATATCATCTTTTAGAGCTGGCAATTCTGTGCACTGTAAGAGCAATCTTTGCGGCAGTTCAACCGCTTGATCGTTCTTACACCCCTTCTGATAGGAATAAAAGTCATCATCAATATTTAAAAAAAAGAAAAAGTGTAAAAATAAATATCAAATTTTTTTTTTAAAGCGCCCATGTCTTCATGCACTTGTGCACAGAAGTGAATGCATACGTAAGTTGCGCCCACATATTTAAATGGCACTCAAATCATGTGAGGTTTCACCGCTTGCATTAGAGCAAGAGCAACAATTCTAACCCAAGACCTCCTCTGTAACTCTAAACAGTTAACCTGTAAACATTTCTAAAGTGTCGCCTATGGAGATTTCTAAGTACCAAAGTTAGGCGCCATTCCATGAGTGTGTGCAATTTTAAAGCATGAAATATTAGGTATCTGTTTACTTAGCATAACATTATCTTTCAAAATGGGGGCTAACTTTACTGTCTTTTTTTAATTCAGA
Organism: Rana kukunoris; assembly: GCA_029574335.1. Classification (NCBI taxonomy): domain Eukaryota; kingdom Metazoa; phylum Chordata; class Amphibia; order Anura; family Ranidae; genus Rana; species Rana kukunoris. The sequence goes on along the minus strand of CM056052.1, from coordinate 252,645,999 downwards.
AATTGTGTTTTAATAATCGCTGCACAAATACCGTACGACCTCCATTTTTTTTCCTTAGGGTCTCTGCTAAAAAAACATATATAATGTTTGGGAGTTCTGAGTAATTTTCTAGTAATTTCTAGTAATGTAGGAGCGAAGTTCCACAATTTGCCCAGATGGGAAGTGGTTAATATGAAAAAAAAAAAAATGTTAAAAGCAAACACATGTAGGGCCAGATTCATGTAGATGGGCGCATATTTTTTCCGGCGTAGCGCAGCGCATATACGTTACGCCGACGCGAACTAGTGAGTCAAGTACAGTATTCACCAAGCACTTGCTCCTTACTTTGCGCCGGCGTAACAAATGCGATGGCGCAACCCGACGTAAGTGGAAGTGGGTGTGACCATATGTAAATGATGGGCGGAGCCCAGCGCAGAGACTTACGTACGGCGCATCATCCACGGAGCATGCGCAGTGACGTCGGGCTCTACTCGCTTCCCTGTGCGCATGCTCACAACTTCCGTCGGCACCACTTCCTGGGAAACGTCGACGCATCGTCTTACGTCGCGCGTATGAATGCGGCCGCAGATGCGCCATTCCGGCACAAAAGTATATCCGGTCCCCCCCCAGGGAAGTTACTTTTGCTCTGAGATGGCTGCTCCCGTTCCCCGCAGACATAGGAGAAAGCTAAACTTCAATGCCCAAGAGCTGTCAACAGTCATCTCGGCTATGGAGACCTACAATGTCTTTCTCCATGGCAGTAAAAGTCGCCAGACAAGCCGGGACAGGAAGCAGGCCATCCTGGAGTCCATTTCTGCCAGGGTGAACAGTTTGGGCTATTTGACCCGGACTGCTGCTGACATCTCCAAAAAAATCAATGATGTGAGGCGCAAAGTCCGGGGCAAGGTGGCCATCATTAGGAGGCATGAGAGGGGCACGGGGGGTGGACCCCCATGTGCGGTCAGCCTGACCACGGAGGAGGAGGTGGTCGCCCGCTGCCTGGAGAGGGAGCAGTTGGAGGGGGTACAGGGCTATGATTCTGTGGAGGAAGGCTCCAGGACAGGTAAGTGTTTTTTATTTGGTGTGTTGCATGTGGGGGGGGGGGGGGTACATGTGCCAAGTGTGTGGGACCACCAACATGTGTATGCTTTGTGTCATCCACAGATGACCGAGCTGGGCCATCATCTGCCGGCGGCCATTCCACCCCATCCCCCCAACTGCATCCTGAGCCCGACCCCCTGGGCACTGAAGACACCGAGGTGGAGGGGAGTGCCCACACCTCACCTACTGAGGTGGTTGAGGAGGAGCCGGTCGTCTCTGAGCAGGAGTTTCTTTTATTTTTGGAGGAGTCCTCCCCTTCAGCAGGGCCCTCTCAGATCCCCTCTCCCATCATAGGAAGCCCCTCAAGGGCGACTCCATCCCCCCGGGGACTACCATCTCCTGGCCCCAGGAAGGCGACCCGGAAGACCAGGGGGGTGTCTGACGTGGTCCATGACCAAATGGCGAGGGACCGGGCCAGGCAGACCCAGCAGATGGGGGAGATAGCTGGCCACCTGGAGCGGGTGGCTGGCAGCCTGGCCTCCGTGGGCCACATGACAGAGGCAGTGCAGGACGTCAGCTGCAACTGCGCTGCAGTGGTGACTAGCCTGGGGGAGGTGCAGGCTGATGTTCGGCACCTTACTGCTGCCGTGCAGGCCAACACAGCTGCAATCTGGGACCAGGGGAGGCAGAGGCAGTGGGCCCACCAATATCAGGTGACCCGGCAGCTGAGGATGCAGGCCCAGACTAACTGCTTCCTCAGCCGGATAGCCGTGGCCTTGGAGGGCATGCAGGCCACACCTGCCAGGAGTGGCCCACCCGGTGATCAGCCACCTCCAGATGCCCCCCCACCCCCACCCACTCCCTCCAGGCAGCTGAGGAGCCAGAGAGGGCCCACTAGAAGAAGCCCCCGTCAGGGCAAATGATGGCTTTTTTTGGTTGCTCTTTTTTTTCTTCATTTTGTAATTATGCTCAGGTTATGAGCTTTTTGTTTTTATTATGCTCAGGTTATGAGCTTTTTGTTTTTATTATGCTCAGGTTATGAGCTTTTTGTTTTATACAAACTGCACACGGTCAGTAGTGCAGGCTACTGTGTGAATGTTGTGTGAATGTGGGGGTGGCACTCCTGCCAGTAAGGGGTGTCCCCCTCGGTAGTTGGGGAGAAGTTATCCCCGTGTGAATGTAGTATGAATGGACAGCGACATCATTTGAGCCTTCGCACGGCGTTGCTGCTCCCAAGTCCTGCATGTTGGACTTGGGCTAATCCAATGTGATGTGGATGTGGTGTGTGTGATCTAGGGACCTCAGTGGTGGGCATGCGTGCATTGTCCGTGTGATCAATGTATTTGTTTATTGTCCAAAGATGCCTACTGCGAGGACCCTCCTGACTGCTACTCCCTCAGCAGACGGGGTAGCCTCTGGCAGGTGGGGACTGTGTGGGTCGGGGGTCAGGTCATCACGTGTGTCAATCTGCAGGCCCTTTCTCATGGCGTAGCTGTGCAGCACACAACATGCACTGATGATCTGGCACATAAAGTTAGGGGAATACAACAGGGTCCCCCCAGACTTATCCAGGTATCGGAAACGGGACTTCAGGAGCCCAAATGTTTGCTCCACCACTGCCCGGGTTTGGATATGTGCCGCATTGTATCTTCTCTCTCCTCTGGTTTGGGGGTTCCGGAAAGGAGTCATGAGATGGGGTCCCAGTGCATATGCAGAGTCACCTGGATGGGAAAAGACAGGAGGATGTTAGTAGTGCATGTGCCCCTTGTGATGTCTGCATCATGGGGTCGGACAGTCATGCCTGACTCCCATGTCACTCACCAACCAACCAGCTGTCCTTGTACACGTTCTGCTCGAATTCCGTTGGGATGGGGCTTTGACGGTATATGAAGCTGTCATGGCTGGAACCGGGGTGTTTGGCACGGACGTGCCATATGAGGCGTTTGACATCGGCTATCACCTGTACGTTGATGGAATGCCAATGCTTCCAATTGCGGTATATGTGCTCTGTGGCACTGGGGGGCTGTAGTGCCACATGAGTGCAATCAATGGCCCCCATGGTGCGTGGGAATCCGGCAATGCTGTAGAAATCTGACATTGCCTTCTGCCGCAGGTCCTAAGTGGTGGGTCTGATGTTGTGGTGGGACATGCGTCTGAGGATTGCAGGGACAACCTGGTGCACACATCTGCTCATGGTTGATTGTGACATCCCAGCCACCACTCCACTTGTACGCTGGAATGATCCACTGGCAAGGAAATGGAGTGTTGCCAGTACCTTCACCAGTGGCTGCACTGCTTGGGAGCGGTGTGTCTTGCTGGTGATGTCATCCTGCAGGGTTGTGGTTAGTTTCAGGATTGCATCTGGGCTAAATCGGAAAAGGCGATACACCTCCTCATCACCCATGCCAAAGAGGCTCATGCGTGCGGTATATCCTCTCACGTGCCCGCCTCCTCCGTACCGGGGGACCCATCAGTAGTGCTAGGACCAGGGCTGCCCCTGGCATGTTGGCAGACAGAGGTGTTGTCCTGCAAGTGTGGTTGTTCAGCTTGCTTTTTTCGTCGGTAACGCTGCTGCTGTAGCTGCTCTCCTGCTGACCTGTGGCCGTCAGGAGTAAAGATAAAGCAGCTATTTGTAGGAATATCTTTGCGCGGCGCACGTAGCCAGCGTCTGGTGCTAATCCGTTCGCGAAACAGCATATCTCCCTCATTTGCATATTTGAATGGGAAATCAATAGGCGCGACAGATGTGCCAAGCGAAAAAATGCGCTGGCGTAGGAAAGTTAAGTCGGTCGGAGGAAGCCCGTTTTCTGGCATATCTAGTTTGGTGGGTACGGCGCAGAGATACTACGGCGTATCTTTACACTTACGCGGCGCATATCGATATACTCCAGCGTAAGTCTTTCTGAATCTGGCCCGTAATGTGCAAAAGTTAAATCATTCTTGTTTAGGTAACCACTACCCAACAACTATTTTAAAAAAAACTTACAATCCAGTTTGCCAAGACAAGTATTCAAGAAAGGCTGTTGCTTGAAATTAAAATCCTTCTGGCACATTCATATTGCGCATGTTTGTGCTTTAGAGCATGTGTCAATGGCATGGGCCTGAGATCATTCAGTTTGACCTGCAATTGGCCTCCTAATGACCTGCTTCAAAGTAGTTTATCATTATAATAGACCTGTAATGCCCCATACACACGATCAGAATTTCTGATAAAAAAAGTCAGACAGACTTTTTCCATCGGAAATTCCGACCGTGTGTATGCCCCATCAGAGTAATTCCATCGGAAATTCTGATTAATTCCATCGGAGTTTACATATGAGAACATGTTCCATTTTCCTCTGATGGAATTCCGTCGGAATTCCAATGTGAATTTGGTCGGACAAAGGTTCGATCGTGTGCACGGGGCATACGTGAATGCAAATTTATTTCAAGTAAACAAAGCCCACCAACACAGGTCCTAACATATGTTCTTGATAATTGTGCAGTTCTGAAGCTAGCAAAATATGATCCATTCTAGTGATTGGGCGAAGAAGTGGTGGGAGGAGGAGGAAGCCTATTACATGACTGACTAATAACAGGACTGTCCTCCTGTCTGGGCTTTTTATCTATAGCATTATGCTCAAAACAAATTGATAGACACCTCTGGCTCCACACCATGCTTTGCATTACATAAATAAAATGTAAAAAATTTAAAAAACAGGTGGAACATTATTATTATTATTATTATTATTATACAGGATTTATATAGAGCCAAAAGTTTGTGCAGCGCTTTACAAGGTTAGGGCAGACAGTACAGTTGAAATAAAATTCAATACAGAAGGAATCAGAGGGCCCAGCTCGTAACATTGTGGAGTAATACGGAGTGTGGATACCACTGTACTTTTAAATAGGCCTTATAGTGCTCTTAGGATGTGGATTTAAATTCAAAATAACAACCAATCGGTTATTGGTAACCTGGCATATTAATTCACAACTCTCACTATTTCATAGCAAACACAAAAGCAACATACAGTATTTATAAAGCAGTAAATGCGACATTTAGAAACCAATAATTGCAAATGAATTAATCACATTAATTTAAAACATGTGCACCTGAAATATTCAGCAGCAAATATTTTGGTGAATTTCACATATTTTGTAAATCAACCACTTATGCCGCGTACACACAATCGGAAATTCCGACAAGAAAAACGTGGATTTTTTTCCAACGGAATTTTGTCTCAAACGTGTGTTGCATACACACGGTCACACAAAATTCAGACCGTCAAGAACGCGGTGAAGTACAACACTACAACAAGCCGAGAAAAAAAAAGTCAAATGATTCTGAACATGCGTCAAATTGATTCCGAACATGCATGTTTTTTTTGATGTGTTGGAATTGCATACAGACGATCTGAATTTCCGACAAGAACTTTTCCCGTCTGGAAATTTGAGAACCAGCTCTCAAATTTTTGCTGTCGGAAATTCTGACAGAAAAAGTCAGATGGGGCCTAACACGGGAGGAATTTCTGACTCGCATCGAACTTTTCTTGTCGGAAAATTCGACCGCGTGTACGAAGCATTAGACTAGGTATGGACAAAGGGATAACCAGCTGTGCCCCCGATGACCACATGTTTGCAAAGTACTCTTGATCTGTTATGACTAATTTAACACTTTTTGTCACGTACCTGGTAGGAGTCTGATGTGAAGAGGTTGGCCTCCCTTGTATCTCCAACCCAGAACCCCTCTGAGGGTGAGACAGATGGTGTTCAGGTAGGAGGAACACGAGTGCCTGAGGATATTTGCTTGAAGTGCCGTTGGGTGCAGGAAAGGTAGAAGACCCTAGTCGAGCAGCAGGCACTGGGCTAGGTGGTGTAGAGCGAAGAGCCCGGATAAAGGGGAACTCCAACCCCTAGCAAGTCAGGGTGACACGTAGCAGGAGCCTTTGGATGCAGAGGTGAAGGATGGCCGGGTCAGTAGCAGGCAGGCAGCAGAGTACATAAGGGTTTAGCAGAGGCAAGGTCAAAGGTCACAAGCCGGGTCGTTAGCAGGCAGGCAGCGGAGTACATAGGGGTTTTAGCAGAAGCAAGGTCTAAGGTCACAAGCCGGGTCGTTTAACAGGAATCTTGGTGATGGATATGGGCGTCAGGAAATTGGAACTGCTAAAGACCGGTCAGCACCGCCTGGTCATCAGAGCGCCCTTTAAATAGGCTAGGATGGATCAGGAACGCCCCCCAGCTTTTGCGTAAAGATGGTGTTTTCTATGTCGGTCCAAGACTTTCTTCACATGGATCTGATGAGATTCGAGGGATTCAGAGAAGACCAAAATGTCATCTAAATAGACTATGACAAATAAGTCGAGGTAGTCCCGAAAAACATCGTTCACAAGATATTGGAATGTGGCTGGGGCATTGCAGAGCCCAAATGGCATAGGTACTCAAAGTGACCAAAGCGTGTTCGAAAAGCTGTCTTCCATTCATCCCCTTCCCTGATTCTAACCAGGTTGTATGCCCCTCTCAAGTCTAGTTTTGAGAATATCCGTGCCCCCCGCAGTCTCTGGAACAGTTCGGGAATCAGGGGAAGAGGGTACCTGTTCTTAATAGTAATCTTGTTAAGGTCCCGGTAATCAATGCAGGGTCTTAGGGAGTGATCTTTCTTCTCCACAAAGAAGATACCGGCACCTGCAGGCGACGTGGAGGGTCGGATGAACTTTTTTTCCAAACTTTCATCGATGTAGGCACGTAGAGCTTTCGGTTCGGGTTCAGAGAGGGGGTAAATTCGGCCAAAGATGATCTCGGCCCCAGGTAATAGTTCAATATGTCCTGTGGGGCGGAAGAGTGTCTGCACCCTTATTGTTAAACACGTCCAGGTATTCATGGTAGGCCGGAGGTATCAGTTTAATGGTTTCAGGATCAGATTGAAGGCTCAGAAAGGGAGTAATGCCAACAGGCTTTTCCGGAAAGCAGTGCTCCAGACAGTAGTTGGAAGAGAAGGTGACAAACCCAGTAGGCCAGTCAATGTGCGGGTTATGGGCTCCTAACCATGGAATGCCAAGGATGATGGGAAACATGGGTGAGGCTATAACATCCAAACGGAGAAATTCATGGTGACCTGAAGGGGTTTGACAAAAAATAAGTGCGGTCTCTTGTGTGACCCGGCCAGATTTGATGCCCGAACCGTCAGCCAATTGGACAAGGAATTCTTGTTTCTTAGTACACATGGGAAGCTGATGCAGAGAGACAAATGTGGAATCCACAAAACAGCTGCAGGCCCCAGAGTCTATGATTGCTGCCACGGAAAGCGATTTTCCGTTAAACTGGAGGATGACTGGAAGGGACAGTTGTGACCGACCCTCTCCAATTAGATGTGGGGTCGTCAAGAGTGGACTCGGATGGTCCTTGCTGGACAAGTCTGTAAAAGGTGACCGGCTTCCCCACAATAGAGACACAGGTTGGCACGTAGGCGTCTGAGACGTTCAGCCGGAGTGAGGGGAGCTCTTGGGAAGCTCCTGTGGTAGGCCCTGTGTTGAGCCTTCTGGCAAGGGGTGTGGTAGACGGGTCAGGCCCAGCAGCCACAAAAAGGGTTCCTTCAGTTTTCTCCGCCTGTCGCTCGCGTAACCGGCGGTCGATCTGAGTGGTCAGATTAATCAAGTCTTCCAAGGATGCTGGGATTACGACTCTGGCAAGCTCATCCTTTAAGGAGTCGGAAAGACTGTGACGAAACCAGTGACGAAGGGCAGGACTATTCCATTGGGTGTCCGTACTTAGGACACGAAAGTCAGTGATGTAGTCCTTGACAGGTCTTGACCCTTGTTGTAACTTGCTAAGCCTGGATTCTGCTGACCGCTGACAGAAGGGATCGGCATATAATAGAGCCATGGCAGAAAAAAAGAAATCACTGGAAGCCAAGGCAGGGTCCAGCTGTTCTCGGAGATGATGAGCCCAGGAAAGCGGTTCATTTAATAAGAGTGTAATTACAAACCCCACCTTAATGTCCTCAGAAATAAAGGTCCGGGGCAACAGGGAAAAGTAAAGTTCACAGGAGTGGCAAAAGGTTCTAAACATTTTGCGATTTCCAGAGAATCGTTCGGAGATAGGAACCCTGGGTTCCGGAGGAGGAGAAGGTAGAAATCCATAGGGGAAGCTTGGCTCAACTTGGGTAGAGGCATCAGCGACTGGAGAAGGAGTAGAGGCTGGTGCAACACTTCCTTTGTGTGGAAGTCGCTCATCCATGCGACTGAGGTCCTTCTGTAAATTCTGCACCATATGAGCAAGTGCAAAAATAGTCTCAACAATGTCTCTTGGTGGAGAGGCCTCCCTCAGACTCCATTCCTGGCTGACCGGTACTGTCACGTACCTGGTAGGAGTCTGATGTGAAGAGGTCAGCCTCCCTTGTATCTCCAACCCAGAACCCCTCTGAGGGTGAGACAGATGGTGTTCAGGTAGGAGGAACACGAGTGCCTGAGGATATTTTCTTGAAGTGCCGTTGGGTGCAGGAAAGGTAGAAGACCCTAGTCGAGCAGCAGGCACTGGGCTAGGTGGTGTAGAGCAAGGGCCTGAATAAAGGGGAACTACAACCCCTAGCAAGTCAGGGTGACACATAGCAGGAGCCTTTGGGTGCAGAGGTCAAGGATGGCCGGGTCAGTAGCAGGTAGGCAGCAGAGTACATAAAGGTTTAGCAGAGGCAAGGTCAAAGGTCACAAGCCGGGTCGTTAGCAGGCAGGCAGCGGAGTACATAGGGGTTTTAGCAGAAGCAAGGTCAAAGGTCACAAGCCGGGTCGTTAGCAGGCAGGCAGCGGAGTACATAGGGGTTTTAGCAGAAGCAAGGTCAAAGGTCACAAGCTGGGTCGTTTAACAGAAATCTTGGTGATGGATACGGGCGTCAGGAAATCGGAACTGCTAAAGACCGGTCAGCACCGCCTGGTCATCAGAGCGCCCTTTAACTAGGCTAGAACGGATCCGGAATGCCCCCTGCGTGTGCGCGCCGTCTGCTGCACCTGCGCATGCGCGGGAGCGCGCCGTTGTGGTTGGTGGATGCACGCACATTGGTCAAAAACATCTTCTGAGTTCCAGGTATGCGCGCATGCGTACATGTGCGTATCAATGGCGTCTCCGGCCTTTCCTTACACTTTTATTTTATAGGAATGTCTGAAAGTGTCTTTAGGCTCAGGCCTCGTACACACGACCGAGGAACTCGTTGGAAAAGACACATCGTTTTCCTCGACGAGTTCCTTGTTAGGCTTGTTGAGAAACTTGACAAGCTGTCTTTGCGTACACACTGTCAAGACCAAAATTCCTCGTTCTCAAACGCGGTGACTTCAACACATACTACTGCAGGGGAAGTTCGATTCCACTGACACAACCCTTGGGGCTGCTTTTGCTAATCTCATGTTACTGCGTGTTAGGTAAAAGTTTGGTAAGAGACATTTGCACTTTTCAGTCTGTTACAGCGTGACAAATGTGCTATTTCCATTACAAACGCTACTTTTACCGAAGGTCCATGGGTTTCTAAGGATATACACCAACGTGTTTCTCGTCGAAAACAGCCCCACGGGGAACACGATGAGGAAATTGAGACTCCCGTCGAGGAAAAAGAGAACTTGCTCTCTTTTTTCCTCGTCAAGTCTTCGACAGTTTTCTCGATGAAAAACATACACACGACCCGTTTCCTCTGCAAAAAAGCTCTGCCACCAAGTTTCTTGATGGATTCTGTCGAGGAAACCGGTCGTGTGTACGCGGCCTCAGGAGAGAGTTTTAACATATAATTCAACAAATTGAAATGGTAGGTTATTTGGATTTGCATAAATTGATTACCTAGTACAGTGTGCACTTTAATTCAGCACTGTATATACTAATGATTAATGGCATACATAATTAGCTAGTTGAAGATTATATCTGGCAATTTTTTTAAGTATTTCTCAATATCTTGTGCACATGTAACAAACAACTGTGTAAGTGATAAAAAAATTCCAAAGTCAAATAAATGGTGTGAAAAGATAAATTGCTGGAAAAATTATTGCAAATGACATAGAGATATACATTGGCATCTGTTGACAGAACATATTTTGAGGTAGCATACAGCATTAAAAAAAAAAAAAAAAGAAAGTATTTGCGGACATCATTTTTGTTTTGATGCTTTTCCAGAACCCTTCTATGTTTGGCAGCAGCTGAATTTAATAGTCAAAGCATTTTGGCAGTAGTCAAGTTTTTAAATATGGAGATTAAATGAAGTATTTACAAGGCACTAGTGGTCTTTGCCAAATGCCAGAATCCAATATAAATATGCTTGTCTAGTGCAAAAACAACTAAAATGAAGCCCTTTCTCCTTAGAATTTATAGTCAAAACTTTTGTGATATTGAAAATACATTTTATTATTATTATTAATAATATTATCATCATATCATCGGTAATCATGATAGTTTTATTAACAATTGCGTAGCAATAGTAGTGTTGACAATTTCTACATAATACTCATCTTGTACTGCACTGTGAAACAATAGAGAAATAACAGATATAACAAAATTATTGTGGACCAATATATTAAATATCTTTATGTCACCCATTTCTAATGGTTTTTAATATTCTCTCTTTGCAGAAATAGATACATTAGGCAAAGAAATACAAGTTGTGGATATTGACTTTATTGGTGATTATGTATTTTACCATACAGAACTTTTAGAATGAGTCACACTGGCCAAGTATATAGAAAAAGACACATATGAAAATTTGCAACTTCACTGTGTATTGCTTACTAGAGTTAGGCCTCGTACACACAACTGTTTTCCTTGGCAAAATCCATCAAGAAAAATGCCGGCAGAGCATTTTTGAAGAGAAAAACCGTTGTGTGTGTGTTTTTCGTCGAGAAAACTGTTGTGGATCTTGACGAGAAAAAAAGAGAGCATGTCCTCTTTTTTTCCTAGTCGGGAGTCTCAATTTCCTCATCGTGTTTCTCGTCATAAACCAGCCCGATGAGAAACACGATGAGGAAATTGAGACTCCCGACGAGAAAAAAAGAGGACATGCTCTCTTTTTTTTTCTTGTAAATAGTTTGTGTGTATGCTTAGAAACCTGCGCATGCTCAGAATAAAGTATGAGACGGGAGCGCACCTTCCATAAAAGTAGCTATCGTAATGGAGATAGCACATTTGTCACGCTGTAACAGACTGAAAAGAGCGAATTGTCTCTTACCAAACTTTTACTTAACACGCAGTAACATGAGATTAGTAAAGGCAGCCCCAAGGGTGGCGCCACTGGAATCGAACTTCCCCTTTATAGTGCTGTCGTACGCGTTATACGCCACCGCGTTTCAGAACGACGAGATTTTGTCTTGACAGTGTGTACGCAAAGAAAGCTTGACAAGATTCTCGACAAGCCTGACAAGAACCTCTTTATGGAAAACGATGAGATTCTCGGACGTGTATACAAGGCCTGAGGGTCAGGAGAGTGTTCAGGCACAAAAGCTTTGTAATTACAGTAAACTACAGTTTGTGAAGCTGACAGGACAGAACATTCCAATATGAAGAATCAGCACAGAAAAGTTTTTAATGTGGTTTCAAACTGCAAAATAAATGTCCAGCAAGTCTTCAGCTCATGGAAAACCTCAGACTCAATTCACAAATTTTCTCTTGGTATTTTCCTTGTGTTCTTAGGTTGAGTGCCCAATGCAAGCATCATGGTAAATAACACAGCAAGAGTATGTCTCCCCTAACCTTCAGGTGCACTTGAAAATCCTACATTGGCCAGAGCTACCCCTTTAACCATCTTATATTGGACACTTTCATTCCCTTCCTGCCCAAGCCAATTTTCAGCTTTCAGTGCTCTCATACTCCGAATGACAATTGTTTCTGTTAGAAAAGTTTGGAATTAAGTAATTTTTCATCTTCACTGATATGCACTGATGAGACTGCACTGATGAGGCGGTACTGAAGGGCACTGATGAGGTGGTATTGATGAGGAAGCACTGATATGCAACACTGATGGGCATTGATATGCAGCACTGATGAACACTGATAGGCAAAACTGATGGGCACTAGTAGGTGGCAGTGATATGCGGCACTTATGGGCAATGATAGGTGGCACAGATAGGGGCATTGATGGGCACTGATAAGACATAAAAGACACTAAAAGACAGCACTGATTAGTATCACTGATGAGCACAGATTGGCCTCACTGATGGGCAGAAATTGGCATCACTGATGGGCACAGATTGGTGTCACTGAACGGCACAGAGTGGCATCATTGATGTGCACTGTTGGGGCTGCATTGTACTGTCAGTGTGAGGCAAGGGGAGCCGAAAAATGGCATCCCCTTGTTTACATGTGATCGGCTGATTGGACAAAGCCGATCACATTGGTAAAGAGCCTTTTTTTTTGCACATGGGTAAAGAGCTGTGGCCGTGCCTCATTACTGAAATTGGGGTGCCTGGGACACAGCACAACCACGATCGCCACATTGCATGTCCTTGTGGGAGCGATCATGGCAAGAGTGGGCACCATTATATGACAGCGTCCAAGGATGAGAGCCGCCCACTCCGCCGTCATTTGTCTATATGGCGGACGGGAGGCGGTTGAAGATGTGGCAGTGTCAGTCTTCCAAACATGCCACAGTGCTGCTCTGACATATAGGGCCAGTGCCCAGCAAATTAAGACAGTGGGGTTGATTTACTGAAAATAGAGCATGAAAAACTGGTGCAGCTCTGCATGGTAGCCAATCAGCTTCTAACTTCAGCTTGTTCAATGAAAGTGGAGGTAAAGCCTCACATATACCCATTGAAGTAAACAACAAATCTACCTACATAAGTTGTACATGTATATCTGCTGTCTTCAGATTAATATACTGTTTAGAAAGTGCACGTTTTTTCTTCCTGATTCACCTGTGGGTGTGGATTCTTGCCATACACTTTGAGACAGCTGATTGGAGTAAAGGCACACCCCCCCTCTACATAGGCAGAGACTTGCAGAGCTGTGCTCTTAATAGTTAATCTATTTATAGCACCCTCCCTGAAACAAAATTCAGGTTGGTTTTATCACAGTTGTCAGAGAGTTTTAATGATGATACCAGAATAACAGAGCAGGAGAACAGAGCAGGAGAAAGCCACAGGACTTAGGGATTTGAAGAGAGATAAGAAAACACTGCAGATATATGTGCCCAGTTCAAATTCCATGAATCGGTTTAAGCTTTGACAAAGAAAAACCTGGGAACTGATTTATTTTTTACGCACAGTTGCAACAGATTTTGCACACCCCAGCTTTAGTAAATCAACCCAATGTTTCTCACAAAATAAGGCACAGGAAAGGACAGAGGAAACGTTTGCATACAAATATTTAACATACCTATAATTGGGCAGTCTCCAACACGTCCAACCATTTTATTTGTTATTCCTCCAGTTGATGTGGCACAGGCAACATTGCCTTCATTATCAATTGCTACTGCGCCAACTGTGTCATGCATTCTAAAAAGAGAAATAACCAAAAATAAAAAAATAATGTAATTGTGATTTGTTAGGTAGATTTATCTCAATGCATCTTGTGCTGGCATTGTCAACTTTGCATTTTTGTACACCTGACTGAAGATAGTTGTCCGATATCCATGTTTTTTCAGGAGGCAAGGCAAGGCAAAAATCTTTCTTCTGAAACAAATTACTTACTTGCCGTTTTTAAAGGTTTTCTTAAACCCTTGCCGACCGCTGCGTGACTATATACATCGACAGAATTGCATGGCTGAGCGTATGGACGTACCCGTACGTCCCCTATAAATCTCCGGGTGGTGCACACTCGCCGCGATCTCCGTGAGTGTTACCGCGGGTCCTGCGGACACGATGTCCGTGATCGTGTCACGGAGCTGCAGAACAGGTGGATGCCTTTGTAAACAAGGTATTTCCCTATTCTACCTTGTGACAGGACACTGATCTACTGCTCCCTGTCATCGGGAGCAGTGATCAGTGTCATGTCACATGTAGCCCAGCCCCCACACAGTTAGAATCACTCCCTAGGACACACTTAACCCCTTTTTCGCCCCCTAGTGGTTAACCCCTTTCCTGCCAGTGTCATTTACACAATAACCAGTGCATTTTTCTAGCACTGATCGCTGTAAAAATTACAATGGTCCCAAAATAGCGTCAAAAGTGACCGATGTGTCCACCATAATGTCGCAGTACTGATAAAAATCGCAGATCGCCGCCATTACTAATAAAAAAAATGTAAAAAAATGATATAATTCTGTCCTCTATTTTGTAGATGCTATAACTTTTGCGCAAACTAATCAATATACGCTTATTGGAAAGGGAAAGAGAATGTGGCACTTACTATGTCTAAACTAATAAAATTCTAATAATAATCCAAATAATCAATCGCTGCAAATACAGTATAAATGAATAACGTGCCAAGTATTCCTGTGCAAATATGCAATATAGTGCAATAAATATTGATAAAATGTATTGCAATATTATTGCATATTTGCACAGGAATACTTGGCACATTATTCATTTATACTGTATTTGCAGCGATTGATTAGTTGGATTATTATTAGAATTTTATTAGTTTAGGCATAGTAAGCGCCACATTCTTTTTCCCTTTCCATTCATTATTAGTGTGTGAACACCTTTTTTTGTTGGCTGCTGCTTTTATTCATTTTTAGATTATTATGACCCTTGTGGTTTGTGCATTAGTGTTCCCTCTACAAAATATACGCTTATTGTGTTTTTTTTTACCAAAAATATGTAGAAGAATACATATCAGCCCAAAGTCAAGTATTCAAGTAAAACACTCAGATCTCGATTGGGAATCATCTGAGTCATGGGCCAGAGTTCTAATAACAGTTGAAGTACCTGAAGTTGCCAATATAGAAAATCTCTGTCAGATGATAAGACTGTGTTTTTTATATTCCACGAATGCGCCCCCCCCCCCAGCCTTGGTTTAAGGCTGCACACAATCCTTTGCTGCTAAGAAATATTCTGTATGGTCCTGACTAACAAATGGTGATTAAGGCTCCACTCCGGGCCCAACATCACATATCCCAGACCAAAATTACAGTGCATTGATTCTATAGGCCCGTAAGAGCTTAGTAAATGAGGTGAAGCTTCACTTTGCAAAGAATACCCAATCACATGCAAGCAAAATGAAAAAAAAAAAAAAAAAACATAATTTTTGCTTGCGCATGTTTGTATGATAGAACTCAGCAGAGCTTCCCCCGACTTAGCTCTGGGGCAACTGCACTTACAGAATGGAACTTCCCTTGCAAAGTGCACAGTCTAAAAACCCACCCCTATATGCAGTGCCGATCCTGACCTCCCTGGGGCCCTAAGCAAAATGACATGTCAAATTAAAGTTGAGAACCGGTGGGGGCTGCCGACAGTGACATTAAAGATTAAAGTTGAGAAGCGGGGGGAGGGGGTGTTCTGCTGTTGGAAATCACATCTTACATTAAAATGAGAAGCGGGGGTGCTGACTTCTTACCTCTTCTCCCATGCAGCCAGCAAGTGTGAGGGGCCGAAAATGACTTCTCACCAGGCGGGGGCTCTAGTAATTTGGGGGGCCCTCCACAGCTTTGCGGGGCCCTAAGCAGCTTGCATAGTTAGCCTATAAGGGCGGACCGGCCCTGCCTATATGTTGCATCTGTTTAGTGATAAATAACCCCCCTATTAGACTTTGGAGCTCTAGACCAAATGTCCATGAGGAATTATTTCCACACATCTAATACAGAAGTAATTTCATAGGAATACAATTATGTTTTAAAGAACTCTAATGAAAATGTCACTCTGTCCGGTCATTGCTAATAAATGGGAGTAAAAGACTAAACTATCTTAAAACAATTTAATGAAAGATTCCTTCAAAGTTAGAAATAACTATGCATGCCTCATTTTCTAGTTAAATAATCTCCTGTAGCTCCAGCATTAATTGACTTCTAAATGTTCTGTGATCAGAGGAAGATGTTTTTTATTGAGGGAACATTACTCACAAAAGTGTCATCGGTAATGAAGTTTTGACATATGATGAATGGTACCAAATTAGCACATTGCCAAGTAGGACAATTCCTGGGCTATTTTTATTGTTACCCTGTAGGAAGCACCTAATTTTATTTTATCTGTTGAGGAGCTGTTCACACGTTTTCTGGCAAACATTCAAGGTGACAATGAATGCATACTTTTCTAAAACTCTTTTGGCAGGTTTCCCAATGCACCTGCCGGTCTGCTTTAATCCCATTCCATATGTCTGCAATATGAATGGCATTGCAATGCAGCAATAAAGGGAAAAGATGCCAAACTTAGTCTACAAGGTTGGTTTTCATTTGTTTCACTCTATCTGCTCATAAAGGGCACTGCTATTTTTTTTTTCTTTTTAAATTCTGCTTGTGTGAGATACTTTCTCTGCAGGATAAAATGAAATGATTTCTGTTTACATTAGGTAAGATCGTTCACACTGGCCATATAACCATTAGAAAGGCAGCAAAACAAAAATTGCCTTGTTTTATAATAGGAGTTCATTAAATGTATGCACAGTACAGACATATTCATAATTGCCTCGTAAACTGTCTAACTGCTATAAAGCAAGTCTTTCGATATACGCAATATTTTTAAACAAAGAGCTCCCATCAAAGAAAATGATTAATACTTACCTGCCCCATTCCTGATGATGTTGACCTTTGCTTTTTTTAAGGCATGTTTTCTGAAGAATGTTCAGCATCCAAACCCTTCAGGAGTGTTGGATACCTCGCCCCTCTATGCTCTAAGGCTCCATTTGCTGCCCTCTTATACCACTACAGGACACAATAGTAGCAACGTAAGGACAGTGGATAGAACCAGGGAGCACAGACTGGGACCTGGCATCTCACACAGCCAAGAGCAAATGTTCTTCAGCTATTCTTATACAGGTATAGCTAAGTTTATAGACAATCAAGAGATGAACGATCCGAGAAGGAACAGGTAAGAATTTTTTTTTTTTGCAGAAAAGAAAGTATTTTAATTTTTAAAAATAGCAACAGAGTCATCTAGTTCATCATTTGACTTTAAGTGGTTGTACCGGGGCAGCTGCACACATCATCCCACTACCATTCTTTAGAGCCAACGGTCAGCTCTCTTGTAATAGCAATCAGAGTGGCTAACTAACTGCTTAAATGATATTTCAAGCAGTGGGAGGGTATGCGGCTCCCCCACCAGCTTTGATTGAGTCTCCCCTATGGTAACACGGATTCAATGATGTGACATCACTTTACACAGGTTTACACAGATGTCAACGGTGCCATTTTTTAGAAATTAAAAGTATTCAAAAACCCTGATCATAGTGTTTTGATGCTTTCAATGGCAGAGGATGGATTTGGGGTCTTATAAATCCCAGATCCCACCACAAAGAGTACATGTCATGTGCCTATTGCTGTCACAAAAGGTGTTTACATTTCTTGTGACAGCAATAAAAGTGATAAAAAAATTAAAGCAGCATTGTAAAAATGAAAATAAATAAATAAAAATACATATAAAAATTAAAATGGGGGCGTGGCCGAGCCGAGCTAAGAGATGGCTGCCTGAGTGCTTAGCTCCTGCCACCTCAGAGTGTTTGCTACCTTTAGCGGTGCCTTTGACCTCCGTTCCTGCCCCTGAAGATGGGCACATCATCGAGGCAATCCTCGGCTTCCCGTTCCCGGTCCCCCAGGGAACAATCCGACGCTTTGGGGCAACAAATCCCGGAGATGTTCCGGACCGGCCGTGGACAAATGGCGGCTTTCCGCCAAGGAACTAATCGAAGCCGATCACATACCTCATCCCCCAGGACGCAGGACATCGTCCTATCTGCAACCCCTCCAGCTCTCCCTCCGGTGTCACAGGGACATCCTGAACACACACCGGTCCCCACACCGGCGGCGGCGGCACCTCCGATCACCATCTTGGACCTAAGGGCAATGGCGACCGACATCAAAGATGACCTCGCGGCGGCCATTGCGGACCTCCGCTTAGACTTCAAAGCCCTAGATGGCAGGGTCGCGGCAACGGAGAAAGCCCAGGAGGACCACAGCAGGGCCCTCCAGCGCACCACCAGGAAGATTGATGACCACACCCTGCAGCTGAGAGAAATTAACCGGCACCTGGAGGACCTCGAGAACCGGGGAAGACGCCATAACATCCGTGTAAGGGGCCTCCCGGAAGCCATTGAAGGAGACCGGATCAAACAGGAGGTCACACAGGTCTTCAACTCAATCCTCCAGCGGCCTCCAGATGCGGTGATCGCCATGGACAGGATCCACAGGGCGCTACGCCCAAGGGGAAGGGATGCTGACCCACCCAGGGACATCGTCTGCTGCCTTCCTGACTTTGGCTTGAAAGAGGAGATTCTGAGACTAGCCAGGGGACAGCGCCTCCAACATGCAGGAGCCCCGATCCAATTATACCAGGACCTCTCGGGCATAACCCTGAAACACCGCCGGGACCTCAAGCCCATACTGGATGCTCTGCGAGCCGAGAACATACAGTACAAGTGGAAGTTCCCCTTCTGCCTGGCAGCCACCCGTCAGGGCCGCACCGCACATCTGAAGGTCCCCGAGGATCTCCCACACTTCTTCGAGGCACTGGACATACCGCCCGTAGCTGTTCCGGAGTGGTATGCCATCTATCGCCGCTCTGTCGGCCGTTGGAGCGGTCCAGGAGCTGAAGTCATGGAGACTCAACCCACTAGACACCGCAGGAGACGCTCCCCTTCGGGCTCTCGCTCTACAGCCTCGGGCCCCGGACGTGACCGGGACTTACTCTCCTCGCCTGGAGCTCGTAGGGCCAGGAGGGATTACTGAATATCCCACGTGCTCCCAGTCAGAATTGTAAGCAGTTGGTATGTTTGACTTTCTCTTTTTTTTTTTTTTTTATCCTATGTTTGACTGTTTGGGGTACTTCCACGCTACTCCCACATCCTGGAAGCAGTGGCTCGACTCCTTCACTATCCCGTCTACATGGGGCCTTCAGTAGCGAGATGCCGCAATGCGCCAGTAACGAGACCTAGAACCGCCACATTCTTCCGGCGCAGGAGATCATCTCCTCCTCCCCCCCCGGAGGCTCACTGGGACTCTCAGACTCCTCCTCTTCCCGCTCACGGAACTACATCTCCCAGGATCCTTCACGAGACCCGCCACTTCCGGATCCGAACCGTAGAGACATTCCCCGTTTCCGTCGCTCGACAATCACGCCACTTCCGGAGGGACGCCATCGTGGAGGTGAGGCTTGTCCTGGCTGACAGCACAGAGATCCTCGGGGAACAAGGAGAGCGCCCACCTCGGACAACACAGGTCGATTCCCCTGATCCCCCTCTAGCTACGGGGGGATCACTCCCGAGGAGACTCCCGATCTTCCATCCTGCACACATATCTGATTCGCGGGAGACACAGCCAGGGGCATACACCCGGCCCGTTCTCTCTGGTCCACAAGCCCGTCCACCATGCTTGGCCACCATGTCTGCAAATCACCAGAACAGCCCCATCTCACCGCCGATTGCCCAAGAGCAGAAGGCCCCGGAAAACTCCGACACTAAGGTCATTAGACTACTCACCACCGAGGGCTTCAGACCAGTCCGGTCCGCCCGTAGGCATCAAGAGCTAAGAAGCCGCTGCCGCTCTCAGGACAGGCGGGTCCCACGCGGGTGGATCCCGCCGCCCCTGGGTTGAGTATGAAAACTGTTGTACCCCCCTGTTCTACCCACTTTACATGTTAGGAATTGCTTATACTGCTAAACAGCTGTGCCTATTGGGGGTCATTGTTACACTGTTTGCTTAGGTATTAATGTTAAACTGTTTTATTGTTATGGGACTATGCATACTGACAGCCCTGGAGATAGGTGCTCGCCGGGGGGTCCGGAATCTCCCCCCCTATAGGGAAACCCTGGAGCCCTGCTCACACACCAGCCGGCTGATCCAGAGGTTGAAACATGGTACCCACCACAGCTTCTTGATTCAGCAGAGGTCTCACCCTTGATTGAACCTAGCGGGTTTACACTCTGGGGTGGCATATATGTACATAGATTTTCCCTTTGTCACACGACAGTGCTCTGGCAAAGGCCCTGGTCAACCCACAAGCGGAGGTGTGCGACAGTACCCGTGTCCCATTTGCGACACGGGTGCCCCACACGACCGCACTCTACCGATTACCCCTCCCCTAGACAAAGAGGTGGGACTGTGTCCCCCTCCACCTAATCGGTTCCTTTCCCCCCTCCTCCCCCGAAAAAGAGACGCACCAGGCGCCTCTCCTTATACCGTCCCGTTCTAACTGGGTGATTCACCCCCCCATCCCCCCCCCTTTTTTTTTTTTTCTCTCGCTCGGTGCCCTTAGCCCCCACCACCGTTTTTGCGTAACCCAGACCCCTGATCCCCCCCCCCTCCCGCCACAGCTCGGTTAATTACTCTCAAACTATACCCTGACGTGAGACTGTACTCACGCTCACAATGCCAGATCCATCTTTAGGAGCTCACAATACTGCCTTAAAGGTGATTTCCCTGAATGCGAGGGGGCTTAATCTCCCTGAAAAGCGGTCGCAACTCCTTCTGACCCTACACCGCGCCAAGGCAGATATCGCATTCATACAGGAAACGCACTTTAAGGCAGAAGCAACGCCCAAACTACACAACTTTCACTACCCTGAAGCCCACCACGCCACGAACGTGCAATCCAAAACGAAAGGGGTCTCTATATTGATAGCTAGACAATGTCCTTTCAAACTGACAGGGAAGTTGTCGGACCCAGAGGGCAGGTACCTATTTCTGAAAGGCACTTATCTGAACCACACTATCACGCTCGCTAATGTATATGCACCGAACACGCGCCAGGTTTCCTTTTTTAGGTCCATGTCGTCTCTGCTGACACCATTTAAGGCTGGGACCCTGGTGCTGGGGGGTGACTTTAATGTCCCCCTCAACCCCACCCTAGACACATCCACGGGCACCTCATCAACCCAGTACTCTGCTCTGAGGAGGATCAAGCTGATCCTCCAAGAACTTCTCCTACATGACACATGGCGTGCCCTGCACCCTACGGGAAAGGACTACACGTTCTATTCAGCCCCCCATAACCGCTACTCCCGACTCGACTACCTTTTCCTCAACCAGGAAGATCTCCCCATGTTAACCTCAGCGACTATAGAGCCCATGTTACTGTCGGACCACAACCCGATCTCGGTAACATTATCTCTCCCCATGTGTCGTCCCCGTACACAGGTGTGGAGGTTGGATCCATCTCTGCTTACGGACCCGACACTGGCCAATGACCTTGAAACGAATCTCGAGGCATTCTTCCGAGAAAACAGGCCAGAGGATACGGCCCCCGTTGTCAACTGGGAGGCCCACAAATGTGTGGTCAGAGGCCTCATGATAGCTGCGGCTGCCAAACGTAACAAACAACGACGTGCACAATACGACGAGCTCCTGGGGAGGATTAAACAGCTGGAGTCCGCACACAAACACTCACAGGCCCTCGCGACGCTACAAGACTTGAGCCTAGCAAGAGCAGAGCTCTTGGAGATCATTGGTAAAAAGATTAGACGCTCCTACACCCTGGCCAAGAAAACATTCTACGAACACGGCAACAAAGTAAGCAAAATACTAGCAAACGCCTTACAAACTAGGAGGGCCAAGACGACAGTCCACTCACTGACAGACGGCAAAGGCGTCAAACTACACTCTACCCCGGACATCGCTAGGCTATTCGCCCAATACTACACCGACTTATACAACCTGCCCTCCCCGACCTCCCCGACGGCACGACTCTCCAGACAGGGGCTAATTGACGAGTTTTTAAACCAATACGGCCCCACCAAACTATCGGAGACGGCTAGGCAGGAACTAGACAGGCCCCTCAACACTGCAGAAGTGGGTCTGGCCCTTAAACAACTGAAGCCCGGCAAAAGTCCGGGACCTGACGGTCTGACTGCTGGGTACTATAAGACTTACGCCAAAATTCTCACACCCTTCTTCATTTCAGCCTATAACTCCTTCGCCACCGCCACTGCCCCTCCTCGGGACCTCCTGACCGCACATATTGTGGTGCTCCCCAAGCCCGACAAGGACCCAAACTTTGTGTCCAACTACAGACCCATCTCCCTGCTCAACGTAGACCTTAAATGGTTTGCTAAGACGATCGCGAATAGGCTCCTTCCGTACCTGCCCACACTAATAGACCCTGACCAGGCCGGTTTCATCCCTGGGAGGGAAGCGCGCGACAACACCCTCACTGCCCTAAATGTTCATCACTGGCTGTCCTCCAGTGGATCCCCCGGTTTTTTTCTGTCACTCGACGCGGAGAAGGCGTTTGACAGGGTGGCATGGGACTTCATGCAAGCGACCCTCAAAGCCACGAACCTTCCACCGCTCACGTTGAACTATATATCCGCGCTATACTCTGGCCCCACAGCAAGGGTCAGAGTGAACAACCACCTGTCAGACGCCTTCTCCATAGCGAACGGAACCCGCCAAGGGTGCCCCCTCACCCCCCTGATATTCGTCCTCACCCTAGAACCCTTTCTGAAACGACTCCGATCTAATCCAACGATTAAGGGTATCGACATTAAGAACCGCACATACAAACTTGCCGCGTTCGCTGATGATATTCTCCTATTCCTCAGAGACCCCCTCACAACAGTCCCTAATTTAATGAAAGACTTTGCGGACTTTAAGGCATTGTCAAATTTCCAAATCAATTTCACCAAATCGTCTGCCCTGAACGTCTCACTGCCCCAATCCCTGTGCAATTTATGCCAGACCAATTTCCCTTTTAAATGGAATGTAAGAGCCATCACATATCTGGGGACCCAACTTCCCGCCTCCCTCACAGACCTGTATTCCCTCAACTATGCCCCTCTACTCCAGACGATCCTACGTGATCTCAGGGGTTGGTCCCCGAAAAACCTGTCCTGGTTCGGGAGGATCGCGGTGATTAAAATGAACGTCCTCCCCCGGCTACTGTATATCATGCAAACGATCCCCATAAGACTCCCACCGGCCTTCCTATCATCCTACAGATCGACCTGTGCACGATTCCTCTGGCACGAAGCCCGTCCGCGCTTGAGCTATGACAGGCTCACGGTCCCTAAGTTGAAGGGAGGCCTAGGTTTACCGGACCTCCACAGGTACAACCTGGCCTGTGGCCTCGCGAGAATATACGACTGGGTCGCTAACGGGGACCGAAAGAACTGGGTGAGACTGGAACAGGAATTTTCTCCCATTCCGATTTCCCATTTACCCTGGGTTTCACAAGGCAACATTCCCCGAGACTGTAAAGATCACCCCCTCATACTCCCCTCCCTGCGAGCCTTCGGGGGGGCCTGTACTAAATACAAACTGTCGGACCGACACGGCCCCATGACGCCCCTCAGAATGAACCCTGACTTCCCGCCGGGCATGCACCCCGCTTTTCTGTCTGACAGCTGGCCCCACGAGTCAGTACTGGCGGGCCAATTCTTTCACTCGGGTAAACTCATGCTCCAATCAGAACTAGCCGCTAACATTGGCAGGGACGAATTCCCATTCTGGCCCTACTTACAAATTCGACGTTTCTTGGGCAAGACGGCACCAACCTCCCACTGGTCCAGGCCCTACTACCATTTTGAGAGCCTCTGTTCCAAGAAGGAACCACAGAGACACCTAATCTCGACTATCTATGGTCTATTGTTCTCCACACATTCCTCCAAAACCCACTGGGCTAACCAACAATGGGAACACGACCTCGCACTCGATCTTACTGAAGGGGAATGGGAAACAGTCTATAGGTTCGCCCACAAAGGCTCAGTCAACGTTCAAACGCAAGAGAACGCCTACAAGCTCCTCTCCAGGTGGTATAAAACCCCGCTCAAACTCCACAGAATTAATCCCGCACTCCCTGGGATCTGTTGGCGGTGCCACCTGGAGATAGGCTCTTTCCTCCACGTATGGTGGACCTGCTCTAAAATCCAACCCTATTGGACGGAGGTCCATAGACTCATTACACACGTGACGACTGACAACTTAGATTACACACCTGCCCAGTTTCTTTTCCACTTCTCCCCAACGCCCCCGAGAGGATATTGCAAGTCCCTGGCCATGCACATGGTGAATGCTGCTCGAATGTGCATCCCACTTAAATGGCTCTCTCCACACCCCCCGTCTTTACCCGACTGGTTCAAACGTCTCCACAAAACAATGGAGATGGAAGAACTAATCCACCAGGCTAATGATAATCCTACTAAGTTTACCGAAACATGGGCAGCCTGGGTCCATTTCACTACGACTGACGAATACAAGACTATTAAACCCTGATGACCCTGGCCTGATACCTTTACCTCCCACTGCCCTACCGAGCTGTGGCGGCTTGTCCCCCTCCCTATTTTCTCCCCCTGTGCTACCCCCCCCGTGGCCATAACCCCTACTCCCTCCCTCTATAATACCCCGATTGCTTCTATTGTCTGCTGCCTACTAACAGACACCACCACTTTACCACCCAGATAACTATTAACGAGACTGGCGTTAATATCTAAATGAGAAGTAAGTTGGTCTCTTATATCATACTCCAAGCCGTTCCCCCCGTGACAATGGGGAGACTTCAGCGACCGCTTCGCCCTTTAACAAAGCATCTCCCAAGGTCGATTGTTCAAGGGGGGATGTGACTGACGCTTCTCACGGCCTCTTGAACAGGAGACCCCACCCACGAAGTCTCATTCCTATATGCATGTTTCTGTTTATTTTGTTTGTTACCACTAATGGCTACAATTCTGCAGTATCTGGACTCCTTGTTTGTATTTTTATGTGCTACAAAGAAACATATGGCGGCTGCGCCCGCACATGCTCCTTATGCTCACCAATGTGCATTATTGTACTCTTTTTTCCCTGTTGAAAAATTCAATAAACATTTTAGAAAAAAAAAAAAAAAAAAATTAAAATGCCCTTTGTCCCCATGTGCTAGTGTGCAAAGGCGAACACGTGCATTGGTCCTGCATGGATGCAAACAGCGATCGTCACACACGTGAGGCCTGGGTCCATTTCACTACGACTGACGAATACAAGACTATTAAACCCTGATGACCCTGGCCTGATACCTTTACCTCCCACTGCCCTACCGAGCTGTGGCGGCTTGTCCCCCTCCCTATTTTCTCCCCCCTGTGCTACCCCCCCCGTGGCCATAACCCCTACTCCCTCCCTCTATAATACCCCGATTGCTTCTATTGTCTGCTGCCTACTAACAGACACCACCACTTTACCACCCAGATAACTATTAACGAGACTGGCGTTAATATCTAAATGAGAAGTAAGTTGGTCTCTTATATCATACTCCAAGCCGTTCCCCCCGTGACAATGGGGAGACTTCAGCGACCGCTTCGCCCTTTAACAAAGCATCTCCCAAGGTCGATTGTTCAAGGGGGGATGTGACTGACGCTTCTCACGGCCTCTTGAACAGGAGACCCCACCCACGAAGTCTCATTCCTATATGCATGTTTCTGTTTATTTTGTTTGTTACCACTAATGGCTACAATTCTGCAGTATCTGGACTCCTTGTTTGTATTTTTATGTGCTACAAAGAAACATATGGCGGCTGCGCCCGCACATGCTCCTTATGCTCACCAATGTGCATTATTGTACTCTTTTTTCCCTGTTGAAAAATTCAATAAACATTTTAGAAAAAAAAAAAAAAAAAAATTAAAATGCCCTTTGTCCCCATGTGCTAGTGTGCAAAGGCGAACACGTGCATTGGTCCTGCATGGATGCAAACAGCGATCGTCACACACGTGAGGTATGGCCACAAATGTCAGATTAGGGGCAGTAATTCTAGCACTAGAGCTCCCCTGTAAATCTAAAGCGGTAACCTGTAAAGGCTTTTAAAACATTACTTATGGATAGTAAAATGTATGTCGTTTGTTGCTGTTGCATGGGCGTGCTCGATTTTAAAGCATGACATGTTTGGTATGTATTTAATTGGTGTAACATCGTATTTTATATTTTACAAAAAAATGGGTTATGTATTGTGCTTTTTTGCATTAAAATTTAAAAAAGTGTATTTAAAAAAATAATGCATTTGAAAAACAGTTGCACAAATACTGTGTAACATAAAAAAATTGCAAAACCCACCAATTTATTCTCTAGGGCCTCTGCTTTAAATACATATAATGTTTGGGGGTTCTAGGTAATTTTTGAGCAAAAACAAACAAACAACTGATTGTTACAGGTAAACAAAGAGTGCCAGACAAAGCCTGTTCTTTAAGGAAACCTGTTTTGAGAGAATATAGATCTTGTTATTTCAGACATCATCATTTTTAAATGCTAATTCCAGTCTGACATGCTATTCTAAGCTATGGCTTCTGTACTCTGTCACTGATTTGGAATAAGTATAAAAATAAGGATTTTTTGACTTCACTCTGTCTTCTCTGCATGCTTGTTTTAGGCCAACCTTTCTGGCAATTCTTATCCATCTCCATATATACCAAGGACCCCTGTGGTTGGTAAACTTGTGCAATTCATATGACACACAAACATA